>VZTR01005038.1:213781-270718 GCA_013400775.1 Chaetops frenatus
CCCCCTCCCGCTGAGGGCTGGGGGGGGCGCGGCCGCCATGAGGCGAACGGGGCCCGGCCCGTGAGGGGCTCCCGTGGTCCGGCTGGGAGCTGGGAGCGCCGGGGAGCCGCAGCGCCCCGCTGGCCTCCGCCGGACCGATGTAAATGAATAATAACCCGTAACGGGCCCGGGCCGCGGCCGTGCCGATGAACGCGGCCTCGGGAGCCCCTCACGAGAGTATCGCCCGGAGCCCGTCCGGTCCCGCAGGGCTCTTCCCGCCCCGTCCGCAGTGCCTCCCGCGCTGTCCCTGAGGTCGGGCCCGTGCCCTGGCGACGAATGACTTCCGAAAATGTGAGAGAGGTTTAAATCTCGTTACATGTCTGTTCATTCCTTCCCCCGGAATGAAGAGTGTGTAACTCGTTCCCTCCATTCTCAGGAGCTTCAAATCTGCAGGGCGTGCTAATGTGTAACTCAGGATATGCTAAAATCACAAATGAATCTCTAATCAGGTTTACTATGGGAAAGATAAACCATTAAGCAAGATTAAATTACCTTATGGTCACAATTTCCATTAAATGGAGAAGTCGTGCCCACGTTTATAGGATGGGTGCCCACACAATTATTGGTTCAGACTAAAAAATCTGGGGCTCACCCTGTGGCAAACAGGATCACTCAGAAAACACGTGTTGTACCAAGGGTTGTGTTATTACAGTGGTTAGAAGTGCCATGCTACAGTGACATGGCACATCTCCAGGCTGAGCTCCACAGCCTCTAATCCCAACACAAGCCAATGACTCTCACTTGGAATCACTTGGAAGTTAAAGGTTTCCAAATAAGAGCCAGGGAGGACCAGCCAGGCGTACACCTGGTGAGGTCCGAGTTGCTCCTCTGAACTCTTCTAAACTACTTTCACCGTTTATGCTTTAACCCACCCACTTCCCACACTCCACCATTGCTTTGTGCACTTGTCTCCCATACTGCCCATTTGCAAAAGCAAAAAGCGTCCAAGCCACCGTGCATCTGATTGTTTCATGTTTATTGTAACGCTTCCTCTCTCCTTCTGCTCTGCAGCTTTCTCCAGTGGTTGACTTCATTTCTAAACCATATCCAAAAGTTTCTCCCCTTGCAGGCACACTCGAGATAGCCCACAGAACGTGGCTGAAGATAAGCTCCTCCTGCCCTGCTTTTGAGCTTCCCCTTTACCCACGGCTCTTCCAGAGCAGCACAGCAGGGATAAAAGGTACAACACGCTGAAAAGCTTAACTTTGGTTACTATTAATCACTGTTGAGCTACCAGCAGGGCAGTACGGCTTCCGCCCAGGGGAACTTCCCGTGTTCAATGCACACCCTCGGGCCGCGCTCCCGGCTGGGGCCCTGCAGGCCTGGCCAGGGCAGGCTCCTGCTCCTCACTGCGGCCTTCACGTTTCCCGCGAAGCCCCGGAGAGGCAGAGGAGCCGTTTCCCGTTTCCCGGGAGCCGCAGAGTGGCACAGCACGGCTCGGGCCCCGTTTCCGCGGCAGCGGCCGAGCGGCCCCGCCCCGAGGCGGGGATGGGAGGGGAGGTCCGTGGGGCGGAGGGGAAAAGGCGGGGGGGGAAGGGNTGACGGCGCACCCCGATGACGAGGCCATGTTCTTCGCCCCCGCCCTGCTCGGCCTGCGCCGCGCCGGGGCCGCCCCCGCCGTGCTCTGCTGCTCCGCAGGTGAGCGGGGGACCGACCACCCACGCACCCACACAGCCCCGGGGCACGGGGGCGGGGGGGCCGCCGCCATGGCTCCCCTCACGTGTGTGGCCTCGCGCCGTGATGATGCGGGGCGGAAGGTCCCCGGCTGTGGGGAAGCTGAGGCACGGTGCGGCCATCGCCAGCCCTTCCCCGTCACTCCCCTCCCCTCTCCTTTACAAGAGCGTGTCGTGACGGAGCAGCGGGGAACGTGTTCACATTGAGCGCTGCAACACTGAGGCACTTCGAGATTGTGGCGGTGTCAATGGGCTCTAACAGGTGCTGTTTAGCACGGCCTTTTGGCATCTCCTTGTAATTCTGTCGTCTTGNCCGTTTGGTGCGGCGGAACCTTCGTGCCGCGACTCGCGTTTCCTGGCGGCGCGGCGGCGGCGCGGGGCGGTCACACCCTCTATGTCCCCCGGGGGGCGCTGTGGGGCTGCGACGACATCGCCAGGATGGACCGCGAGNGGGGGCGGGGGGGCCGCCGCCATGGCTCCCCTCACGTGTGTGGCCTCGCGCCGTGATGATGCGGGGCGGAAGGTCCCCGGCTGTGGGGAAGCTGAGGCACGGTGCGGCCATCGCCAGCCCTTCCCCGTCACTCCCCTCCCCTCTCCTTTACAAGAGCGTGTCGTGACGGAGCAGCGGGGAACGTGTTCACATTGAGCGCTGCAACACTGAGGCACTTCGAGATTGTGGCGGTGTCAATGGGCTCTAACAGGTGCTGTTTAGCACGGCCTTTTGGCATCTCCTTGTAATTCTGTCGTCTTGCAGAAGACTTGTTTGGATGATCCGCTCTTCATGTCGCGATACATTCACTGTAACACCTCTAAAAATAGCACTACATTGCAATCCGATCATGGAACAATAGCCCAGAAGGGAATGCGAGGTCGTGCTGTCCATCAGTTGACCTGGTGGCAGCATTGACGTGTCTTCATTCGCTGCAGACAAATGTTTGTTCTCCAGAATGTCCGAGGAAGTGCCTCAGCCTGTGGGGTCTGTGTCAGTGCTGCTTTAGCTTTCCCTCAAATCACTTTTTCCTGAGTCACTGGTGTAATTTAAGATTGTTTGTTTATTTTTTTCGTGTCTGACAGGAACATGGAAATCAGAGTATCCCTTTGTAACAGCCTCTTAACATATTTTAGGACTGTTATCTGCCTCTTCTGCCTTATCTTCTCCAGACTAAACAACCTGATTGCTTGCAGTCTTCCCTCACAGATCATGTTTTCTAAACCTCTGATCAGTCTCATCACTCTCCTTTGGACTTTTCTTTGGTTCATGTCATTTTTTGAAGGGAGTGATCACAAACTGGAAGCAGCACTGCTGCTGAAGCCTTGCTGGGGCTGAATATGGAGAGATTCTTACAGACTCCACTGTTTGCCCAGAACAAGAGCTTTTCCCAGCACATGACACTTTTGTGTGCTTCTCATGATCTGCTAAAGCTCCAGATTGTTCTGCAGAACTGACAGCTGAGCAGTTATTCCACTGTTCAGGTTTCTGTGCATAAGAAACAATCTCATTTGAATTGATCTTTCAGGCCATGTTGCTGTACCAGAATTCTTACCCTGAGAGCTGCTTACCTTTGGGAAAGAGCCCTTTGTGCCTTTGGCAGCTGCAGCCAGCACTGCCAAGGTCATTTCCAAAGGTTTCTCTCCTGCCAGGCCATCCAGATGAGAAGACAGGGATTAAATTATCACTGAAGTCCAGTGCTTTGGTGGCTTCACTGCTGGCTCTGCAGCTCCCATTCAAGGTTTTGTGCAGAGCTTTCACTGTCTCTGCTGAGGAACAGAGATCCGTGCATCCCATTTGGCTTTTCCACAGCTGTGGGGAGATCACTGAAGTGCAACTCTGCCATTTCAGTTTTGGGCACTAATACACTAATTACACTGCTGCTGGCAGAGAATTTTCCAAAGAAGTGTTGTGTTTCTGTTTATTTTGTTGAATTTTCTTTTCTCTTTACTTCTGATTCAGTGACATGACACATTCAGTGTGTTTGATGTTTCCTTCTAGGTGCTCTCTCACTTGTAAGGAAATGAGCAGCCCATGTAGGGGAGAGCACCTTTGCGAGCTAAGATATTTTTATTTTAAAAGCCTCTGATTAGTTTTGTAGGTGATTCAGATGGTTCATCCTCTCATTGTTTGAGTGATTGATGATGACAATTGAGTTGATCAAAGACACTGCAAATTGTTATCACTGAGACAAAATCATTACTTAAGAACCATTGTACTTGCAGTTTTCAGTTATCAGTCAATTTGACTTAGAAATGAGTTAGAATTACAGCACTGGGAAAAAGAAATCAGTCTTTGACACACGGAATAATCTTAGATTGAATTAATAACTCAGCCTAAATGTGCTTTGCTCTCTGTAGTAGCTGACTCTATTGTGAGTGCTCCGTGGATGAGATCCAGCAGCATCAGCTCTTCAGCTGGTTTTGCTCTCAATAGCTGCCCATTTTTTATGTAAGCATTGACATATTCCTGATGTCCTGACACATTTCTGCATCTGTGGAGCTGATCCTTTGAGTTCAGCAGAAGTCAGGTGTTTTAGAGCAGTGGGACTGTTTGGATAAAGCATCACCTGCAGTCAGCTGTGACACTGCATTGCAGCAAAAGCTGTTACCTTCCAGCACTGGGTTGGTAATGGCCTGGTAAAAATCAGTCTGAAATGAACCCTCTTGTGCTCATTCAGTCATTCTAGACAAGCTGCACACTTCAGTTCATTCTGCTGGAGCTAAAACTTACAGTCCAAGGTTCATCCCACAGTCAGTCACTGTCAGTCTCCCAAAGTCATTCACTCACAGGCTGTGGGAAGAGGCTTTTTTTTTCCTAGTTACTCTTTCCCTCTTTGAAAATTTTACAAAGCTTGCTAGTGCTGGCTCAGATTGCAACACTGCTCCAGAGAAATGCAAGATTTAGATGACTCACACCCACAACAATAAAAAGTTCTAGTGTAATTCAAGACAGCTGACTATAGACTTGAATCACACATTAATACTGAACTGTATTTTTTTCATTTTATTGCTTCAAAGTTAAAATTGAGTTACAAGTATTGCCTGCACAGAGCAACGTTCTGGAAGGGGCATCACAGCTCTGGCAGGGACTTTGCATGGCTGATGCCAAGAAAAAAATTGGGGAATGTCAGGGCAAGATGAGAAGAAAATAATTCAATGAAGAAGGAGGCAATGTTTTAAGATAATGAATCCCATTTCCCTGTTAGTTGTTGATCTCTGTTACAACTTTTCCCAACTGCCTTTATCTTGATTAGGTTTTCTCTCTTCTTTTGCCTCTGTAAGTTTTTGCAATCTTGCCATATCAGATCTGCATGAATTTTCTCTCTGAATAGAACAAGGAAGAAGATACTGAACTGTTTGGACCTCTTGATCTGAACCTAAATTAAGGTAGATGGTGTTGCTGTGTTTGCTGTTTTCAGGAAATTATTACAGTCAAGGAGAGATTCGTAAGAAAGAGCTGGAGCAGAGTTGTTGTGTCCTGGGGATTCCTGCTTCTGATGTCACAGTCATTGATCACAGGTAACTGGTTTTCCCTTCCAGCAGAATTCCATTGCAGTTTCAAAGGGGGTTGGAATTCAAGAGAGCTGACTGTGTCATCCTCAAAAGCCTTGAGGAAGGAATCTCAAGAAAGACAATATTAGGTATTTTTGTTAATTCTTCTCATAAATCTAATTAATGCAAAAGACAGTTATTTGCATGATGAGGATCGCAATGTCTAGGTGAAGCTCTGTTCATACAGCATTTAGGATAATGATAACCACACTTGCTGAGATCTGGCACTGGGTGTATGGGCAGCATGATCATATTTTGTTGTATAACAACTTGTTGCCATGTTAGACAGAAATTCTCTGAATTGCCTGGGGCAGGTTTGTCTGTAGGTGGTCTTTGCAGGGTTAGTGTGGAATTCTATTATATTTATAATCTGCTTTAGTCCTGGCTAAAGACAAAAGTGAATTGCAGTACTAAAGACAGTCCACAATAACATGACAGTAAGATTCTTGAAAATTGAGCCATGCAAGATTTGTTTTTCTAAGGTGTGGTGTTGTTTTCTTTAGCTGGGTATAGCTGCAGAGGTGGGTGACAAAGTTGACACTTCTCTGTGCAGGAACTCTCTTCTGGGAAGGTGATTTAACACTTTGAATCAGTGAAACTTGGAACTAATGTTGTAAAAGCCTCTCAAATTGCCCAATCACTGTCTGTGTATAAGATCTGAATGAGACACTGATTGCTAGGAAACATGATACAAGTGGTTGTTTCACTTGTAAACAGCTATCACACAGCCCATAAAGAATATTTCTGTTTATGAAGAAATAATAGCAACATATTGATTTAAAGCCACTCCAGCTAAAAGAGTCAGAGTTGAAAAAAAATCTGTCTCCAGGCCCTTTTCCCATGAACATATTTTTCCTTGAGCTAAGGCAACAGAAACCACAGTCCAGAATATGAATCTTTTTCAGTTCTTTGCTTTTTTTAGCTTTAGGTTTCTCTCCAAGTTTTCAACTCGCTGAGGAAAACAGCATAGAAGTTGTTTTTCCTTTGGAATGAAAGGAGATGTTTCTGTTCACATCTCATGAACTGGCTTTGGATAACTGCAAGTTTTGTAGTACAGGCATAGGACAATGCCCAAAACATTCTGGGGAGGAATAAGGAAAAAGCTGCTCAGCTTTGCTAAGCATGAAGTCTGCTCAATGAACCATCTTTTGAAGTTAACAGAGCCCAGGAGCCCCTTGGCCTTTTGTCCTCTAAAGCAATGTGAGGTTGGTTAGTGAGTGATGCAAGTTCTGATGCTGCTCAGTCACCCCACACACACACAGCCCAGAGAGCTGCTTTTTGCAAGTAAATCTTTGGTTTGCTGTGGTAGGAAGGTGAGGGCCATTTCAGAGAAATCTCTTGGCTGATGCCTCTTTATTACCTTATTATTGCACACACTTCTGTACTGATGTGTGATTTCCCCCTGTGAGAGCAGTGCCTGAAATGACAGATCCAACCCATTGCCCAGAGCTGGGCTGGAATGTACATCATTGTTCCAAGGAACAGGTTTAGAGTTGAGGTCCTTATCTCTTGAGTTAGATTGCTATGAGATAACCATCAAATCCTTCAACTTTGTTGTGCATTCAGGGAGTAAATGAAGTGAAGTTCTTGATGAATTTTGCTCTGAGCTTGTTTACACAACAAAGTTGTGTTTACAGTGCATCATTCACTGTGCCATAACTCACCATGTGGATGCTCTTTATCAAAAACATCTGTGGGTCAGGTGTTAGCAAACTGGTGAGGATCAGGATTAATTTCTAGACCACAGTGAATTTTTAGTATAGCTGATTTTAGATACTGTTTTCCAGTGGTTTAGACAAAACACTAGGACTCGGGGTTCTTGAAACTTACTTGAAGTTCTTGGATTCCCCAAGGTCGGTAGTTTTCCTGTGTCTCTTAAGACTTATGTAATTTACAGATTATACAAAATTATTTGCTGGTATGGCATTATGTGAAAATTGCCCAAGTAATACATTATTTACCACTATATTTCACTGTAAATTTGTGCCTATAGAATACAGCTCAGGAGGCTGTTCCTCCTTAGCATTTTAAGATCAGAGCCCTTTGGCTCATTTGTTCCCTGCTGAACTCTTCAGAAGATAATTTGCCATCAATGTAAAGAAGGAGCAGAGTGCTCTGGGAGAGCTGCTGGCCTGCTGCCCATCTCCCATTGCTTACACAAACACTGCATGCTTTACATTAGCCAAGCTGCAGCTTTGTGTTTTGGTAAGGAAAGCCCAAAGGATTGCAAGGTCTGGATCTGCTCCAGCCATTGTAGTGTGGAGCTGAGTCATGCTGCTTCCTCTTTCTTTGTGTGATCTACAAGTGAGTGAGTAGAATTTTCAAGATGTAAAAGGGGAAATAGATTTGCAAAGCCAGGTGATTGACTTGCTCTGTCAGCTCACTGGGCCAGGCAGGTACAAAATCAACATGACATTTGGGATTGTGTGTGAACTTGTCAAGAGAAAGCTTCAGTCAGCCTGTGATGAAATCTGTGCTAAAGACCAAATCCTTCTTAAGCAGTGCCTTGCCTTAAACAATGACTCTCTCAAGTATATCCAGGATTCCCAGCAGGGCCAGTTCAGTCTCTATCACACAACTGGTGTGCACTGATCCTTCAGGAGCTGTGTTTGATGTTGCCATTGTGTTTGTTATGTCACATAAAGACAGCTCAAAGCTGCACAAGTACAGCCCCAAACCGTACCCACTTTTCAGCCCTAGAGATGTGATGTGCCCACAGATCTCTGCAGAGAAGTTCTTTGCTGTGTGGGACATGTCCAGAGGCAGAAAGGGCAGGAATGTCTGGGCATGCAGATGTGTTCCAGACTAGTTTAGATTTGAGCTCTGGACTCTTCCAGCTTGTGACTAGTACAGGTCAGGCACCAGATTTACAGAGGTGTCCCCTGAGCTGTCATGTCATTATCATAGCTCCACACTACACCAGCCAGCTGGGTTTAGGGGAGAAAAGTTTCACAATCCACTTTTGTTACCTTTCCCACACAAAGCTTAACACTTGGAGCAGCCCAGCTCAGAACTTGGGTTTGTGTTGTTCAAAGTTAATTTCTGTACTCTCACAATTATTCCTGCTGCTGGGTAAGGGAGAAGTAGCAAGAGTGAGTTCTGAAGCTCATGCAAGATCAAAGTCACTTCTTTAATTATATAAATGTTAATGTAAACTCTGTGCTTTTGGTGTATTTTTATCATTTTATGTGCTTTAACAGTAGATTTTCCTGTAAGTTAAGCTCCCATTTACAGTGGGCATGTCTGCCAATGCTCTGGCTGTCTATTAGTCTGAAACATTGCACATAAACAGGAGGTGATTTCTGAGCTGCCTTCAATTTCTGAAGAGAAGCAGATAAAAGGAAGCCCAAACTATTCTTTTTTTTTCCTAATGTGTGTTTTGGGTTCATGGGAAGATAAATATCAGATGTTTTACCGTAGATTCTGAAGCTTTTGTGCACAGTTGTTCTGGACAGAAAGTAAAACTGACTATTTGCATCTTTAATATGACAGAAAATATTTGGCCCAAGTTTGCACTGCAAAGAAAATAATAGCTGAGATCTGTGTAAACTGGAAAATTTTCCATTCACAGTCGGATGCTTACGGCAAACAATGTTACATCTCTTTCCAAGTTTCCATGGAAATTGCACTCCCTTTGCTTTTTTATTATTATTATTTCACTGCAGTCCAGAAAGGCTCTGGTCAGACACTGCACAGGAGAGAGGACATCTGCCCATGCACAATCACAGGCTATTTTTATGAGGCTGCAAAGAGGCTCAAAATCTTTTTTTTTTTTTACACTTTAATGTAATAATTCTATGCTGTCAGACTTGGTTTTTCCTCCTATAAGATAAATAGGCTTTATTGTACTTCCTCATATTTAACTTCTAACAAATTTCCTTCCATGACCTCTCCATGACAGAGAAATGAGTCTGTAAGGTCATGGGAAAAATACATCCCTAAGTAAATAGTGTGTGTGTCTGGTTGTGGTGATCACAAAGATATAAAAACACTCAGGCCCTTCAGAGAATTAAATATATCACTGGAAATTTGAGCCTTTTTATTAGAATTTAGAAACACAGTCATTAAGTCCATCCCATTGCTCCAGTTTGGATTTGTTGTTTATTGATGGGAATGTTGGTGCTGAGTGAGCTGTGGGATTCTTAAAAAATGTATTTATCTTACTTATTATGTTTCTATCACAAAGGTGATATTATTCCCTAATATTTCTTCTTTCCTGTTCCAATGTTTCATATTTTGGGATCAGTATTTAATAGTTTTAATTCTGCTGAAGTAATTGTGGTAATGAGTTACATTTTGTCTTCCTAAGTTCCCTGTGGTATCATAGTTTGACATTTTATTTTATTGCTAATTCTAAAAAGCTGGTCTATGTGCTGATTAAAATTGCTGCCATGCTTTATTCTGGAAGAGCTGCATATTTCAGGAGTGAGTGATGGGATTTTCTTAATCTTCCTTATCCCAGCAATGCTGTAAAGGCCTTTATTTTTTGCAGAATTTTCTGTAATTAAGAACGACATCTGTGGGACCAGAAATCTGACATGTAAATTGATCACATGCTCAGTGTGTATTGCAGGGAGTTCAACCTACATCCCTTGAATCAGCCAAAACCACTCAAAATCATCCTGAACACTAACAAGCTTCACCATGACAAGAAGGCACTTTCTCAGTCAGGTGAGGATTTTGATATTTATCAATCTGTAGCCAAATTTAATTTCTGTTTAGTATAATTCCTGAAATCTAAATTGTTTTCTTTCTGAGAAGACAATAAAATATTTGGCCACCTATTTTTATTTACATTTCTAAATAGATAATTTTTTCAAAATGCTTTCCCACATGGCAGCTCCTGCTGACATTTTAGGACCTCAGAACACTTTATAAAAAGGATTATATCAAAGTCTGCCTTCAGGCATCTGCTTTTATAAGTGTTGCTCTATGCAATAATTTAAGAGGAAATACTTCTGGGGGTTGAGCTGTCTCACAGCCCTCCAGGAAAGCTGCTTTCTGAAACAAAGCCTTGTATTGCACTAAGTAAGGTTTAGCTATTTTGTCCTAAGTTAGATATTTTTGTCAATAAGGAAATCTGCCCTTTTGCTTCCCTGGGGCTGCCATGAACCAGGACCTTCCTAAGCTTTCCAGCAAAATGAACTTCCTTGCTGTCCACCAAGGGGGAAGGGGAAAAAGATCCTTTCAGTGCCACAGGGCCACGTGCCCTGGATTCTCTCAGCGGGGCAATGAGCAATGGTACCTTTGGAAACTCTCAAGGATTCTCCCTCAGATGTCAGCAGAGACCTGTCACAGCACATCAGTGAAGTCACAGCAGGGATTGATTGAGGGGAAGAGCCTGGCCAGACAAGCCAAGGGCTCAGAATAAATGCAAGGGGAAATGAAGGAGTACAGCTAGAGGACAAAATGGTTTATGGAAATCAAATCAAAATACTCGGCATTGAAATTTATACTTTTAATGCTCAAGATGATTTTAGCAGAATAAAAACTATGAAGTACTGATCTCAAAACATGAAAGATGAGAAGAGGGATCCCAGCCATCCCCTGAAGCTGATGAAAGTTTGATTTGACTTAAAAACTGTCAGCATTGCTAAGCTTACGGTAAGAAAAGAAATGGCTGCATTTCAGGAGTCTGGGGCTGAAGATAGGGACATGCAGTAGAACAGGAAAATCCATTACAAGTGGTTTTTTACTTTTGTTCATTCAGAACTGCCTTTTACTATTCTTCCATGAATGACTTTTGAAAGTCCTCCACATATATTAAAGACAGGCATCATCTTCAGAGCAAAGAAAGCTCCAAGGAGCCATCCTGGATTTGCAGATGGTTCTTGTCCCAGCTTTGCTGTCTCCTGGGAACAGAGATTTCCTGGCTGAGAGCCATTCTGTCACTAGAACACTTGTGTCCAGGCACAAGGAAGCGTCTTTGGGTTTGCTGATTTCCTGTTAAAACATTTTGAGTAGACTTTCTTTATAGTTCCAGGAAGCTATAGAAAGATACAGTCCTTAGATGAAAGCTATTTTGAACAGTTATACCCAGGAGTCCCCTTTTAAACACTGCAAACTACAACGACCTCTTTATTTTTCTGGTAACACATGGAACAATTCAGTGTGTTTTACCAACACTGACCCTGAGGAACTAATGGAGAATGACAGGCACTTTCCTTTTGCTCCTGGAGGTTCCTTGCTTTGATAGCCCAACAACATCTCTGTTAGTCCCTCATTTGAACCTGCAGCTGTTAATTATAGGCAGACCCAGGTCTTCTTTCAGAGAAATGCTTAACTCTTGCCCTTAAAGAGTAACAATTATATCAAATAGTCACAGCAAGTTAATCAAAAAGGAGGAACAAACAGAAAAAAATCTAGCAGAGATTCTGCTTAAGCTTTTGAATCTCTGCATTCCTCTGAGCTTACTCAGGGAAAATATATTCTTATTTCTGCTGGGAATGCTCTTAGAAGCCTTCTCACAATAATGGATCGGGCGTTAACACCTTGATCACAAGAACTGTGTGGTTTCTTTGTGGCTTCTCATAATCTTATTTTAATTGTAGCTACAGTAGAAAATGTGAGTGCCTCAGTTAAAGCTGTGAGATTGGAGGCTGTGACATGCTTTGGAAACATCATCCTTTGCATCTGCAATGGACTTGCATTTTCTGGAGGTAATTACTGTATTGGAAAGCAGAGGAAGGGATTTGCAGTCTCTCTTGGGCAAACTCCTCTTTGGAATCCAATCTAAAGAATTTCACTTCCATCAATTCCAGTGGGGCCATTGACTTTAGCACGCCCAGGAATTGTCACTGAAACAGTCAAAAAGAGAAGACAAAGTCTTGTTTAAAAAAAACCTGTTGGTATGGGGAAAGTTGGAAAGGGAACTGTACAATGGGTGTTGTGTAAAATGTGTTTTCTCTTAATGACCTTCCAGTTCAGATTGGCTCTGTTTACATACAAATCAAAAGCTGGTTTGTCTCCCTGCCAGCACAGCAAAGCTCGGTCTGGGATCTGAGTTTCCAGCTGTGTCTTTTGCCTCTGACATCCTCCCAGTAATAAAAGCTTTGTGGCTGGGATTTGGCTGGAATTGCAGATGATGTGTGAGCCAGAACTGAGTTCAGCCTTCTCTTCCTCTGCAAGACAATAGAAGTTAAAGCTTGTTTGTGGCAATAAAAAAAAAGCATATACTACTCCTAGCCCCTCAGGGAGCAGATATGATGAATAAGATGCTCTTTTTCCATCATCACTTTTCTAACTCTGACCAATGTTAGTAGTAAGTCTATGGGAACTCAGACTTTTGTTTTCCTCATTGCAAAGGTGGAGCAGAAACTTTTGTGGAGTTTTACCTGTGAAGATGCAGCATCCAGAGAATAGATACAGTTATAACAACCTTTGCAGTGTTCCCTAATCCAGGTTTTTTGTTCTTCATTTCAAACTCCCTGGAGGGTACTGTGTATTAAGTGCTGTCTTTGCTCTGTAAGCCTTAACAGCTTCCCTGCAGAGACTGACAAAGTGATAGAGACAGGAACCTCTTCTCAGGTGAAGTGACATTGCTGACATGCCTTGTAGTTGTCTCTTTCCTGTTTCCTTCTTGTTTAAAACGCTGTTGCAGGAAAGTCTGGAGTCATTCCAGGTCCTGGGTACTGTCTGAATGTAGGCAGTTCATACAGGAGCAGCAAGTGATTAAATTATTCAGTGCAGGGTCTTTCTTACAGCCACTGAAAGCTCTGGCTGCAGTCAGCAATTCCACTTGCAGGTTGCACATTGGTTGCCTCATTGTAAAATACCCATTTGTAAAGCTCTATAGCAGTTGTTAATCTCCACTCTTCTGTTAATAAAACCCTCTTTGACACATGACTGAGAACTGCTCCAGTTGACAGTGTCAGTGTGAGCCAGCAAAGGTGCTCTCAGCAGTCTGGAATCTGAGGCTCCCCAAGTGCTCCTACCTGGCTGCAGCGGGTTCTGCTCTGCAGCAGCAGCATGATCCAGAGCTGCCTTTGGAAGCATCCTAGAGCCAAAGAATTCCCATTTGTATTTTCTTGGCTGAGTTTGTTGTGACATGCCCTGTTATTTTTGCATTCTGGGTGCATTCTGAAGCTCCCCCAGGGCATCCCTTCAAATGAAATATTGCATTATTGCATCACTGAGGAAGTGAAGCCATTACAAGTGAATGCTTTCGCCAGACACTTGGAGCAAACACAATCAGCTCTCATCTTCCAGAAATGGACTTGCAAGTTGACATTGCAAAATTTGGGAAGAACAATGGTCCTTTCTTCAGTGGTTTGATGCAGTTTGTAAAAAAGCTGAGCTGTGCTGTTGTTTTTTTGCCACATCATGAATGAAGGTTTTATATTTGCATAGAAGAAATGTTACCAGACAAAGCATTTGGAGCACGGAGCTTCAAAATGCTTTGGAAGGAAGAGAAATTTTAAGTTCTCTGCTGAAATCTGCTAAGGTCTCTGACCTTCTCTCTGTCTTACTTTCACCCTGCAGTAACCTTTGTTTTTGCAGAGCTGTGGGGATGGACCAGTTGCTGTTTTCAAGCTGTTCTCTTGGTGTGAGATGCTGTATGAGTGTTGAGGATCATTATTAGAGTTTTCCTTGCTAGTCAAAGGGTTAATTTTGAGATCTGATTTAGGCTTGGCACAGGAGGAGGGGAGACAGAGGATTTTGTTCTGCAGGAAACTAGGTCAGCAGGTTTTTATTATTGTGCTCGACAGCCCAATGTGGTTTGCATTTAGGAATGAACTGGGCTGACATCGTGGATGGTCAGTGTCCCCTTCCCAGGACGAAGCCTCAGCCAGTGCTCCACACATTACAGCTTTCCCAAATGGAATGCAAGGGAATACTCAGCTAAAGAAGCTCAGGCCATTGGGAGTTTGTCAGTTATCTTTTCAGAGCTGTCTGTCAGGAGTGCTCAGGAACGCAGAATGAGGTCCAAGATGTTTTGGAGAGGAGGAACAATAGGGCTGGAATATTTTCAGTCACTAAAGTGCATTGGAATCACAGAGGTCTCCATTGCTTTTACACCCCATGGACTGATGGTTGTTTGTACAGCCTTTGGCATTGTTTGGTTTTTATTTGGATCTGATCAGATTCTGATCTTGGTTCTGCCAGTGTAGATTTGGGGTAATTCCCTTGCTTTCTGTGAAGATCCTACTGTGTGTGGCTGGGATCACTTGTGGTCCTGCAGATAACCTTTAGATGGGGAGCTTTCCACTATAACTTTTATATAATCCTGACTGATGAAAGATTTGATTAATCCAGAATCTTTGTCGTGTCTCCCAGCTTTCCTGGCTGTATTTCCTGTTGTGTACTCTTTTCCCAGGCAGCTGGGAATACCTATCTGTTCTTTACCTCTGGCTGCTGAAGACCAAATTGTGGCAGACATCATCGATGTTGGACAATTCACGCTGCCTTTCCTTACAGATTATTTTGACTTTACTGAATGATGAGAATCCAAGTAGTTATAACTTTAAAAAACATTCCACTTTGTTTTGATTGTAGGGATCAGATGAGGGTGGTGGAGCTTAAAAAGATTTAAGGTGGATCTTAAATAAGACATTAACAAAAAGACTGGTAATGCCTAGGAAAATTTCTGAGTAATAGGATTTAAAGCTGAGCATCTATTTCCAGTTTTACATTGTTTTACAGATTTTAATGTGAGTTAATGGCTTTTCAGCATAATAAAACCATCTAATTCTGTCCCGTTCTACTCTTTATTCAGTTCCGGCATCAAGAAACCCAGACAATTTTGCACACCAAGTTTGGCTTTTAAGGCTGAACAAGGAAAATACAGGCAATACTGAGAAGAGCAGACAGCAGAAGGTTGCCAGCAGTTCCTGGAAATAATGGAGTTTCACAACCATTGCCAGCAGATTGGATATTTAGGGAGGAAAAAAAGTCCTTGTGGCTTGCATGGATAGAATAATGAGAACACAAAAAAGTTTATTATGGTAAAAATTCAGATGCCATTCTTGGGTTTAAACCAAAGAGCAGCGTATCAAATGCCTCAGAATGATGACAGCATAGACATAACACAGCTCAGAAAATTGCATATGGTCTCTCCTGGATTGCATTTAATGCTGTGGTAGGCTATACGTTTTAATTGTCCAATTTTGAATCCCTATAAAACAGTTTCAGCTGCAAGAAACATACTCAGAGAATGATCTTTTGAAATGTGAACATGTTAAAGAGGGATGAAGAAGGGAGGTGTTTCTGCAATACCCTTGTGCTCTTCCCCTGCTGTGACTGAGAGCCAAGAAAACGCCAGCATGTGTCAGAATGAAAGGCAGTGACAGGACTTGTAGCAGGCAGACACATCCACACAATAAACAGCAGAGCTGAGGCAGCATTCTCAAAATTGCCTCCTGCATAATGAAACAGAGGAGTTGTGGCAGAATCTCCACAGCTTCATTCAGAGTTGGCAAATTATTTCATTCAAATTCGCAGCAACTCGGGAAATGTCATTGTGCTGTTGGAAGACTTGGGTTGTGTTTCCTATTCCTAAATTGAACTAAGTTCAATTGAGCTCTCAGCTCAAGAAATGAAAGATGAAAAGACTCTCTCTCCCCTGCAGTGGCTCTCCAGAATGTATATTATATTTCTTCAGGCTGTCAGCCGTGTGAAGCTTTCAGGATGTGACTCACAGGATAAATAAGTTTGGTCATTCTTGCTGTGAATAGAAGAAGGTAAAATCTTGTATTTTTGTAAAAGCTTTTTCTTCCCTACATGAATTCAGAAAACATCCCAAGTCGTTAACATGCTGGAGCTGTCACTGAAAATCCAGTAGCTTCAGGGTTGAACAGAACTGTTAATAGAGCTCAGTGATGCCATGTGTGTGAAACGTGTGCTGCTGAATATTTGTGCTCTTTCAAATGGATGAACTCGAGTTCCCAGACTGCAAACGAGGGTGGTGATGCAGAGGAGCAGCTCGTGTGTGTCAGCAAAGGAGCAGATGCTGGCAGGAGACTGGGGGATAAACAGATGCCGAGTAATGCTGGTATGGAATGAGCCATTTGTGCCTGTTTGGGAGCTCTGCTGCAGAGAGGATGCAGCCTGCAGATTTAAGTAGGTTATGATGTTCTCCCCTATGGCTGGGGCTGAAGGCCTGGCCAGTTAACTGCAGAGTGTCACTTTGTGGTACAAACATCAAAAAATCGTCTTTCAGAGAGCCATGGCTTCAAATGGGTGCATTCCTTTTTTGTTTTTCAATGGAACCCTATCTTTACCAATTAAAGTCACTATTCAATGGTTAGAATATGACCTCTGAGCTATGAGCACAGATTCTGTTTATCCCTTTTGTGGGATAAAATATATTTAGCTTTCCTGGATTTGTAGTTACTATTCCTTCTTCGTGTTTTACGTGGTAATTAACCCTCTCCTTTGATAGTTGTTTACAGCAGGGAACAGGCTGACAAGAATGGTGCTCTTTGTTCTGCAGAAAGCAGGGAGCTGTGCCAGGTACCCTGTATCTGTTTCCCAAACTCAGGTAACCTTCTCCTGGGGCAATCCCAGTACCAGGAGAAAGGGAACAGCAATATTCTTAACATGGCTGCTCACTGCCAGTCTTTTCAGAGAATGAGAATCAGCTGATTAATTTTATTGACAACTTATTGCAGGCAGAAGGTGCCAGGCTGGAAGCACTGGGGACTGGCAAAGGCCCCTCAGAGTAACTCTCTCAGCAGGGTGTGTTTATGCTCTTCATCATTGCTGCAAGTTGATTGCTTGTATCTGCAAGAAGATTACTGCCCACTGTAATACAACTTCTGGCCTCCTTCCTTGGATGCCAATAAGAAGATTAATTAGAACTGGACTAAAAATGCATTAGTATTTAAGGGAGATGTATTTTTACTGTGCTGCCTCATCTCTCATTCCATCCCAATCCATTACACAGAGTTCTCATGCAGCTTCTGCTGTCTTTTGCCCTCTGTACCTACAGGGAGGTAAGGAAGGACTTTCTGTCTCCATCTTCATACGCCCTTGTTCCAAGAGAATGTGTGAGTTCTGGCAAGAGCAATCTGGAGCCAGCACAGGATGTTTGATACAGGACACACTCAGCACCCCCTCCTGCAGTGGCTGTCTGTGAGGCACCACACAGCTCACAGGTGCTCTCTGCTTCCACAGCAGCTCTAAGACTGAAGGAATTTCCAGCCAGACTTGGCAGTTGGACTTTCCCAGTGATCTGTATAAACCAGAAGTGTCTTGGGAGGTTTCCCAGTTGCACCATCCTGCTTTTGGTGTTTACAGCTACAGTAACTAACTTCTGACATTTCTGCCCAGCTGGTGCTCTGATTGCTGAGCTGGTGCCTGTTTGCACATGGGGCCTTCTGATAAGGCAGGCATTTGACCTTTCTATTCTTAACCCATTAACATTTAGAAGAGTTGCTCTCCTCACCTCTGAGAGTGTGTTCCTCCCCCTCCCCCAGCCCCCCTGTTCCTGCCAGATAAGATTACTCCCGGGTTATATATTGATCTAAAAGCAGAGTGCCAAATGCAGCCCACACCAGTTCAAGGGCAAACACTGAACCCACAGAAAGAGTCCCTGTGCTCAGCTCAGTCGTGGGAAGGAGGTGACCAGAGGCTCTTTCTGCCCTCTCAGCAGAACCTGGGGACAAACACAGGGGTCTCTGCTCTTTATTGTACCATTCAATGAGCAGCTGTAGGACCAGCCCAGTTTGCTGATGCTGCACCTTTGTGCTCTCTCCTCTCCTCCCTCTGCCTGTGAACAGAGAATGGGTTGAAGGGGTCCTTCCACAGCATCATCACACACTCATTTGCTCGAGGCAGTGTATTCAGGAATCTGAACGTGCAATGGGAGCCAAGAGTCCTTTGTTTTAAGCCAAGCCCAGCTCCAGGAATGCTGCACAAAACCTCTTCACCTGTGCATGTGTATTTCCTGGTTTTTGACTATCAGACTGGAGTAAGGAGCTGTTATTGCCTCTTCAGATGTTGTTTGAGAGTCTCTTGTTCTACTTCAATATCTCGGTGTAAAATCCTTGGGAAACTGCCACCAGAATGGTGAAAGAAGTAGGAAATAGGCCTAATAATGGATGTGAAAAATGCTTGAGCTATTTGTTTTATCAGTGAGATGACTGATGGTCACACAGAAGGACCAACACCTGGAACAGATTTGGTGGGTGGGGTTTATTGAGCTCTTACACACATTTTGTATGAGAATAATCACCACAGTGGTCCTGCTGGCTTTAAAAGCCTATGACACTGATAACTACAATCAGTCACAAGAATTAATTAGCTGGCAGGCCTGATTTTCCCCTGTAAAACCAAAAACCACTGGAGCAGCATGGATCAAAATTTATTGCAATTACTAATATTTTATTATGTTAAATTAAATGGTTTAAAATAAAACATTGCATTTAATGTGCTTTTATGACCATCTGTACTAAGAACTAAGCTCCATATAGTCCTAACACCATAACTTACATGAAATTAAAGAGGCAGGCACTGTGCTTTTTCCTGCCACTGTTCAAGAGAAAGCAAAACCACAGAATGGACGAAGTCCTCTTACTTAGCACTAGACTATTTTAGAGTGAGAGACTCCTTTTGAGTTGTCTTATCAGACACTCAGTAATTCAGAGTTGAGAAGCTCATTCAAAACTGAAGGAGGAAATCCTTTTTCATCTTGTGGTCTGTGAATAAAAATAGATGTGAAAGTCTGTTCTACTAATTTTTTAGATGCCTGAACAGCATGTGTGAGCCATACCCAACTGCTTTATCTCCTTAACTACAGTTAATATTATCTTTGTTTACTGCATGTGTTAGTTTTTAATACTGTGTTTTGATAAGCTTTTCCATTATTTCTATAAATTCTGGTATAATTTACCCAGTTGTTAGGAAACAATTATAAAATACTGTTATAATTTGGAGCTCCAGCTTCCATCTCAACTCAAAATTGCACAAACCATGACTAAAAGTTAATTTAGTGAGGAGAAATCCATCACTCCATGCCTGTTAATACAATAAACTGGAGAAACTAAATTCTACCCTTAGAGAGAGAGTTGCTTTAGAAAGAACTAAATCACTTATTTAAAATGGGTGGGTTGAAACCCACCTGTCCTGGGCTGCAGGAAGAGGTAGGTAGGAATTTTGCTGGGTTGGTCCTCACCACAGCCTGGTTTGAATTTTCTGTATGGCACCATCACTGTTGTGGTGTCACCAACACTCCCTGGCCCTTGGAGCAGCTGAACTGACAGGGACAAGGCCCAAGGTCAGGAATGCTCCTGACAGTTCTCTGAGTCCTGTTTTGCAGGGCTGTTTTCCTTTATTTTTTTCCCATTTCAAATGTTCCATGAGGTAAATTTTTTATCAATGACTCAGAGCAAAAGAAAATTTCAGATTTTTATGATAAGATATTAGATGTCTGGGCAAGCTTTCAACTGAAAATGGTTTTTTGGCTTATCCAGCATACTGTACTTGCTGAGATGGGAGCCTGTGAGCCTCTAGTTATGATTAAAACACCAAAACCATGAACATAGGAAGCAATAAAGTATTATGTAGGAGAAGATTCATCATTTTTGTGACTTTGTTTAAAGAAAGCCCAGATGTGGGAGCAGATACCTACTGAATCAATCATTTTCTAAGCCACAGATGACCAGAAAATTAATTAAGAAGAAAGAATATGAAGAGGTATTAGAAAAATAAACATGCAGAACTTAATGTTTAAACAATATTGCCCAGACTCGTTTGGCCTTAAAGTGATCTGCATTAACAGTAATTTATTTGGGGATATTTAACCCTCAGGATGTGCATTCAGGAGAGTGTGTTTCAGGGACTGGATTGCTCCAGTTTGCTTCTGCTGCAGAGTTTGTGTCAGGAAACAAAATTTCTGCCTTTGACTGCTGCTCTGCCAGGATTTTCCTGAGGGCGTGGGGTGGGTGAAGGTGTGGGGTGGGTGAAGGTGTGGGATGGGTGAAGGTGTGGGATGGGTGAAGGTGGGGNGCTTCTGCTGCAGAGTTTGTGTCAGGAAACAAAATTTCTGCCTTTGACTGCTGCTCTGCCAGGATTTTCCTGAGGGTGTGGGATGGGTGAAGGTGTGGGGTGGGTGAAGGTGTCAGATGGGTGAAGGTGTGGGGTGGGTGAAGGTGTGGGGTGGGTGAAGGTGGGAGCTGCTCAGTGCTGATGCAGCAGGACTGCTTTTCTCATGAGAGCTAATTATGTCATTAGAGTGCAGATCTCTGCACCTCCCTTCTTTGGGAGCTTTGTACATATTCTGTGTGGTCTTGTGTGTCTGAGACATGCTCAGAAAATACTCATTTTTATGTTAAGTTAGCAACAGGTGACCAGAGAAGTAAAATACTTCAGAGTACTCGGACTTACAGAACAGCACCAGGGTCAAGGTACTTTCTAACAGCTCAATAGAATCTCCTTTAGCAATACCTAATCAACTTCTCTGGCTTCCTGGCCTATTTACAGTCCTTGTCCTTACCCCTAATCCATTTCAGAAGTTGTTTCCATTTTGACTCAGGGATTGCCCAGCGGGACATTTGTCTCAGCACACAGGGACAGCTGTGTTGACAGTCTCAGTGGCCTCGGGGCATTACAGGCTCTCTGTAATCAGATGAGACCTGTGCATGCTTCAGTGCCTTTCCAGTGAACTGAAACAACCTTTGTCTGCTTGGGATGATGAAGGAAGGGCTGTTGTTTTGTGAGACCCTCTAAAGGATACATAAACTGCAAAACCAAGTGAAGGTCCAGGAGTCAGGCAGTTCATCAGGCAGCATGAAAAAAGGATGGTTTGATGTTGGAGAAGTAAATACAAGAAATGCAGAGGATTCAAAGTTAACTTGTAAAATTATGTTGAGCAATTTTTAATATAATATCTGTACCCCTAGATGCCTATCCAGTTTTGGATATTTAGCTATTTTCTCAAATGTTTCTTTTTCTCCCTTTGTACTGTGTGACGGAGATAAATATGCAACTCTTTCTATTTGAGGATCCTAGGAGTTACTGGTAACAACAGCAGGTAAAAGACAGAAATGGCATTTTTCGTTTGCTGGCATGCCATTTAAAATGCACTTTACATAGCAATAGCAATGTCCAAATCCCTGTTGAACACTGGCCAGGAGAATCCATCAGCGTGTTTTATTCATGTGGTGTGACAGTGTAGTTAACTCAAGTCTGTATTGATTCTGTTTATTTCAATTTAGAGAACATCTCGACTGAGCATTCCATGTAATTATTATACAGACAAGGAGCAACATCTAGAGCTGACAGCCAAGCATATAAATACAAATCTTTTGCAAAACATTCTGTCATGCTGCTTCTGCAAGAACAGGTCAGACTTAAACAGAAGCAGATTCTGCTGTCAAGATTTTTGCTGAAATTGCCTTTCCTCCAGCTCTGTTATGATTATATCAGGGCACCATTTATTTTAGTCTCCCAGATGATGTCCACAGCTGCATTACTGTACAGAGAGAAAAACAGGGTTTAAACACACGGAGTAGGTAAAACATGCACTTTACATTGTAGCTAACAGACTGTCAGTAAAATCCTTAATATTGACACAGTGTAAATAGGAGTTTATAACCTGCTGCTTCCTGAGCTCCCAGAGAGTGTGTGGGTATTGAATATATACAGATCCAGGGTACAGAGTGCACTGTAAGTGCTGTAGGTGACTTGGTTGCCCCAGGGAGGTGCACAATCAGAATTGTTTGAATGCTTAGGCAGGCCAAAGGTTGTGAACATGAGACAGGAGCTTGAGGAAGTCCATACAGGGAGGGAACCTACAGTAATTAGCTCTGCCACTTGTTGCAGTTGTTTCCTTCTTAGGATGATTAAGTCACACTGATCTGGTCAACCCAGGTCAACCACAACGTTACCAAGACAACGAAGGGAACTGGTCACTGCCCTTGAGTGTGGCACAGCCCATGGAATGGCTCCCAGATCTCTGCTCTAGCCTTGTTCTGATGCTGGAAGGGTGATGTGGGACACAACCTCAGCTCCTTGTACAAACAAACTCTTCAAACAGCTGGAGTGTTGTTCAGGGCTCCTCAGCAGCAGCAACCAAGATGGGTGAGAGACTCAAAACTGAACTGGACACACTCCATCCCATAATAGTGTCCCATTGAAACATCCCTCTGTAACAGTCCCAGTTCCTGCCTGCCAAGAAATTGCTTAACGGTTAATCTACTGTTAGACTGAAAGGGGTGGGGGAAAGAAAGCCCTTGCTATCATTAAAAAAGGAAAAAAAAAGTCTAATCAAATAAATCCCTGTAGTTCATTTCCTCTTACGAGCTCTGTGCTCTGTAATTATATTACCAAAGAAGTCTTTCTTCTCTGAGTTCACGTGAAACCTTAATGGTTTTATTCCCCTTGGCCCTAGTTCAATCAGTATACATGAAATGACAAAGTTTTACAGTTCCAGTGCAAGCTTGAATTAGAAGGTGGTGGGTGTGGTACTTCAGATTAGAGCTAACTATTAAAAAGAATCAATTCCTTAAGGGACACTTGCTAGGTTGGGAGTACATTTGACATAACCCCACTACCAAGTGGGAATTTTGTTTAAGAGAACCCAGCCCACCAACAAAGAGTGCCAGCAATGCAGAATTCCCAACACAACAACTGTGAATAGAACAAGATGTTCTGTTAGCAGGTAAATGATGCTGGCAAATGGTTAAACACATATTTAGGTATTTTCATGTAATGAGTAAAAGAGTGTAAAAGATACTCAGTAAGTAAAAGAAGTGGGATGAATTTTACTAGACAGCTCATGGAAGTTTATTGTTGCTTTTGGTGGAGATAGTGAAGCTAATTTTGAGGACTTTAGGTAATTTGTTCTGAAGGAAATGCTGTTCAGATGATGCAACACCAACTTTTTAAAAAGGAGAAAACAGAACTTGTTGAAGCAAATAGGAAGTGAATGTTTTCATTTGTCACATATTCACCTTTTTCCTAATGTGCACCAGATTAGCAAATGTGGGTGATGTTTTATAATTTCAGTTTTATTGCATCAGGAAGAAGGGAAACAAGCTCTTTGATGGATATCATTGAGCATCTTTTGCCTCTTGTAGCTTCTTCAATCAATTTTGGTTAAAATGAAAGAAAGTATTTTTACTGCAGTGCAGGAAACTGAAATACCTTTTCAGAAACTGAAGTGGGATGAATATTTGGGGTGAATATTTTGTTATCTGATCCTTCTGTGCCAAGTGAAGCATTAAATGAAAACATTTTCATTACAGTTCCATGCCAAGTCATGCCCCCTCTTTTTACCAGTCTCATATTAACTCTATCCCGTTGTACCTGCAGACTTTTCTCATTTCAATGTTGCAGCGTGTTTCTGTGCAATTGCTGTTTGCACTGAAATAATTCAGTTACAATCCTCCCCTCCATGCACATACATTCTACATTTTTCATATGTGACAGTGAGCATAACAAATCTTGTTTGAGTTCCATGCCATTTTCTCTTCTTTAATTGTTAATAATTAACTGAATTTTGTTAAATGCAGTAGTGCCAGTCTCTTTTAGGATGAAGGATGGGTGTTTTCCTATCAATCAGTTTTTAAATCTGAGCACTAGAAAGTCTGACAAATAATGCTTGAAAGAAGCAAATTTTGTTCCTATTTTGGGGTACAAAATGGCAGGAGATAAAAGGGGGCAATTCAGAGTTTAAGTTGGTTGAATTCTTCATTAAGTCCATTCTACTTCTTGACATTACATTGCATCAGCAAGATTTAAACCCTTCATTTTGGAGAAGGGTCACATCTGTAATAAATTATGGTCTCCCTTATTTAAACAGTAGCATTGTTATAAATATTTTCTTCCTGTATTTCTGTTTCATAAGCCAAATACTCAACATTTCTCCTCTTCTTGTAAGTAGCCACATGATGGGCTGCCAAGGCTGGTTTATCATTTGCCTTGGGAAAGGCATTGTATAATATTGCAGGATAAAACATTTGCAGGCAGAGGTTTGACCCGTGGGGGAGAGAGGTGAGGGCTTTGCAGGATTGGTGCCAAGAGACTGAGGCTTGAAGGAGAACTCCCACAGCTGCTCTCACCAGTGAGGGTCAGAGGACTGCAACGAGCCTGATACTGCAGAAATGAGACTGAGCCACTGATTTAAACTGAAATTTGTGAATGCTTAAATTTTTAGCCAGACCTAACAAATTTCCTTTCTATTTTTTTAATGAAACTTTTGTGTTTGGCAGTAGGGATAACTGGATGAACATGTGAAAGACAGTTCTGGTGTCAAGGCACTGCCAGGTCAGTTTTGTGACAATGAACTTGTCATTGTAGCAAAGAAGAGAAATCCACAGAACCTCTTACTGAGAGTAACAGGGTTTTACTGGACAATTCAATATTTTAGGTCAAGGCATGAGTTTTTTCCTAAAAGGAAGAGCAGCCAAGAGTATTGACAGAGAGAGTCATCTAGAGTTGTGTCATACAGAGCACAACTAGGTGATGCAGAGGTCACACTGGCCCTTGGCAAGTTTTGGGGGTGTTTAAGCAGCTCCTTTGACGTTGGTGCTAATGGTGGATCATTTGCAACTCTAAATGTGTTTTCTGTGCAGTCCAAGTGCCCAGGAACACAGGAGGCTCTGCAGAGCACCAGTAAGAGACCTGTTGAGGATTGGATTGTTGTTTGCCCCAGGCAGTGGAACATGTTCCTGGAGTGTGTGTGGGTGCTGCAGCGCTGAGCCGGGCTCAGGGCTCCGTTCCAGCTCTGCCCCTGACTCAGCTCTGCTGCCTCGGGCTCTCCAGGGAGAGTTACCTGAGCTCTTCGTTTTCTCATTAGAAAATGGGGAGGTTATTACTCGCTCACTTCCCCATACCAGCCTCACAGGGGTGTGAGTTAATGAACATCTGTTAACCTGTGGAAATAAATGCTGTGGAAGTGCCGGAGCAGTAGCAGCGCTCACACAGCGGGTTGGGACTCTGCACTTTTTCCTGTGGGATTGTGCTGTAAGACTAAATCACCATTTTAGCAAGGCAACTGTGGAGCACATCGTCCCTGTCTCCAAATCCCCCTCTGTGCCCCGGTAAGTGCTCCCGAGCCCAGGGCTGGGACAGTTCCGTGCCGCTCTGGAAGCTCTGTGCAACCTCGTGTACCACAGGTACGTGCAGCTCACAGCACACAGCTCTCGATGACTGTTATGTGCCCAGCTCCAGTTCATTATCCTCACTCATCTGTCACTCATTAAGGGAAAAAAAAAAAAAAGATACTGCAAAAATCGGATTTGTTACCCGGTGTGCAACAAGCCAATAATGGCACACTCGAGACAGACACTGATTATTTATTTCAGAGTTGCCAAGCCTGGGTGCAGGGTGAAACTCCACCAAATCAACCATCAGAACTTTTTACTATTTATACATTCTAGCAGTTCCCTTCTTTAAAGCTCCTTGCTTTCCCTCTCCCCTCGCTGGATCCCTCAAAGGGTTGATGTCGGGAGGACCGAGTCCCGCTCGCCGCCCCGGTGCCCTCCCCTTCTCCGGGGCGCTGCGGGCGGCCCCCGCACCTCGCAGGAGTGAATGGCTGCCAGCCTTTGCCAGTGCTGGCCGGTCCTAGAAATCCGGCTGGCTGCTGGAGCGGCTGCCAGGAGCCTCCCTCGGGCCGTCATGTGAGCAGGGTAAACAGCCCGGGCGGGCGAGTGGGCGGCTCGGCGCCCGCCAGTGGGGCAGAGTTCAGTGCCTGCCGCGGGGTTACTGCCGAGCGCCCGCCGTTGCCATAGCGAGCATTGCATAACGCTGGCAGCGGCCCCGGCCGCAAAGGGCCCCGCGTTCCTTCCTTCTGCTCGGTTTCTTCATTGTCACCGAGGCCCGCTTTGCTGTCGCAAATGGAGTTCCAGGCATAGTTCCTGGCTGGGCTGCGGGGGGAGGTTTCGCTGGGAGCAGGGAGAGAGGGGAGCTTGCTCACGGAACCCTGTAACTGGGGCGTGAACATTGCCTGCAGGAGGCTTGTTTGCATGAGCAGAAACTTTGCATGGCGGTCAAGTTTGTGGGAGTAAAAGAGGTGTTTAACTTCCCGATACATTGTCTTCTAAAAGGATTTGATATAGGTAGGGCTGAAATTTGAACCCAGCTCAAGAGCCCAGGGCATCAGAACATCAGCATTGTACGGGTACAGCACGAATTAATGCTCCCATATCAGTGCAGCAATCAAATGGATTGCAGGAGATGGGAGTTTGTGAGAGGCTGAGAAGTTGGGAAACTTTTTTGGATGGAATTGGTAGAGGGAAGCTGGAACATTGCAACATGGGAAGCTGCATTTGGAATCAGGCCATCATCCTCTGGAGATCTCTGCTGAAGTTGTATCTGCATTTGCATAAGTTTTGGCATGAGAAATCAATGTCCATGAAGTGACTATTCTGTGCTTTCCCTTTCTAGATGATTAATTAAAGTGGCTGAGGGATTGATTTGGCTACAAGCTGTCCCCTGAGGTCTCTGACTGTAGTATTTTTGTTCTGTGGAATAGACCAAGGTCTATCTCTTTGGCTGGAGTGATTATGCTTTTGGCTCTCCTGCTTTTTGAGGGTCTGGCCATTGAGTCAGTAGCAAAGTCCTGTTTGGCTTCCCTGGGCCAGAATCACAACTGCAGTTTTGCCTATGCAGTGTGGTGTATTTATCATTCCAAGAGCAAACATTTAACATTAAGGTTGTGATGAAGGGCCACCAGGTTTATTTGGCATATGAAGGTTGTGGTATTTCAGTCATTTGCCTCTGAAAGATTTTGCTGGCTGCTGTGAGAGACATTTTGTTCCTTCCCCTTGGGTTTGTACCCTTTCCACTGTGATGTCCTGGGCATGTTAGGATGAATGTGTAACCTTTGTGTGGCAGAACTTCAGTGCAAACCTAGCTAAGAACAACAGGATATTGCCTTCTACCTGTGCTCTTACAGCTCTTCTGCCAGGAGAGTGAGACCTGCTGCCCCAGTTTGAAACTGGAAGTCTGTCCTCGAGCCAGGACTCGTGTGAGCTGGACATGGCTTCTTGGTGAATGGCCTAACACACCCTGTCCCAAGCTCTGCCCCTCTGAGCTCTTCTTTTCTTCAAAGCATTTTAGAAAACAAAATAAAGTAAGGGAGGAGTGAAGTCCTGTGGTCTGCTCCTCAGAGAGTCCTGGTTTTGCTAGTGATTTGTATTTCAGTTTTAAAACATCAGTGGTGATTGTGGGATTGCTGGGCTTTTTGTTCTCAGTCAGGGCAACTTAGACTGTCAGGGCCCAGATGAATTCCGAGGCACTGTGGCAAAGCCAACAATAATAATGAGAAATTATCGTGGCTGGGAGCTATTCTGGGATCTGCCTGATCACTTCATATGGGCCTAGTGTTGCTCATTCCTTACAGGGCAGATGGTGCTTGGGAGAAATATGGGCTGTGTCCTTACCCTGCTGTTGTCTGAAATATCAGAGTGACCAGAGGCATCCCAAAGGGGCACCTAATGGAGCCCAGGGGGCTAGTAGAGACCACTCCACCTTTTTTGGGATCATGTCAGTCTATCCCTCCCCTGGGAGCTGACACAGACAAGAGCAGATGGTTCTGGGAGCGTGGTCCAAAATTCCCAAAGGCCACCAGGCTGCTGCAGTCCATGCCTGCTGTTCAGGCTTTCCACTGAGCATTTCCATCCACCTTCCTGGCCTTAGGAACTGAAATGCTGCTGCTCTGCCCAGGAGTTGCTCCCTCCTGGAAATGGTGTCCCTCAGCTGCAGCATGGTGTGGTGACACCTGTGTGACCAAAGGTGACACAGCCAGCCCTGCCACATGCTTTGGCAAACGGGGTCTCCATTGTTGGGCTGACATTTGGCCCAGATGTCTCAGCTTTCTTAAGTGCTCTGGAGAGCCTGGGGAATTTTGAACTTTAAACATTGCTGTGTTTTCTGCTAAAAAGGGCAGGTTCCAAGAAGTATTCCTGGTATTTGCAGTGGAAATCGAAGCAGTTTGTGATTATTTGGTTTGGGAGCCCATTCACTGTTTAGCACCAGCCCCTAAGGAAGTCTTGACTGCTTGAGATGTTATCCCTATCACAGAGCTCCTCAGCTCCAAATGGACAGAACTGTCACCATACTCATAATTTTGGAGGTTTATGCAATATTTTGTTTATTTTGGGCTAGACAAGATGTTGAACATGATTCAGTACCCCATGGGAAGACAGTACAAGGAGTAAAGGACAGGTTTTTGGGGTTCCCAGAACTCAGGGTTGCTGACACCCATCTTAGATTTCTAGCCAGAAATCAGAGAACAGACAGAACACTTTTCTTAGAAAGATCCCAAACTTCTTTACATTGGGGTAAACATATAATTATTTCCATTTCACTGGTGTGAAGAGCAGAAGATATGAATGCTGTGACTAAATATCAATTCAGAAATAATTGACTTAAATTTTGTTACCTGTCTTACACAGCAGGGCCTGATGTCCTCTCCAAACTAGTTTTTTAAAGTTACTTTTTAAAATTAGCTTCAGCCATCATAGCTTCTATGTATTTCTGGTCTTGAAAGGAACCATCAATTGTTTTTGTTTGAAGACATTGAATATGAACTTGTTCCTACAGAGCTTTGTGCTGTAATTTATCAACAAGGCGCTGAGGCACAGACGTCAAATGAATACCAGATTTCAAATTATGATAAGCAATTGTGTCATCCCTGTGAATAGACATCAGTCTCTGCTGAGAAATCATCAATAATTCATTAAAAAAAATAAATTAGTACAAGGCCATTTGGATAGATCTTTGCAAACAACCAGTCCTGTGTTCTGTCATAATTCCTGTGAATTTAAACCCAAAGGATGGTTGTTTCTTGAAGAGAAACACATGATCATGCCCAAGTCAAAAAAATGTGTTCCCTCAAGAGCTAATTACCATTTCTCTTTGGGGAAGTATGGAGGAAGTTGGAGTGTCACCTGTCAGAGCTGTGCTGGGTTTGTCCATGGCTCAATGGGGAACATGCAGAGCTCTCCCAGAGTATTTTACTGTTAATATTCCAGTCATTAACATCTTCCCCACTTCCTTTACCCTCTACCTACACCAAACCCTAAGATTATTATTTCCAGTCTTAAAATACAACTCTCAGAATAATTTGTGTTTCTTTACTATGAGGAGAGGGAGGATGCTGCTGGTTTAAAAATTTCTTGAGCTTCCCTGTCGTAGGTAGCTTTTCATTTGACAGTTGGCATCCTGCTCGAGTCCATTTCTCTCCCAAATTGGAGATTGTTACATTCCAATAAGAACACAGCATCTGTTCTCTGTAGAACATGATGTTGCAAGATGCTGATCATTTATCTAAGTGGGCTATTTTCAATTGAATCAGAGATGTACATGCAGCAATAATTCCCTCCTGTCTGTAATTGCCCATTATAGCAAGAGGAATTTATAAATAGTTATAATAGTCAGGATTTAGAGGCTGTGCATCAAGACCTAGGGCTAGCCGGTCTTAGCTTATCTTAGCATAATCTCAAAAATAAAAATTCTCTGCTCTACTTCGGAGAGCATGAAATAATTTCTGTTTACACAGTTTTTTCAATTACTTTGATGCTGTGATATAAAGGTCACTGATTGCCTCTAGTCATCACATGGCTTTTTCACTAATTGTGCACTCACATCATTTCGTTCTGTAGGATCTTTTGCTTCTTGATCCAGTTTCATTGCCCAGATGTTCATTTCATACAGTTATTACTTTATACAAAGGGCATCCTCTGTTCCAACAAACACATTGTGGTCGTTGTTCCCAGCTGGGAGCCTCGTGCACAGCAGCTCACCTGCTTCCCCCAGCAGCCCATCCACCTTTGGGCTGGTTTCATGTAAAATCAGGCACTGGGGATAAGGAGGAGAAGTTGTGCCAAAATGTTTCCTGGTCCCTAGCCTTGGACTGATTAAGGTTGTGCTGTAGGATAAAAAGGCAATAAGAAATGGGAAAGCTCTTTCCTCCTGACCCTTTTGGTGTGTAGTGGGATGGAAAATCACATAGGCACCTTGAAGGTTTTGCACTGGTGTCTTGGAATGTGTAAATGGAGACCTTAAAATCTCCAAGAAGTTACTCTGTTGTCCAGTCCCTATAAAAGCCACCCACAAAGGTTTCATGTGAGGGCAGAGAGGTCCCTGCTGGTCCCCATGGGGTGACCCTCAGGTAACCAGAGGCCCCCAGGGCCTGGGGATTTCCCAGCTCACAGATTTCCGGAGGGTCGCATCTCAAGGTTATCCCATAGCCCATTTGCTGTTTGTGGAGCCACGTGGCCATCACACAGACCAGCTGTTGGGCTTAACCTAACCTTTAGAGCAGACATGAGAGCTTAGTTCATGAGCAGAATAAATTACATGGAAGGCTTGAAGAGAGGATTGTCCATCTGAATGCACCGGCTGCTGCTGAAAGCTCTGTGCAAGATGAGCAGTGGAAAATTGGACAGGGATTGAGCAGTCTGTCATGTCAGAAGGGTATAACTTGGCAATATGTAACTGTGAAGGTTTTGAAATCTCTACCTTGGCCAAAAGTGACCTTCCAAATGACAGGAATCTGGTCACCTTGAGCACGAATGTTCCTAGAAAGGCGACCCTACAGAACTGTGCTGCTGGCAGGGCCAGCAGTGCTGGCAAAGTGCAGCGTGTTGCAATGGCCAGGCTGAGGTGGGAGAGGAGCCCCAGCCCAGGGCAGGCACAGGAGGAGGCCTGGAGAGGAGCTGGCACCAGGCAGGGATTTTGGACATCTCTCATTCTCAGCTGTAAGGCTGCTGGGCCAAACCTGCACAAGGTGGGATAGTGGCTTACTGTGCTGAGGTGATTTGCTGTGTGCTCTTGAAGCTCCCCACAAGGACCAGAATGTGCAGGATATCCAGTGCATCCTTCCTGAGCAAACCTTGGAGGGGGAGCTGCAGATGCCAGTGTCTGCTCTGCTCAGCTTGCCAGGGAGGAAAGCAAGGCAGTGAGATGGAGAAAACCAGGGGTCCTGTCTGGTTCTTGCTACCAATGGATGGGAAAATTGGAAGGTGCAGGATTTTGTTTTCTGGGCATGATGTTTCCTGTGACTGCTGAAATCAGTGAGCAGAGACAGACCCTTCTCCACCCTGCAGCAACTGCAGCATCACAATTCTCCATTTCCCTCTCTTGAGGCTGTAGATCCCTGGCACAGCTGTAAATTCCCTGGACATTGGAAAATTCCTGGGAAGACAACTCTTCTAGAGTCTTATTCCATTAATTTTTTTTTTCTCCTATGCATCTCCCCATTTTTCCCTACATCCAAGCAGCCACCTGCATTCAGTATCAGACACGTGGAATCCCAAAAACATCCCTTCCAGACCATAATAGTTTGATGGAAATATGGCCAAGTGCCCAAACCCCTGTGCCCTTCCCACAGCCCCCTCCGGTGCAGGATTTATGTCTTGATGTGTGGCAGTGACTGACAGCAGCAACAAGGAGCTCTCTGGGGCAGAGGACAGGGAGGGGAACGTGTCTCCTGGGACCAGCTCCAGTCTGCTCCAGGGAATGTGCTAATTTTCACTCCTTTATAGTCCTTTATCTCAGCCCTTCGACCTTGAGCTGAGGCATTATCAGCCTTAGCCAAAAAGGCAGCGTGCACTTAACCATTGAAATGCTGAATGTGTCTGATACAGAATCCTGAAGTTAAAAGCAATGAATGCAGCTTATTTCAATGGTGCAGCACGTCAGGGGACTGTTCGGGTTTGGGGAGAACCTATTTATGATATTAGGAAAGAAATGTTTTTCATGTATGATTTTGTGGGCAGTTTTCAAAGTCTGATGTCCTTTCAGAGTTCCCTGGGCATGTGGGAACCTCCTGTAAGCCTGTCCTGTGTGCATGGCTGCACACAGTGTATCAATAAACTCCGTTTTCTTCATCACCTTTTCATCCTTATTGTATCCAGTTATTGATATCCAGAGCACAGGCAGAAAAATTACTGGTCTCATGCTTTCTGTGGGTCTCTAATATCATGGGAACACATTTCCAACTTCATAAAGTATTATGTAAGTTCTTACCATAAAAGAAAACTCACTTCCTGGAGCAGTCTAGATGAATGTATTTATTACCAGTTCTGCTGCTGACTTCTCTGGGTGACTCTGGGTTTGTCATTTAGCTGTGTGTAAGTTTTTGTGTTTGCAGAGTGAGCTGGGAGTACTTCCATGGGCCATCGTGGCTATTAATGAGTTAGGAATGTGCTGCTGTGCATGTGTCTCTTGTTTGGCAAGGTCAGCTGGTCTTCTGTACCTTGCAAATATGATGCAAGAAGAATATTTCCTTTTCCTTTCTGGGAGTAAGTGGTCTCTCTATGACCAGCAGTAATTGGGTAGAAGCAGAATTTTGGCTCATGCCTTCAGATTGTTTTGTTTCCAGGGATTCTAAACCGTTGCCTCCAGCTGTTCATTTCCATTGACGAGGATGATCTTTATCTGTCTAAACTAGTTAAAACCTGCTCCACTACCCAGCAGCCTTTTTGGAGACAGCCCAATAAAGCTGAGTGCAGTGGCTATGACACCAAAGCCTCCTGGACATCATAAATTCCAAGCCCTACTTTTTTTTTTTTCCTGCCCTCTCACTGTTGGAGCACTCTTCCTGTTTTAATGAGACTCTTCAGTTCCTCCATTTAACCCCTGTCCAAAAAGGGGAATGATATTTGCACTGTGATCAGTGTAAGAATCCCTGTTAGACTAATTTGCTGCTTTACTTTTATCAGATTAAGCCTCGACAAACCTCGAAGGTGTCATTCAAACAACTGAAGCACTGGCAGACTTGCACTTGGACTCGGTGTGGTTGTTTCTAGGGATGTTTTAGGTGAATCATATTTATAAATGTGCTCAGTTTAAGGCTTGTTGTGACATGCTGGGGCTTGTCATACCTTCAGGGTTACCAGGTCCACTTCCTCCTCAAACAGGGGGTGTGAAAGTTTGTGTGTGAGCAGGTGGGATGCAGGTTTGTTAAGCTGATGAGGCAGCCACCAGATGTAGCAGGGCACCTTTCCAGTGGTGAAATTCAGGTGTCTGGTGAACATCAGGCACAGATGCTGTCTGTACCAGGGGGAATTGGCAACAACACAAAACTTCCTGTTGCTGAAGTGCTGCTACAGGGACCAGAGCAGGAATGTGTAGCCTGGTGTAGGAACTCCTTCCCTTGTGCTAGAATTCCTAATTCACATTATTGTGCCTGAGCCGAACAGGAACACGTAACACAACAGGGAAAACCTAATGGTCAGTTTGAACATAAAACTCTTCCTTCCACTCCAACTCCTGTTAACAGCAGTGAGAAAATCTGTGGCCAGAAGACCTCTCCTGAAGACTCAGGCTGAGCTTTATTTTGGACTGTGCCAAGGAGACATTTCCCTGTTGTTTTGTTGCAGATGTTGCTATCCCTGCAGTCTGGGGAGGGAGCACAGCCTGAGCAGTGTTGGGAAGCAGCTCCTGCTCTCTGCTGCAAACAGCTGGATCAGTTCAGTTCCAGGCCCCTGTGTCTGTGGGAGAATGCTGTGTAGTCATTTTGCTGCTGAACCACCTCACAGCAATTATCAGACTTCCAGAGGAGGGAAAAGGTCTGAGAAAAGGACTCGTTTAACATGTCATTCCAGGGCTTTAGCAGCTGTGTGTTATCCTATTGTTACCAATAACCCTTGCGACTTTGTGAGCAATGTTTTCTTGGCATCATTCAAACATAATGACTGGGGGGTCACATTCAGCTCTCAGTTGTGTAAATATGGAATGTTCTCTTGGCTGTCTGGTGCTATTTTGCATTTGGCTCATGGTCCCTGCCCCAAGAGTCCTGCAATCCAAAATACCCAGGCAGGGAGTTCAATCACAGTATGCTCTGCATGCCAGCTGGGTATGCAAAGCACAGAATAAACACATAAACAACTACTATCAAATCCAAGCCATATAATTACAGCTCTACTGTCCTCTGGTTGTGGTTAATGGATTATTCCTGAATAAACAACAGCAAGAGTTTGCTTGGTACTTTCCTAGTGTAATCCACCAGTAGATTATGATTAGGAAGTCTTTCAGAAAAATGTGTTTTTAAAGGGGTTTTTAATTTGATCGGGATAAATCAAGAAAAAGAATTTACAAAACAGATGTTGCTTGAAGTAAAGCAGTCACAAAGTCTGCCCTAGTGGTAAGGGGAAAGGGAAACCTTGACAAATCCATGAGGAGAGCATTGGACCTGCCCTTTCTCTTTCAACCTTCCAATATCCAAGCCTGTAAGACTCTTAAGTAAGGTTCAGTGGTTTTATTTGGTAAATAAATTTATCTTAATTTCATTCTATGATTAAGAGGATCTGTCTCTTCCAGCGTGCTCTTTACTAAGTTCTCAGCAGCGAAGTGACTGATTGCCCTTCTCATTTTCAGGGATCTTCCAGATGATCCTGCTGTAGAATGGGACACCCAGCTCCTCGCCACCCTTGTCCTAAAGCACATAGAAGCCAAGAACATCAACCTGGTAATGAAGGAATTTTGCTTTTCTAACCCTTCAAATGCTTTCTGTATTTTAAAGCAACAGTGTTTTGATGGAGAGAGCCCATCTGGGGTTCAGACTTAGGTTTAGGCTGAGATTTGAAGCCCATTGGCAGACGTGTGTTAGAGAGCTCAATTAGCAGGGTTATAGGTCAGGATTGAAGAATATTAAACTGGGGAGATTTCCTGGCACTGGTATAGTTTGGGGTTTTTTTCCCACAGAACAGGAATAAGGGCCTAAGCATGGAAAGGGTTGTGTTCTGTTCTTCTCTGTTGAACCCTGCTTTGATCAGGCATGGCACTGTCACACACTGATTAGCAGCAAAATCACGAAACTCTCAAAGCCTTTCAGCACTTCACAAAACAAGAAACCACATCTCCTGTAGCATGAAAGCCCCACAAGCACAAAACCAGCATCATGCATCCAACTTTGTATTGATTCTGAGGCTAATTTTCCATGAAATTCATTGCTGTGCACAGAGACAAATGCCATTTTCCTGGACTCCTTTTGTGCCTTTTGGCCCTGTGAATAGATAGGTTTTAATCTAATCTGAAAGCTCCAAACACAGGAGGATTTGTATTGCATGTTTGTGACTCTCAGGGGCACAGGGACAAGTGCACCAAAACCCCAGAAGAAATTCTGAAAACACCAGAACTCCTCTGGATGCTTAGGAAGGATTAGATCTTTGCCTCAGGGAAAATTAAACTCCAGCTGTTTGTGCTGGGGGAGGCTGCCACTAGCAGAGCTGAGCTGAGCAGTGAAATGTGGGGTTTGCAGAGCAGGAAACTTTCCTGGGCATGGTGCTGGCCCTGCCAGGATGGGAGCCCTGCACTCCCATCAGCTCTTCCCGAGCAGCACCGAGGACAAATCCCTGCAGAGGACACAGCAGCAGCTCCAAGGGCAGCTGGAGCAGCTTCTCAGGGCTGCTGGTGATCAACTGCTCTGGAAATGTTCATTATTTGAAGTGTCCCAAGCAATCACACAGGTCTCAGGTGTTTGCTGTAGTACCACTCTTTTAGGAGCAGACTGAATTTGCCAACAGCAGCAAGAGAAGCACCTAATTACCTTTGTTAAACATCCTGCAATTTAAAACTTCAGAGCTTGCTAGCTGTGATATCTCTGCTGTCCTAAACCAACAGTCTTGCCTTGAAAGGTAAACTGAGTCAATTTTTCACTAATGTTGAAATTGATAGAACTGGCTGAACATGTTAAAATAGCCTTGAAAAAAACTAAAACTAACAGAGTTTCAGACCAACTCTGGAGTCAACGTGACTGGAAGATGTGTATTGTTGTAGCTATCCCAGTGGGAAAACTTTCCCCAATTCTCCCAGTAGTCACAGCATTGACAATGGTATCTTTATTTACAGAACATGTAGTGTGCCATCTGGCAGTGGAGCAGGGGCTGCAATTCCAGCATTTCTGAAAGGAAGAATTGCAAGGCAAGGAGTCCCACATGTTCTGTGTAGTTTCCTTCCATTACGTGGTTACTCAGTTGCCCTGGAAGTCCAGGAGCAGCTCAATCTTTTCGGGAGCTACAGGGACATATTTCATCCAAGCTCTACATTAAATAGTGCAGGCACAGAAATTAATGGTTGGTGTACTCAAAGCCAAAACTAGTTTATAGACTTGGGAAATTATTTCCTGCCTGCTGGATTTAGAAGCAAAAGGCAGTGTTGCAGGGAGAGGCAGCCAAGGCTGCTCTGCCTTGATCCAGATTAGAAAGTGTTTGGTACGTAAAAAAAGAAGTTACACAGTATTGTGTGAGCTCCAGGCAGGCTCTTGTAAATAAATCAGACACAAAAGACATCTCCAAACTCAGAAGAGACTCAAAGGGAGTTTGTATCTCACTGGCCTCTGTGAGTGTAAGGAGTGATGCTCGGGGAAGGCCATGAGGAATGGAGTTGCTTGCTGTGGCATTTTAAGGGATGGCTCTTGTTAAAAAGCAGAGACCTTTGTGTGCCCACAGCAGATGTGTGCTGTGTTTGAAGCACTGCATGACACCAGAGTGAGGAGGAGACCCTCAGCTTTGAGATGTGGGGAGGGATCATGGACTCCAGACCTCTGAGGAGTTTTCTCTTCTGCTGGAATTGAGTAATTTCCTCTGTGCTCTCCCCTCTCCGGAAGGGATTTCTGGACCTGTTTGTCTTGGCTCCTGCTCTGGCTTCCACCAGTGAAAGCTCCATTTCCTGAATACCAAGGTCACCCAGAAGAAAAACCAGCAACAGCAGCAGCTCCCATTTCAGAACAGGTGTGGGGAGGGAACTCCCTCTTGCCCTAAAGATTTCATTGAGCAATAATTTCCACATGAAGTGTATTTACTATCCCAGCCTTTTGCTCCCAGAACTGGCTAAGCCCGTTTTCAACCCAGACACTTTCAAGATGTTCAGGTTTTTTCATCCTGTCCTGATTGTTTGCTTGATTTCATCATCAGCCTGGTTCAGGTTAGGAGTTAAAAGCCAGCACAGCAGGAGCTGCACTGTGTGGAAGGAGCAAATGCTCCCGTGTGAAAATATCTTCAGCATGTCAGAAAGAAATTCAAATTCCTTATCAATGAAATGAATCCCTGAAGCCAGAGGGATTGTTTTACATGTGATTGCTTGCCTGCTTTAAGTCATGAACAGCACAGTGGTGCTGTGGAATCAGAGTCCTGTTAGATGACTTATATCGATATTTAGATGATATATGATATATTTAGGGTGGGAGATCCCTGCTGTCCCAGAGCCAGATGTGTGCTGAGAGGGATCAGACAAAGGGAGTGCCACTGTGGCCAAGTCACCGTGCAGATACCTTGGGAATTGTACTTAAAAATTCATTTATTTGAAGAGACAGGCAATTCGGGTGTAAATATCCTAACAGTAAACTGGACTACAGCAATTGAAGATGAACTCTCTGTAGTCTCTTCAGCTGTTTCAGACGTTATATAAGCTCAGCAGCTTCTATTTCAAAACAGATGTGGAGAAGAAAAACTTCCAAAGGTGATTCTGAACAGAAAATTCCCATGTCAAGAATATTTCCTAACCCAGCCTTGTTGCTCCCACAGTTGGCCTGAGCCAGTTTTGTAAAAACAATGATTAGTTTATTTAGTCTGCTCACTGAAGTCTCTTATCTCAGTCTTCTGGTTTGTTCTTTTGTAACCTCCACAGAAGGAAAAATGTGTGTTTTGGCTTGCCTAGGGTTTTGAGCTTGATTTCCTAAGGAAAGAGGAATAATGCAATTGTATTTATATGTATGTGCACATGCATGTTTCAAAAGACTTTAGAGCCCGTTGGCTAATTTCAACCACGTTTGACAGCAGGGTACTGGTCTTAAAAATGTTTTATTTGTACAGGTTACATAAAAATCAGGGACCAGGCAGAAGAGAGAAGCCCTCTCTCTGTCCCCATTGAGTAAAAAGGTTTGGTGCAAGTCCAGCCCTTATCAGACTCCCACTGTTATTCACCTGAGCAGGAATTTATTCTGCCTGCAGTGAGTGGGGTTTGTTGTCATCTTAGGGAAGTGCCACTCTAGGTAGGAGTGACTTCAGAGTGTGTTCTTTTCTTATCTGCAAAGTACAGGGTGCTGTGCTCATTCCCTGAGCTGTGCTGAATTTCATGCATTTCCAGATGAGCTCCTCCAAAAGCTGATATCCATGGGGAGGGCTCAGCACCATGGCAGGCCCTGCAGAGCTCTCTGGTAGTGCTGATGTGCAGCAGCAGCAGCCAAGGTTAAACACATCCTTTTTCTCCTTATAAAATAGGGCTTGACTAGAAAATGCTTCTTGAATGAAACCAATTTTGGTCCCACCAGCTCCTGCCAGCAAAGAGCACCCTGGTGCTTGCTGGCAGCCACTGGGCAAAGTCTAACTGTGGGCTTATCCTGGGTGGGTGGGTTTATAAGCAGGCTTGTCTGAAGTTTGTGGATTTTGAAGTATTTCTTATCTGCTTTTGTGTTTCCTCTCCCTCTTGACTCAATATCCCATGTCTGAGAGGGCCTCTCCTGCTGCAGGCTGGAGGAGCAAGTTGCAGGACAGGCACGGTGGCTTTTGATCTTCCCCTGATCTCTAACCCAGTGCTCCAGGCCCTGCTTATAAAATAGATTTGGAGAAGGGAGGTGCAGTGAGTGAGCAAGGCTGTAGCATTTCCTTCCCTGGAGAGAGAACAAGCTGGCAAGGAAGCAAACATTGCCTGAAACGTGGGAGTTGGTGATTTCTTCCTGGTCCCAGAGAAGGGAGCTGTGGAGGGTTCTGCTGCTGGGCCTCTCCCAGAGCAAGCACTGAGCTTGCACTGTCCAGGGACTGTCACTGTCACGTCCTGGAAAGAGGATGGGCACACATTCCCTGTCTGCTCTACACCCTGTGGTGCCAGTTTGGCTGCTTGGTTGGAACTGGGAGCCTTTAAGCCCCACAGAGGGAGTGGATCCCCAGGGTGATGCCTCAGCCCTCACACTGTTGGTGGGTCTGAGGGCAGGGAGCCAGGGGTGCTCTGTGCTCTGGACAGTGACTGCTCAGTGCTGTGTTCACACATTAGTTCTGCATTTTGGAGTTCCCATTTCTCCCTGCAGAGAATCAATTAACAATACAGCAAAAAACCTGATTTGGTTCTACAAAAGTGCAGTCAGATTGTTTAAAAAGGCTTCTTCTCCTATCAGATTATTTTATCACTCTGTTATTCTGTGGTGAAGCCTCATTACAACCAGGACATGCTTGTGTGGCTCTCGTAGCAGCAATGTCCTGATTCACAGCACAGCAAACTGTAGCTTCACCCTGTCATCCACAGGTACTGGAGGATGTTCTCAGCTCCAGGAGAGAGTGATTCATAGAGCTGGACCTCTCGGGTCAGGAACACATTTGCAGCAGATCACTTTGAAAGCGACCTTTTGCCCTGGTAATAAGTAACAAGTGCATCCTGCCAGTGGGGACACGATCTTTGTCATCTTTCTGTTGTTCAAGCTGTTAGGCTGTGTAGTCATCTAGCTCCAGAGTGGCTTGTTTGTTTAGTTGTGTTTCTGTGCCATGAGGAGTTCACACACAAGGTCTCATTGTGCAACACATAAACAACTCGTTAGACACAGCAGGCTGGGACAGGGCTGTGTTGGATGTCAAACTTGGGAACTGCACGGGCTCCTCCCCCCTCTCCTAAATGCTTCTTGTGTGGTTTTATTGCAGGTGGTGACGTTTGATGCTGGAGGAGTGAGTGGCCATGCCAACCACGTCTCTCTCCACACTGCTGTCAGGTACAGTGTCTGCACCCTTCTCTGGGTGCCTCCCTGGGGTGCTGCAGGGTCACGGAGGTGCTGCTCTGGAAGCAGAACCGAGGGCAGTGTTCACTTCACTGCTCCAACTGGGTGCCAGGCTGTGGGACACGACATTGGCCACAGCTCTGGAAATGACCTGCAGCATCCTTCAGTGTTCCACCAGCTGGGACCTTGCCAGTCCCCCTTTCACTGGGCCCTCTTTGCTCTTCCCATCCTTGATCCCACTAAAATATGCCACAGATCACTTTGCACTTCTGCTTTGAGGGGAGTGTGGGAGTAGCTGATGCCTGAGCTGGTGGCAGTTGGGTTTTGGAAAGTTCTGCACCAGAGGATGTTGCCATCTTGTCCAGGTACCTGAATTTACCTCTCTGACCCAAGGACGTTTCTCTTTCACTGGAGCTGTCCTTATTTACCACTTTTAGGAAGAGTCCATTAGTTCCTTCACCGTTTTATTCCTTACATTATTCCTATGTCTCTGTTGTGTGATGTGGTGACATTGACAGACAAAAACCCCTGTATTAAAATCACTCAAATTTTGCTGGCAAGACCAGTCACTGTATTTTACTTTAATCCCCTGCTCATGCAGACCTCACTGTGTCCTAGAGAGATCTCCTCCAAAGCTGCCCCTGCCTTTCCCAGGCATGAGAAGAACTTTTTGCAAGTATAGCTTGTATTTATAGCACCCATTTGTTTTCTGAATCATCTGTGCAATTCAAATAAACAAATTCTTCCGGCTCTCCTTGCTGACAACATCACAGAGATTTGCCTTTCTCTCTTGCCTAGAGAAAGCTGCAATGCCACAGAACCCATACTGGGACCTTCAGCTCCTCTGGGAAGATGCTGAGAGCTTTGATGGCTGGAATTCAGTGTTGGAGGGGTTCATGGCTTTTCCCAGCAACTTCTGAAATAGCCTCATAGAGGAGAGGGGGTGGAGCTAAAGCAAACAGTGCCTTTGGGCTGAGAGGGGAGGTGGTTTCAGCACAGCTGTTTGAGGAGTGAGCAGAGGTTGAGCAGAGGTTGATGACTGAGGAGCAGGGGTTGATGAGCGATGCTCACACCATTGGCACAGAGGGACTAAAGAGCTTCCAGCTGCCTGGACCTCTGTTTGCTCAGTCAATTGCTGTGTGACCCACAAAGAGGAATGTTAGGTGTCCTCCTCCACCCTGAAGGGATCATGGGAAAACAAGCTAGCAGCTGAGTTATATATGAGAAATTTAAGGAAAACTCTTGATTTTGATCCCAGTTCTACTCTTGTCTTACTTTGTGGCTGTGCAGAAATCACTTTCCCACCTTCGTGCTTTAGGTTTCCTGTGTGTGCAGTGGGGATTTAACCCTCTTCTTGTCTCAGAGCATGTTACCAGCAAATGCTCATTGTCTACAATTCCCTGGAACTCAGAGCTTTGCATTGGTCCTCAGCTAGAGCAGAACATTGTCTGGGCTGATGAGATCTGTGCTGATAGGGACACCAGAGCATAAGCAGTTCTCATTAACTAAGGGCTGTTTTGTGTCTTGTGTCCCTTCCACTCCTGAATCAGCAGAATTAATCATGGTAGCCCCATCATCTGCATGTGGCAGGAGTGATGCCGTGGCTGCTGAAAGGTTAAGTTTATTTTTAGTGGCTTGCTTGCCCTCATTATTTTTCAGTTTGTGTTATGGAGGAAGTAGAGCGTGACTGTATCACTGCTGACTCTCAGTGCCCTGATGAGTTCTCACATGTTGGCCAGTGCAGGCAGCTCTGGCAGCACAAACTGAGGCTTCTCCTGTCCCCCTGTGCCAGCAGAGCTCTGCAGAGCAGCACTGGCTGCCCCTGGGGCCCCAGTGCTACATGGCAAGAGAAAGGCAAACGACCTCTCCCCTCCAGGTATCATCTGCAATGTATTTATTAACCATCTTTAAACAAAACAACTGCAGGGCTCTGCCTCCACTGTGAAAAGTGGAGGAAAGGATGAAGCAGAGGGCTGGTGCAGTGATCCTCAGCTCTTTTGGGTGCTCCCAGTCTTTGGGAGACAGTCTTGTGCCCACTTTCCAGGAGATTACTTTCTGCAAGAGCAGGGGTAGAGCAGGCTCTGTGAGTCCTTCCACAACTCCTCGCTTCAGGAGGTGCAAATTATCAAACAGCTTTAAGGAATAAAACAGTTCAGGAAATGGTCATAGCTGAGCAGATGCTCAGTATTGTCTGCTAAGGGCATAAATATTCCTTCCAGTGTCTGGAACAGAGGTTATGTTCAAAGGAGCAGGAACTACTCAGAAGAAATGAGCTCTTCCCCTTGCAGCAACCTTCCTCCTGACAGCTTGCAGGAGTCCAGCTGCTGCTGTGTGCCTGCCTGGCCTTCAGATCTGGGAGGAACTGGGAAATGCCAAGGTTCGAGGGTGGATTTGTTCTTTTACAAGGAAAAATATACGAAAAAAACAGGATGGGAGAGGAACACAAATTGCTATTTGATTTCAGTCTCCCCTGGGAGTATTTCAGTTCTGGCTTCCAGACAGTAAAAAAACCCAGCCCAAACCCAAGAAAAACCCACTGAAGTGAAGAAGGGAGAACTGGAAGCAATCTTCTGTAGCTCTGCTTCTTTCCCCATCACCTTCATTTGGCAACATCAGTCTCCCTTATCCCCCAAAACAGGAGCCATGGGAGGTTGGATCCTTTAAACTCATTCACAAGGAAGAGCAGGTCTTGAGTGGCATCCAGGTCACTTTATCCCCCTCAGCATTTGGCCAGTCACCAGGCACTGTGGTAATGAGCTTGGTAAATACTGTGTGACAGGAATATTGGAGAACCTCTGTTTCCTGCACTCTGAAATGACAGTGCCTGCACTCAGATCACATGTAATATCAAGGTGGTTTCGTTTTGCATGAGTCACTGTGCATTTTGGTTTTAAACAACCCCTCTTGCCCAGGAGCCTGGCAGATGGGGGGCTGTTGGGTTTGTTGTTTGCCTGCTTAGGATGGAGAGGAATCATCTTTGTGAGGAGGAGGAAGGACTGTTTTCTCTAGTGAGCTATCAAATCCATTTCATCCCAGCTAGAACAGAAAAGAATAGTCTTGTCTGCTTAGGGCAGAGCAAACTGAGTGGAAAATAGGAGCTGCTATATTTAACCACTGTGCATTATGTTGTTATAGCAACTGCATCCATAAAACTTCTATCAATGATGCCATATAAAAAGCTACATCAAGGAATCATTAGCTGAGCCTGTTCTCATCAATTCCATTTGGAAAAACACCTCTCAGTCCTGCAGGATGATTTTTAACATTCACCAGCTCTGTGGCAGGTTGTAAATGAGGCTGTGCAGAGATGATATTTGGGAGCTTTATCACTCAGCAGTTGATTAGGATGCAGCCTGAGTGCCACCAGTGCCTCATTGCACTTCCCAGTCCCAGCCTGGCCACTGAATGCCCCATTCCTGAATGCCATGGACATTGTGCAGAAGGGCTGCACTGAGGCTCCCTGGAAGAGCAGGGTTGGTTAAATGCCAGCTGCAAATCTGTGTATGGAAACAATGAGCAGAGCAGTGTCCAGCCAATCCCACTTGCTGGGAATCATTCTCAGAGGCCACCAACTGCATCCCACCCCAACAAAGCACAGTTGTGCTGTGAATTTCTGTTGAGTTTCCAAGGCCAGGTCTTAAAGGCCAGGGAGGAAGCTGGGTTTGGGTGATTAGCTTGATAATAGTGAATGATATCCCATTTGCCATTTTTATTTGGTGCCTTCTTATTTGGTGTGTTGCTCTTTCTTCTTTCAGCAGCTGCAGCCCATGCATTTCTCACTTGTTTTACTGATTTTAAATGTCCTGGGGGAGATCATGAGTGATGGCTGTGGTTGCAGCCAGACTGTCCCCATAAGGCTGAGACAGAATTGTCCTCTGCTGTCTATCCTTGAGACTTCCCCTCAAAGCTCTCTGCCCTGGCATATATCCCATAGCTGGGTATGCAGTTCTAGATTTTATCTCATTCCTCCATCCCTTTCCCTCATTCCTTAGTTTGACCAAGTTCATTCATCCCAGTGCCCTTCCATGACACTGTTGAGAGCCATTAGGATTAAAGCTGAGCATGGAGCACCAGCACAGAAGGGATTCCCCCTAAGGAAGGGTTTTTTTCCCAAAAACACAGCCTCAAGGGGTGTCCCTGCCAGTGTCACTGGGTTGCTGGCAGCAAGGGGAGCAGTGACACTGCACATTCTTCTCCCAAACAGTGCAGGGCCCAAAGCAGAGCCAGGGGCAGCTCTGTCAGCTGGAAGATGTCTGAATTGCCACTGCCAGAACCATCTTGGCCACTGCCCCACGTGTGAGTGCAGAGTGCCTGAGCAGTGTTGCACAAAGTGTTGCTCCATGGTGTAGTTCAGGGTGCATGGAAATGGAGCCAGAATGTCCAGTTAGGGAGGGAGGAGGCATTCCAGAGAGCAAACATCCAACACCTGGCAAGTATATCCTCCTAATGTCTCTGTGATTCCTGGGAGACTGCCTGCTCTTCCTCCTTCACATCTGTTTCATCAGATTTAATTGGGCAGATTGGAGGTTGGGGTCCTAAATGGAGCCCCAACACAACTTTAAGACATCCATTCTTTGCCATGCTCTTCAAAACTGTATTTCCCCAGTGCTCCACAGCAGCCAGCAGTCAGTTCAGTGAAGGGTTTTGCCTCTGCCTTGGGAAACTATTTGGAGAGTGAAGTCATAGAATCCAATGAACAACTTCTCATCAAACAGAACATCACCCAAACTGTAACACACCCTCGTGGGCACGAGCCCCAGAGGAGTTCTGTGCTCCCCAGGACTGAGGTTTCAGCTCCATCTTGTCTTGTTCCTTCTTGGAACAGCTTGGGAGGCCTCACTGGTCCGTGCCACAAGGAGCTGACCCACTCACACCTTTCCTGGAGGATGCCTGAGTAAAGACAGGGAATTTGAGAGCAGTTTGCAGGGAGAGGGTGTTGGGCCATTTTGGTGTTTCTCCTGAGCAGATGGAGCTGGTGGCTGCACACAGCAACAGCCTTCAAAGCAGCTGGGCCTTGGGGGAGGAGCTGGGGCTGAGTCCTTGCAGGGCACAAATGGTTGGAGCCTTTGGATGTCTCATGGCCTTCCCAAATTCTTCAGTGCAGAAGGTCTCACGTGTGGATCTGAACCTACCACAGGCATAACAGAGAGGCTGCAGGGAGAGGTGCCCTGTAATCACCAGGCTCTGGCACTCGGGCAGTGGGTGGGAATGAGCCACCTTGGGTCACTTTATGTTTAAAAAAGAATTATAAAAAGTCTCTCTGGGTAAAATAAAAAAACACCCACATGGAAAAATCTCCTGAAAAAGATCCTGTTTGTGTTTTACTTTTTGAGATTTTATGCCAAACTCTTTCATTTCACCCAAACCACAGCAAGTCCAATCTGTAAAACAACATTCCCAAAATGGCAACAACTGAGAGCTGCAACCTCTCCCCTACTTGGAAGTGTCCCATGGAGACACTCCAGCAGGGTGGAGATGGGAGTGAGAAGATGGATTTGGGAGAGGATTGGCTCATTTTGTGAACGTGTGCAGGAGGTAGAGCTTCGTGTTTCTCTCTCTCTCTGCAACCACAGAGAAATACAAATGAGCAAGGCTGCAATTGCTCTGCACACAGAGCTGGGTGGAGCCCGTTCCCAGGGCTCTGCACTGGGCCTTGCTGAGAACTGAAGCGTTTGGATTGGGGCAAAAAGGATGAGGAGAGATGCAGTTCCTTCATGCCCGTTCTTCCAGATGAGTGGCAGCTCTGCTGGCAGCAGCTTTGAGGACCTTTCAGTAACCAAACACAGTTTGTGTCTCCCTGAACCTTTACACAAGCACAAACTCCTTAATTTCCTGCTGAATCACACTCTTCTTCCCTGCTGAAGATGCTCCCTGCTCCTGCTGAAACGTTTCCGTATGAGCTGGATCTCTCACTCCTGTTTCTAGTGACAGGAATGGTTATTGTTAGTTCCCTCTTGGGGCAGCTCAGTGCTTTGAAGGTGCCTCCATGGCAGAGCAGCACACCCAGAACAGACACTGGGCCTTTAGAGGGTTTGCCAAATTTCACAACCACTCACTGCTTTATCTCTCCAAGCTTTTTCTAAAAGGTTCCCACCCTGCTAACTGTACCAAGTGCTGAATCACTTCTTTGGGTGGCCAGATTCCACTTGTGGGGAAAGAAACTTCTGGCAGAAGAGCAGAGCAGATATTAATGGAGATATTTAAATGACAAGGCAACATTTAACAATCTTTGTCAGAGCAGTAAGACTTGAGTGGTGGGGCAGAAGGTGGCCAAGTCAGTATTCCAAGGCCATTGTTTAGTAGGAAATGGCATTGCTTTGGCTCTGGAGCAGAGGACGCCACTGGCAGGAGAATCTGTTTAAATATGTTTTCTGATTGCTGTTTGAGTTCTGTCATGACCTGCATTTCTGGCTTGACTTTTGCTTTGTATTGCATTGGGTATTCATCACTCCGTGCTTCCTATTTTGTCTAGGCCTGTGTAGCTAATCCTTTTCCTTGAACTTAACCAACAGCCAGAGATAATCCTAGTTTGAAAGTGACTGGAGAAACACAGCAGTTTACATATAATGCATGTTTTATCCTGGCTGATTTACACATGAACTGGCACATTGTCCTTTGTTAGATACACCACTATAAGGTGATAACAATCTCTTTAAATATTACACAGGGTTAAATAACTTCTTTTTTTATTATTATTTCCTTTCTCCTTTCGGCAAATGTTCCATTGTTTGGATTTCTTTTTCTCCTGGAAGAGCAGGACTGGGTGTGGGACAGCCCTGAGTGCCATCTGCTGGAGACCTGCAGCTTTCCAGCCCTGCCGAGGGCCACATCCCAGCGATGCCGATGGGAACGGCAGCACAAGCGCTCCGAAGCCATGAGCAGCAAAACCAAGCGAATTAAAAAAGGAATTAACACCCTCTGGTGCCCTCACCATTCCAGGGCCGCTTGCTTACACTTCTTGATGGAAGTGGCATCACCATTCACATCTCCCACACTGATCCTCTCATCCTGTTTTGCTACAGAGACTTCCCAGGATCAAAGTCTTGATGAGCAAAAAGCCAGAGCAGCTTCTCAGATGTCCCAGAGCCAGGCTGAGTTAAACAAAGAGGAGCAGGCACTGAGACAATGCCCCTGGCCAGCTCTGCCTGGGCTTTAAACAGCCAGAGGTGCTCCCAAGGGTGAACAGCCTTTGGCAGCCTCTTGGGTTTCCCTTGAGAAGCCTGAGAGTGAATTTGATTTATGGACCTTATTTGTGATGTGTCCCAGCAGCCAGGATGAGGAAAGGAATGGCAGAATGCAGTGGGAAATGAGGCTTAGGCCTGCCTGAGGTGTATCCAGTGTGGGCTCCTGAAGTTTCTCACAGGATTTCTCATTGTCCCTGTGTGTTAAATGAAAAGGGTTGGTTTAGCATGCAGGGTTTATACCTGTAAAATCAGGGTTTGAGTAACTGAGCACTGACCCCCTTGTATCTCTTCTTTCACAGGTATCTGCATTCAGAGGGGAAGTTACCTGAAGGTAGGAGTCCATCACCTCCCATCCACCTCCCACCTCCACCCTGCAGTCCTTTACACCACTGCTGTGCCCAGGGTTCCAGCTGCCCAACTCACTCCTGCACTGCAAATGAAACCCCCAGATGAACTTTTATCTTCCTGCAGTATTTTACCAGTTCAGGCTTCTCTACAGTCACTTTCCAGTCCCTTGGGGTTGTCCTGCCTCAGTGCTGTGATGCAGTGTCTGGCCTGTGCCTCTTGGGTCAATTTGAGTGCTCTTTCCAGGTCTCTCAGCTTCATCACAGAGTTTTTGGTCTTGCTTACAAGCCTTTTCCCTTTTCTGTGATAAAAGCCTCAGAAACAATTACCAACTTAGCCAAAAAATGTTTGCATGTAGCTAGTTAAGCCTCCACCAAAATGTGCTCAGAAAGGAATCTGAAATCTGCAGTTTGCACAACAAATTGTAGTGGCTTCTTTCACATGTGAGCAAGAATCTCTAGGAAATTCTCTGTACAAACAGGGAAAGGAGAGAAGCAAAGTACAGAAGGAGGTTGCTCCTGACCCCTTTTCTGAGCAGAGCTGCAGCCCTTATCTCTAGCAAACAATGCCTGCCCAGGGACAGATGTGTTTTAGCACAAAGCTGTCACTCAGCTGCCTGGACAGAGCATAGGAAGGTGGCTCAGCCAGGCCCACCCAGTCAACCTCCTGCTCCCTCAGCAGCCATCCAGGCTGTGTTCCTTTAATGCTGATTCCCAAATCATTGTAGGATTTGAATGAGTCACAGCAAATCAGTTTTAATTCTCTGCTAGCAGGAAGTTGCAGGCCTAATGAGACAGCATGAGCCAAGATGGCAGAATGCCCTTAAGCTGAGCTCTGACTCTGGTCCCTTCAGTTCCCCAATTTATGAAAGAGGAGTATTAGTGCCAGCTTCTTTCCTAGGACCTTTTCTTCAGCAGAGCTCTGTGTGCTGTGTGCAGCACAAAGGACAAGGAGCTGCAGTGGTTGATGTCACTGCTGGCTGTCAGGCCCCATCCCTGCTGAGCCACTTTCATGTGCTGCTCATGCAGGTTTGTGAGATTCACTCTGGTCCTGAATATGGGCTGTGCCTCAAATCCATTCAGGTCTGAAACAGACCCACATACAGAGAACATTTCTCCAGCAGCATCAAGACACTGCTGGAGCTGTGTGCAAGCCTTGCTGCTCTGATTACATCACATCTGACATGACCTACAAACACCAAAGGAACGGGGAGCTCCCATGCTGCTGCTTACGCTAAGCCTTTCCAAATATAGTTCCAGTCTCATTGAAATTCCCAGTATTTATAATTTGATCTGGCAGGCGTGCAGGGCTGTGCATCAGAGGGGCTTAATGAAACAAGAGTGATGCTGGGATTGAGGCTGTCTGGATGGAGCTGAAAGGCAGGTTCAGGCCATGGAAAAGTGCTGCGCTGCTGTTGGTAAGAGGGAACTGTTTGTGGCTGAGCCTGTGTAAGCCCATGTGATCAGGGAATCCACAGAAAATCTCCCTGCAAATGCAAAAGCCAGCTAAGCCTTGCATTGCCTCAGTGATATGCAAATGAGCACCCTAAATATCCTGCTTTGCTTTCTAATGCCTTTAGCCAGCACAAACACAACAGGCTTTTTATAATCTGTAATCAAGTTCTGCAGCCCAGGCACAAGCACTTGTTTCAAGAAGCCAAGACAACTGCTGGATGTGCTCCTACCCCTGCCACAAGCCCCTTCCAGCTATAACCAGTGCTCTTCCAAAAGAACCCGTGCCTCCTTCCATCAGGAGCAGAGCAGGCCTGCAGCAAACACAGTGCTCACTCAGGAGCTCCTCATTCTAGGCATCCTTGCTGCCTGAGTGATTTGGAAGTAGAAAGCCAAGCTGAGCAGGCTGCAGGCTTCACACACTTCTATTCTTGGCCTAATCCATGAGCTATATTGATCCTGCCCTTTCTGCCAACCTGGAGAGGCTGCATTACACTGCTAATCCCATCCTGCCCAGGTCACAGGCACAACAGGCTCTGAAAAGCTTCACCTGCTGGTGTCACAGGAGCAGATTCCTCAATGGCAGCGCTGCTCTCACCCCACCTGTTCCTCTGAACCCTTTTCCATCTCTCCCTGGACTGTACATTCCTTCCCTGCTTCATTTCATCTCACATTGCCATGCAGAGCAGGCTTTGCTGTCAGCACATGGAAATCCTGGTCAGATCACTGACACAGAGGGCTCTTAGAGTGCCCTTCTTTTTGGGGAGCTGGATGCCACAACTTCACCTGATCTGACCGAGGAGGGCCCAGCAGGTCAGAGCCATCCACACTGAAATCACTTGCCATGGTTTTGAGCCCTTATTGCTGAGCTTTGGGGAACAAAAGGGGTAAATTGCTGCATGGACTCATATTTCTTAGGGAAAAAAATTGAGGAAAGGGAGAGCATATTTGGTTAACAGAGCAGCCCAGGCTTCAGAGAGCAGTGCCAGGCCTCTCCTCCCATCCCTGTGAGTAGGAATTGATGTGGCATTGCCAGAGTCCATAAAAACCATCCAGGAAAGGAGAGATCCATTGTCCTGTGTTTGAAAAGCAAACAGGTGCCAGTGGGAATGCTGATGAGAAAACCAGCACTGTACTAATTCTTTCCTCTGAAACTACCCCAGCAGCAGCCCAGAGGATCTCTGCAGAGAAAGGGGAAGAGTGGTTCCCTCACTCATGGCACATCACAAATTTCCTTCCAAGTTTGCTATTTTAAACAAGAAGCGTCTCCAATGGGATTAAAGGAGTGTCAGGGCACTTCTGTGAGCGACTGCAGCACTTGTGCCTGCAGAGCATCCCTTGGGAGAGCAACTGGAACGGGTGGCAGCCGCACAGCTCTGCCTGTCCCTCGTCCCGGCGGGCCGTGAGCGGGGCAGGGGCTCCGCTTCGCGGTCAGAAGTGTCCGGCCCGAGCCGGTCCCGCATTCCCGCACGTCCCGGGGCCCTGCCCGGCCTTGCGCAGCTGCTGCTGCGGGACCGGGGCTGCGGCAGGACGGAGGCACGGTGGGACAGGGGCTGCTGTGGGAAGGCAGCGGTGCCCGGGGGATGCGGGTGCCGCTGGCCGGGTCCCCTCCCGGCCGGGGGACGCCGCCACCTCCCGGCGGCTCCCGAGCACCGCCCGCCGCTGCCAGCGGGGATTTTCCGCCGCTTCCCGGCACCGCACGGGCTGCCAGCGGATGGAAGTGCTGCCCTTAAGGGCTCTACCCCTGCCCATTGCTGCCCACAGCAGGAGAAAGTCGCACCTGTGAATGCGACCTGCTGGGGAGCCAGGCCCCAGTGTCCCCTGCAATGGATGGGGAGCGCGGCCCTGGAGCCCTCTGTGGTACTGAAATGAGGAGTTACCAGTCTTGCTTTGGAGAGTGGGAGAGGCTGTTGGAGAGTTGGGACGCCCTTGGAGAAAAGAAAAGAAAGAAAGGAATTTAAAGATCCTGAAGATGTGCCAGAAGGGGTCCGTGAGAGCTTTGTTCTGTCTCTTCTGTGTAATTTCAGTGTTGCAGGGCTCACTGAAGGAAATCTCATTGCAAATCGAATTGCATCTCTGACCACCTGTGTAAACTGTGACTTTGGCCTCTTCTGTCAAACCTTAATACAATGTGGGAAGTGGGGAACATAATCACAGCAGCTTCCAAGCCAAGGAAATCCCAAAGCAGCTCCCTTGAGAGCTACAGGCTCTTAATAGGACCATCAGTAGCTCTGAACTCATCAGTGAAGACAATTTAGCCATGGTAAAAAAAATAGCAATTAACTTTGGAGTTCAAAGGGATCTTTAAAACAGAAAAAAACCCCTTCAATATCAGCAGAATCTTTTAACATGTTACCTTCATCTGCTTCATCACAAGCACCTGAACAATGAATTCAGGAACTCTGTTAAAGTGTAACTGCCTGCCTGAGTTAATATTTGATTCCTGAGGTTTGTAAATATTTATTCTGTAGCTAAGAATTGGAGTAGAAAGATGAAATTTCACTTTGGTAGCTGAACCAGAAACTACTGTTTTAACATGTGATATAATGCCAGCATTCAGAGAATCATCTGCACCTTTCCCTTTGAGCCGAATTATACAGGAAGAATTAAAATTATAAGCAAAAAAAACACCCAGTTTTTGGGGTATTCAAAGCTAGCTTTGCTTTCCACAGGCTATTACAGAACAAGAACCAGTACAAAGGGTCAAATACAGAATAAGAGCCAATACAAATAGTCATAGATGTGCCCTGGGCACAAAGAAATCCTGGTGGAAGCATCAGAAGCTGTTCCCCTTTTACACAAAAAAGATTCCCAAGGCCAGCAGCACAGGGAAGCTGTAAAGGGCTGCTGAGCCTGAAGAAAAGGGCACCTTATAAGAATGCTGTTGTTTTGAAATATTTATCCTCTTTCTCTGTGTAGGGTGCCGTGTGCTCGTGCTGGAATCAGTAAATCTCTTCAGGAAATACATTTCCTTCCTGGATGTCCTCATTTCCTGCCTCCTGCCCAGGGATGCCCTCTTCATCCTCACAGAGGAGGAGACTGAACAAGCCAAGGTGAGATGTGTGGCACCTGCCTGACCTGTCTGAGTGGCTCATCAGCATTGTCAGCACTTTAGTCACAAGTGTCACATTCCCAGGGAATGCCAGAAGTTGTATCCATGGGTTATAAATGTCACTGAGGAATGTCTGCAGTGATTTTTAAAACATGGACAAGCCAGGTTACCTCATGTCCTGTGTGACAGGATGGGGCTGAGCAGATTTGCAGCTCAGAGATCTCCAGGAGTCACAGGGCACTGAGTTTTACACTCTCCAGGATGTAGGATGCATTTCCAAGGATGCATTTCAAAGGAAACTGGATCCAGCATAATATTCTGAGCATGTGAGTGTCCTGGTAAAGCCTGGCATGACTGCATGGCAGGAACAGCATCCTTGGATCACAGTTCTCACTAAAGATGGAGACAGCCTGTGAACTTGTGGTCCAAAGCTCTTCACAAGTTCCCTTTACTGTGCATTTTTAACTATTTTGCTGCACAGGATCTCTCCACAGTTCCCTGTATCAGAATCTGATTAGCTGCCCTTCCACAGCATGAAAATATTTACCCAGAAAACAGTGCTGTTAATTCACAAATTACAGACTTTTCCTGCTAAAATATAAGAGTTACTTATAGAAACCACTTGGATAAAGGTGGTGTTCATTATTCCCATGTATTTTTGTTCCTAAAATCTGACCTTCCCAGGCTGGTGCACTATAAATAGACTCAGTTGCAGCTGGCAGTGTGTGGTCAGAAGGAGCAGAGATGTTCCCAGACACACCTATCAGGCTCCTGAGTGTTCCCAGCATGTGAACACTTCCCCAGGCCTGAGGAGTTAGAAGTGACACATCAAGTGGCCTTTCTAGCAGGACCCTCTGAACATCAGGCAGCACAACACCAGACTGGGGGGCAGACAGGCCCAGAGCTCAGGCAGCCTTCCACCTCCCCTGCTTCTCCCTGCCCTCTGAAAACAGCCTATCCTACAGATGGGCACTGACCCTCAGAACAGGAGCAGGAGACTGCCCTCACATCAGCTCTGGAAGGTTCTTGCAATGCTCTCTGCACTGTTTTGTCTCCTAGAGAGCCATGAGGTGCCATCGCAGCCAACTGCTCTGGTTCCGCCAGCTCTACCTGCTCTTCTCCCGTTACCTGGTGGTGAATTCACTGCGCCTGCTCTGACAGGACAGCACTCACAGGAGTAAAAGAATGAGCAAACCCAGACTGTGCCAGCCCCAGGACTCAAGGAAGCTCCTGTGTTAGGTGCTCAGCAGGACAGGGTGCTCTTTGTGTGGCATTCTCCACGCTACAAAACCCAGGCTGGGTGAACTCCCTTCTGAACATCTTGTTGCCTAGGGTTAACAGCTACTCTATTTTCTCACCGTAGAAGCTTAAATAAGGTGAGAAATTTGGATTAACTTTAATTGGGAATCAAGCCCAGGAGGATTCTGCATTGGAGAAGATACGGCACAAATGGTTTCCCCAAGACGATACACCTGCAAGGACTGCTTGGCAACTCTTTCTTGGTGCTTTTGTAAAATCCAGGTATCAGGAGTAACTTTTACCTCCACAGATACCACAACCCCACACCACCTTTGTTATTCAGTCCGAACTTTAAAAAGCCAAAGCTTTTGAATAAAACATCAGAAATCATGCAATTTTTTTCTAATTGCACTGATGTTTGCTGTTGCTTCTTTTATACACATTGTGTTGCAGGCTCCACCTTCACAGTGTCCCTCAAGAAATATGAGCATTTCTTCTTGCTCAGAACACAGGGCTCAAGATGAACCCACAAGAGTCTCAGCAGGACACAGGAATGAGGTGCAAGTGACTGTAATGAGGTCTTTTGTATTGTGATTTAAACTTCAGCACAGCTAAAGGCAAAGTGCCAAACTAGCAAGCCTGCAGTGGTTTACAGAGCAGAGGCAGTTTGAAAACTGAACGTCACAGAGGAATGAGACAATCAGCATAGAAAGATTTATTTAAGAAACAGAGAACAGGTAACAGTAACGTAGAGATTGATTTCACAAATCATCACCCAGGAAACCCCAGACTGCAGTTCCATGGCAGTGCTCCCAAGGCTGCTGGCAGGGTGTGTCAGGGTTTTGACATGTCTCTGATGGTCTTGTGTTCCCTCACTGCTTTCTCCCATTCCTTGCCATTGATATCCTCTGTGATAATGGTCTGCACAGTGCCATCATCCAGACAGTGGGGAGCTATTCCTGAAGAAAAACACAGTACACAGAAACCTGCTTTTCATAAAATGTGGGAGATGCCTGCTCCATTCCATGGATGGGGCATCTCAGAGAATTGTAAATGCTATTGCCCTAAGGCTGAGAAGCCTGGATGAGAATCCTGTCACAGAAGAAGCCCACACCTTATAGGTAAGACACTTTTTAATGGAGGAGCTACAGGTTCAGCCTGCAGTTCCACATGTTTAGCACTTTAGGAACAAACACGCTGCTCACTGCTGTCATGTCAGCATCCAATGGAGCCTTTATCCAAGGTTAGCTTGGTGGTTAATTCTGGTTAGCACAGCTTGCTTTGTACCTACCATAACCATCAGGGTTAGAACGAGGAGTATAAAAGCTCTGAACACCACAGGTCTTGCAGAACGTGTGCTGGGCACGGTGTGTGTTGAAGGTGTACGTTGTCAAATTGTCAGCACCCTAAGCAAAGGAAAAGCACCGTCAGTTTTCCATGGAAATAGGTGGATTAATTACTTTGGGGCTGTAGCTAAGAAATGTACAATTTAAAATGCCACCTTCCTGTCTTTATCTGAGATACAGAGCTGTGCATTCCTGCTCCTTTTCCGAATCCCTGTGCTTTGTCTGTACACGTGTTCATAACAGTCAGGCCTGGGAAGAGCTTTAGACAAGATGCACTAACACACCCACACCAGACAGCTAAAAATGCAGCCATTTCCCCCAACCAGCCAAACTTAGGGCAGAAAACTGGTTGTTCTTGGCTCTTTGAGGATAACACTGCTTGTGCTCATGGCCATGCTCTTACTCTACCTTCAGCAGCTTGAAACGCGACGCTGGCACAATGAAGTGTCTGTTCTGTTTCTTTGTGCAAATGCTGCAACTGTAAAAGAAAAAGCAGACCTTTCTAGAAGTGGACAGGTTGTAGTGCAGCGATTTGACCTCTTGACAAAATTCCACTGACAGCTAGAATGGCTCAGAGGTAAGTGGCAAAAGTGGATTTGTGGTGTCAGTAGTGTTTGGCTGAGCACACCTATGGAACAGACTGACCCTACACAGGTACCCCAATCAGATATCCTCACACACAACTCTTGAGGACAAACTCCAGCCCTGAGAAACAAATTAATCGTTCAGAGCACACTTGGCCAATTTTGCCAACATTCGTTACCTTGCAAACAGGAAAGTAAAGTTCAGAAATTCACCCGTGAGCTAGAAGCAAACGAGTTGCAGGCAAAGAGGGATCACTACTGAAACCAGAGAGTGTTTTAGTTCGAGGCACATGTGGTCAGAGCTGTAATGTCACTTGAGAAGAACAAGTTAAAAAAAGACCAATGTGCTTTGAGCCCACTGCATGAGAGGAAACAGAAAGCAGATGGCTGAGCACCTGGACTCGTCAGATCTCTCCTGACACTTTCTGTGTGAGCCTGGCTGTGAGACATGAAGTCCTGCCCAAAGCAGCACCTGAAATCACCAACACTGATCTCACAGTGCAGCAGGACACAATTCCAGAGGTAAACCCTCTGGAAACAGCTCAGGGGGTGTTCTGCAGCTGTCTCATCTTCAGCTCTAAGGTTGGAAAAGCAGAGAACTGACACTCATCTCTGGGAACAGGGAACAAACCAACTCACTTGCAGTTAAAGACGTGCAGATCTGCTGAAGCCCAGACCTCAAAGCGGACGGCTCCACAGTGACAGCCTCCTGTGTGCTTCACCAAACCCCTGTATTCACTGCAGAGAGAGAGACACAAAGAGCTTTTGGCATCATCCTCCCGTTTTCTCTGGCCAAGAGAACAGCAAGGCTATACATGACATTATTCAGTTCAGTCTTGAGCTGTTGCAGAACACCAAGAAATGTATCTACTCAATTGTATTTAATAACGTGTCAGAGTGAGGTAGAGGCTGGCTTTTGTCCTCTGCAGCAACTGCTTTTGTGGTTTAATTAAAATGGTGAAAAGGAAAGAAGAGCAGCAGTGTGAGGACACTTCACTCTGTACAACACAGCTCCCCACCCCAGTCCGGGTCACAGTGCTGACCCTACAGCTGTGTCCATACACAAACCTACACAGAAACCAGGGCTATCACCTTAAAACAACCTGCTTGGAACTGAGAACTGAATTTCGCCACAATTTTCCCCATAGTTCCTCCAACACCACTAATATTCCTCCATTTAAAAGCCGGGCAAAGCAGAGTTAAGTGGGTTCTACATAATATTTGAAATGTCTTTTATTTCGGGTTGTAATTGCAGAGGAACTTTATGACCAAGGAATTTCTGAGCCTGTGCCTCTCCCTCTCCCCGAGCCGCCTCCACAGCAGCTGGGCAGTCACCGTGTGGGTCAATCACAAAATGCAATGGAAAAAACATTTTCCTTCCAGATTTTGCCTCCCACGGACCGTTTCTGATGTGCCGTGCTCTGCACAGAGCGAGCACAGGAAATGGGTGGAGATTTAGAAGCTGAGCCTCGCGGAGCCCCCAAGGGCATTTTCGATGGGAGAGCCCTAAAACACGGGAAGCTTTAGCACAGAAAGCCACTTCTTTTCCCGTGCTGCATGCGCCCCTTCCCCATCTCGCCCCCGGCCCCGCTTCTCGGCAGCTCCCGGGAGCCGCAGTGCAGGTGCCGCGCAGAGAACGCTGCCGTGAACGGGACTGGGGCAGGAGCGCGGAGCGGCCGCCGCGGCCCCGTTACTCACTACGCGTCCAGCAGCAGCCGCGCCGCCTCCTCGCAGCTCAGCCGGTGCCGTTCCTGGAAGGCGGCCCAGCGCCCGCTCTGCGCCCCCAGGTCGATGGCGCCGGGGGGCCCGGGGGGATCCGCCTTGGCCCCGGCCGGGGTTCTCGCCGCATTCCTGCCCCGGGCCCGGCGCGTCCCGCCCGCGGCCGCGCTG
>VZTR01005038.1:277392-292728 GCA_013400775.1 Chaetops frenatus
TTCCTGCCCGGGGAGGCGCTGTCGTTGCGGGGAAGATGGCGCGGGCCGAGCCGTCCTTCCCGGAAAGCGGCTGTGAGTCACTACCGGGGCGGGGGAGCGGCGCTGCCGCAGGGCGGGTCCGCGGGGCGGGCCGAGCGCTCGCTGCGCTGCCGCAGTGCCCCGGGGGGCGGGGAGGGGATATCGGGGCTCCGCTACCGCGTGGCTGCCCTCAGAGGGGCCTGGGGCTCCAGTGCTGCTCTGCGGGGAGAGACGGTAATGGGTGTCCGGGGGCTCCGGTGCCGCATTGCTGCACTGCGGGCGTGAGGGGAGAGGGATGTCCGGGGTCCTCTAGAGAGAGGAGTCCGTTGAAAAAACTCAGTAGAACGTATCTCAAATCCAATTTTAGTTAATCACATTGAAAAATGATTTTTTAATTCCACTTTTTCTAAAGTAAAAATACCTAATTTTTGGGAAATAGGGAGACTAGCTTTTGTTTAGGATTTGCTAAAGGCTTTACTTAACTGAGTAGCTATAGCTGAAGCAGCTGTATGTCTTGCAGGTCAACATGCAGATCTTTGTGAAGACCCTGACTGGCAAAACCATCACCCTTGAGGTTGAACCCAGTGACACCATTGAGAATGTGAAGGCCAAGATCCAGGACAAGGAGGGCATTCCCCCAGACCAGCAGAGGCTGATCTTTGCGGGGAAGCAGCTGGAAGATGGGCGCACTCTGTCCGACTACAACATCCAGAAGGAATCCACCCTCCATCTTGTCCTGCGCCTCAGGGGTGGGATGCAGATCTTCGTGAAAACCCTGACTGGCAAGACCATCACATTGGAAGTGGAGCCCAGTGACACCATTGAGAATGTGAAGGCCAAGATCCAGGACAAGGAAGGCATTCCCCCAGACCAGCAGAGGCTGATCTTTGCAGGGAAGCAGCTGGAAGATGGGCGCACTCTGTCTGATTATAACATCCAGAAAGAGTCAACTCTGCACCTGGTGCTGCGCCTCAGGGGTGGGATGCAGATCTTCGTGAAGACCCTGACTGGCAAGACCATCACCCTGGAAGTGGAGCCCAGTGACACCATTGAGAATGTGAAGGCCAAGATCCAGGACAAGGAGGGCATTCCCCCAGACCAGCAGAGGCTGATCTTTGCGGGGAAGCAGCTGGAAGACGGCCGCACTCTGTCCGATTATAACATCCAGAAGGAATCCACCCTGCACCTGGTGCTGCGCCTCAGGGGTGGCTGTTAAGTTGTTGTGCATCTTGCTTGACACCAGGGTTGCCAGTGGCACTTGTGTTTGCACTGTAGTTCTTCAATGTCTTAATATTAAGTTAATGCAAGCTTGGGTAACTGCTGAACAACTGTGTTGAAATGCTAATAAATTTTTCTGTTGCACATTACATCCTGTAGTCTGTCTCAGTTGAAGCGGGTGAAACTGGTGTGTATTAAATGAAATGCTTTGGCTTCTTACCATGGCAGTTTAAACCTCTTTGCATGTTATAATGAGGACCAACCTTGTGGTTAAAATGGATCTGGATTAAAATCTGAAGTGCTAATAATACCATGTTGTTTCTTCTTCCTAGAGTTGAGCAGCACTCTGCTTCCAGATGGGAAATGAAGACCCCACCAAAGGGGTGTGGTGGTCATTGCATGGGGTGGGTTTGCTGCGAGTTCCAGAACTGGCAGTGTATCGAGATCCTGTGCTCTTCCCGAGGGTGGCTGTGAGGGCTTCCAGTGCCTGGCACTGCTCTGAAGGGACCCTTGGTGCCTGGGAGTGTTGTTTTTGGCACATGGGCCATGGTCCGGGGGAGGACTGGTCACAGTGGGAATTGTGTGGTGGGTGGGAAGATGAAACTTTAAATGGCAGTAGGTGACTGAGCAGTGTAAGAACTGCATGATTTGAGTTCTCACTAAAGTCTGGGTTTGGTTTTTTATGGGGTGGGTTAAGGAAAGTCACTGGGGGTTGGGATGGGTTAGTTGGGTGGGTGTTCAGAGGGGGTGTAATAGCCATGTGCCCTTCCCCAAAAACTTGCCCAGGTTGTGGGGGTGGCTGTCACCTGTTGAATTTGCACAGCTGCTCACCCTGATCTGGGGATCCTGGCCCCCTCTGAGTGCACACACAGCCTCTGCTGCACTTTCCCCCCAAAACCTGTGTTAGGCACCACCTTTGTCCATTTTTTTATCCACTGGAGTGCTGCGGTGGAAGTTGGTTTGTCCCTCTTGAATTTTGTCACTGAGTATCTGTGGTAAGTGTTGCACTTAATGGGAAATGAGGCCAAAAAGTTGTGCTTTGTAGAAAACTGCACACTGAAAATTCAGTGTGGATTTGAGGGTTATGTCCATGATCAGATTTTTTTGGTTTTTTATTTTTAGGAGCAAGGCTTTCCTGCCTGCTGAGCTGGCAGAAATACAAAGTTCTGTAAACATTTACTGTCTCTGCTATAAGAGGTTTCCTCAGTTTGAGTTTTCCTGCAATTGCTTTTTTCATTTTGTGCTTTTTGCAGTTTAACCACCTGGCAAGGGAGCCCAGGGAGGCTGTGCAGGCACCTCCCTGTGAGGGACTGGAAGGCCATGGACAAGAACCATGGAAATGGCTCTGGGCAACCAATTTGAGGTGGCCCTGGTTGGGTAGGGGGCTGGACAGAGTGACCTCCAAATGTCCCTTCCAGCCCCTCTCCCTGGCCTGGGTGTCTTTAGCTCTGTCTGCAGTCCCTGAGCAGCTCACAGGAGATAATGCCCTGAATAAACTGATATTCCTCATCCTCCTGCTGGGGTTTGGGCTGCCCTGCAGGGACAGGGGGGGTCTGCACAGAGCCCTCTGCTCTGGTTTTTGGCCTGAGCCAAACTGGTGTTGAACCACAGCCTGTGCTGGTACCTGGGCTGCTCCAGGAAATGACTGCAAGGATTTCTTCATTAATAGGAAAAAAAAAAAAAAAAAACAACAAAAAACCCCCTGGAAATTTATTGTAAATTATGTGAATTAGGGAAAAGTATATAAATCACAAGGAAATGTGAATATGGATTTGTATAACTTGCATTGTTTTCACTGAAGTTATTAGCATAAAACAAAGTAAGATATCAGGCAATACAAAGGATTGATGTTAAAATACACTTGGTTTTTTATTCCTGCAATTTGGTGGTACCTCAAAAGTCTTCCTACATAGGCAAGTATTCATAATTAAAATAAGAATTCAATAGGTTTTAGCCAGAACTTCTATGCTGTTAGAATAATGTTAATGCTCCCATATTTACAACAGATTCTGGTAACATCTTTTAATCCTGCTGTAGTCTGAGAACTGTGCCTGGCTTTTGGTTTTGATTGGTTTTTTTTTTTTTTTTTTTTTTTTTTTTTTTCTTTTNATTGCTTCATTTAATTTCTAGTCTGCTCTCCCTTAAAAAAATATCAAACAAAACCCTAAAAAGACAAAAAAAGAGAAAACAGCCAAGATTTTGGGGTTTGTGTAATGTGCTTTAAAAAATTACTGATACATATAAAAAGAGAAATGAAATAACCCATTATACTGGGGTTTGGATACATTTGGGGTTTTCTCCTTTAGCAACTGCCCCACAACTTAATCCTATAGGGGAAGTGAGGGTTCAGGCAGACAAGGATTGGGAAAACATCACTGAGTATTTCTGCAGCCTTCGGCAGTAAAAAAGGCTGTTTGTTGGGATCCCTGGCTGCCCAATTTGGCCGTTTCAAAGGCAGCAGGAATTCCCTCTGCCTCGGTGGCCACAGGATGTCACTGTTCCTTCACAAACTGGTTCTTCTCCATCTGGGTTTCCTGTTTTGCTGCTCTTTGATTGTCAGCAGAGCATTCCTACAGGCTGCGATCCTACAGAAAGGGATTCTACATCCAGTAGAAATATATTTCCATTTTAGGAATCAGAGAGCTGGATGGCTCCCTCAAAGGCCTGAGAAGAATATAGATTGGAGCCTTGAAATATTATGATGCAGTTCCAGAAATTCTGTCATGTAGATTAATTGAGTTCCCTGGGCTATCTGACAAGGGATTATATTTAAGAATATTTGTGCTTCAGATTGGGCACTGGCTGGTGTCTCTAGAGGTACTGATTTCCATCTGTAGCTAAGAAATGAAGTTCCTCGAATTCATCACTTCAGTGTGGCTTTTATGTAAGAGTTACATGGAAAAAAAAAGTCAAGCCTTGCAAAAACACTTCATATTTTCCTGAGTGTGAAAATACACCTTTAAAAGATATTTTCTTTTGCTGGTCTACCTATTGTATTCGAGAGAATTTTAATTCTCCACCCTTGCGTGTTGTTATTACAGGTTTTCCTCCTACTGTGAAGATGATTTTGAGCTGCTACTCCTGAGTGGCCACACATCAACCCAGTAACTAAATTACAGGTGACTTTGAACTTCCATTTACAGCATACTGAAAACGTGGTATTAATCATAAGACTTACGTTTTTCAGGATTTGGTAAAAATGGGAACTTAGGTGAATATATTTTTCAGGAAATGTTCTTGTTTGGGTCTTTTCCAAACACCATCATCCTCATGCTTCCTTTTGTTTAAGCAGGTTCCAGCCACTGCTATTTCTGCTGTGAATCACTCATCTATAATTTATAATGATAAATGCATTTGATAATATTATTGAATGAAAAACACGTGAGTTGAAATTCGACTTGGCAGTTTGACTCCTCTCTTCCCAGATTCCCACAGGACGTGCCTCTCCTGCCAGGAGAAACTCAGACTCATTTCATGAGTAAAATAGGCAATTGTGAGATCCCTTCGTGTTCCTCCACGTGAAAGCCTCAAAAAGCAAGAGTCAAATTCAGGCTGTGACAGGCAGGTGGGATGGAGTTGCTGCTTCTCTTCTCCCTGCTCTGTGTTTCTGTGCTCCCCGTGGCTCTGTTTGGCTGTGGTCACCTCTCGGCTGATTCCTGTCCCAGGCAGCTGCACATCCCCTGCCCCTGCGCAGGCTGTGGGAAGCAGATGTGCAGGGAGAGCTCTGTAATGGTGCTCTCCCGTGGGCTGATTGCACCCCTTGGATGCCTCCCAGGAAAGCTGGAGAAGAAGCCCAAGAGGATTTAAACCCAAAAGTCTGAGCTAAACTGTTGGGCCTGAAGCTCTGTTGGTATCACAGTAAATGAAGTGTAACAGAGCTAAAGCAAACTGAGCTAGATCAGTGCAAGGCTGGAATGAGGGAGGGATTGGAGAGATTGGATCTGATCTTGCATTTATCTGTTCCTTAGAGGCTGCTCTGTGGGTCTGAATAAATCATTTTAAAAACCATCACGGAAAGAAAAAGCAGCTTTGTGTAGTCCCTGGACCGGCTTCATTTTGAAACACAGGAATCCTGAGAAATAAGCTTGTGATCTCCTGCAAAACCACGAGGAGGGGAAAGGCTCTGTGCCATTTAACTGGTGTATTTATAGGGAAGTTGTCTCACAGCATCTGACTCAAAGCCAGAGCCATCTGGGAATGTTTCTGTGGGAATGTGGGGACCACATTCCAAGGAAGTGCCACAGCATCCTGCAGTCCTGTGGGATGAGGATTGCTCAGGGTGGGTTTGGAAGCCACAGCCAGGGTTCAGTGTGTTGTCTGTGACACCCCTTCTCTGTGTTTTTGGGGCCAGTGGCTCCCCTCGCTCCTGGGATTTCTCCTGGAATGTGCCCCTGCTATCGAGGTGTGACTTAGAAGGGCTCTTCACCATTTTGTTCATTAATCAGACTCCCTGGCTGAGCTCTAGATCACATGAATGGCTTTGTAAAGCATCAGGATTCAGGTGGGAACCACTGGAGCAGCGTTCCTGGGGGAGTGAGTGCTGGGTCACCCTGCACTGGTGCTGCAGGAAATGATCCTGCTGCCTCCTCGGGCCTGCAGGAGAGGGAGAGGAAGAGCTGAAACACGGGCTGTGGGCTGATGCCCTCTGTTTCCCAGGGGTGCTGTTTGCTGAGGGGAAAGTGAAGCAGTTTTGGGGTGTGTGGGGCAGGGGGGCAATCCCTGCTCCCAGGAGAAGCCTCTCCCAACCTTTGATGCTCCTCTGGAGAAAATACAGGCACTAAAGCAGATGAAGTAACCAGTGGCCTGGGAGTTTGGGAGCTGTGCTGGCGAGGAGCAGCTGACACTGCACTTGACGGGGTCACTTTGTTTGCTCACACAGTTGGGGTCACTGTGAGCAGGCCTGGCTCCCCACACCAAGCTCGAGCTCAGCTCTTTCAAGGCTCTTTGCTCTTCTGGGGGGGAGCCTTGTGGCATCCTGAGGGTGGGAGGCAGGGGGCATTGCCTCCCCGTGTGCAGGCAGGGGGTTAAGCGTGCTGGATTTGCAATAGGCAGCAGCCAGCTTTGCCATATAAGAGCACTGCACTCATTGGCTCTCCCCTCCACTGAGAAATCCAGCCAGTCATTTCCTGTGCCGAGCCCTCCTTCACTTTGCAAAAAGCCACACAGTTGGGTCAATCGCAGCGGTCGGGGGGGTTGTTGCTTCTCTCAGGCAGCCTGGATTCTCCCACGGGCCGCCACCAGCCGGGAGCTCCACACCGTGCCTTGCACCGGCTGCTGAAATGAGCCCGGGCTCCTCTGCACGCCTGCTCGCCCATGGATGTAAATAATTTGGGGTCTGCCTTCATGCCCATTTACACTTCTGGGTGTTTGACCCGGTTGCTGGTGGTTTCCCCTCTGAAGGATCCGCTGGGACTCCTTGTCAGATCGGTCCTTGGGTGGAGCTTGCAGCAGCTTCTGGTAAGTGCTGGGCTCTGCTGACAGCAGGGCTGGGGCTGCGCTGCTCGGAACGCCTTGGAGGGGTCTCAGGGAGAAATAATTCAGTTCTTGAGAAGTGCAAGTGGAGCTGGCAAGCAGAGAGTGCTCCCTGTGCTTCCCAGGGATGCACCAGGTGGGTGGATGCATCAGAGGGTCCTGTTTTATAGGACCATTTTGCTCTTGCTTTTAACCCAGACGCTCTGTCTGTGCAAGGCTGGCAATAAATAACTCTCTCGAGCGCTGTGGAGAGATGGAAACTGCAGCTGGGAAGTGATTTTTGGGGAGAGGAAGAGAGAAAAAGCACGAGAAAACTGTTACGGAAGTGCAAATACCCTTCTAAAGGATTCGGCAAATGTAGCAGTAAGTGCTCTGGGGAAGGCAGTGAGTCTGGGCTGGGACTGAAGGGTGTGTGCAGGGGAATGTTTGTCACTAGAGCACAGACTAAACTGAGTGCCTGCATTATCATAGCGGGTTGTCTCCAAACCAGCCCTTGGATTTCTTGCTCTGAGCTCCACAAAGATGTTTTGTGGCTGTTTCCTGCCTAGAACTGTGTTTTTTCACACCAAAATGCTTATGCTGTGTCCATTTACCTTTGCCGGTGCAGGCTATGGAGTCTGGCTGTGGTCCCAGCAAGGGACAATTCTCTTCAGAGGAAACCTGTTAACCATTTGGAGGGAGTGCATGGGAATGAGGAGTTATTAACCAAAGCTCTGCTGCAGGTTGGTGATTGTGGATGTTGAATTTCTGCCTCTACAAACTGTGACTCTGTGGCCACGCTGACTCCAGGCAGCGAACCTTGGGTGTGGCCCGAGATGCACCCAGAGAGACGTGAGGAGATGTCTCCAAAGAGTCAAAAAACAGTTCAAGGATGCACCAGATGAGAGGAGGGGGCTGGCTGGGAGCTCTGCTGGTGCTGATGCTCTCTGGGCAGCAGGTCTGTGCTCTGTGCAGGCTGCCAGGGCACGGGGAGTGTGTCTGCCTTGGAGCTCAAACTCTGTGCTCCCATGCATGGCCAGCAGCTCCAAAGGCTGGGGAGATCCCACTCGTTTTGCCCCAGGATGCCCCCATGTTCATGGGGGAACACAATTTGTGCAGGGCTTTCCCTGTCTGAAGCCCAAAACCTCCCCAGCAGGGACTGTGAGCAAACTTCTCACTGCTCCAAAGGAGGCTCTCGGTGAACCTTTATCTTTTTGGCCACTTGGTGACCAGCCTGTGCCTGTGCTGGCTGCACTGAGACAAGAACAACCATCACACGCCCTTAAAGAGCCACTTTCCTTGCCTTTTATGTCAGGAACCTGTGCTGCTGCCAACAGGTGAGGTCATCCCACCCAGGGGGTTCAGATGTGCTGCAGACAGGCTGCCTGTGCTTCATGAACTGATTTAAACTTCTCCTCTACTGGAACCCCATTTAAGACCCTGATCCTTTATTCAAATTCTCCTCCTGTGCAGAGTTTGACCAAATCTCCCTCTCAAGGGGCCTGTGGCCAGCCTGGGAACTTTCCTTGTGTGGCACTGAATGCTTTTGGGGTTTGTGAAGAAATTGTGTTAATTCTCCCCATCCCTCACAGGTTTAGTGCCCCAACAGGGAGCATCTTTGCTGATCTGCAGGACCTTCTCTCCTGGCAATGGATAAGTTCACAAACGGGCAGCCAGGCCCAGCTCAGAGGAACAGATTCATAGGATTGCTAGAAACTGATGACAGCACCCAGGAAGACAAACCTGCACCCAGTAAAAAGGAAGAGAGGTCAGGACATGGAAGGAAAGGAGAGCCACAACCCTTGGAGACACCTTATCAGAAGGAGAGCAGTGACTTTGCCCCTAAAATCAAGGTTAATCTGAATTATCGGCCAGGGCTCGTCAGCAAGTGAGTAACTGAGTAAATTTTGGGTATTTGACCAACTTGGGTTGTGATCCAGGTGATCCTGGCTGGTGGGAGCCTATGGATTTTCCCAAGTCTACACTAAAAGTGGCAATGAATGAGTATTGCAGGCCTGTGGTGGGAGGTAAATAAAAGCAGCAAGTTCAGGGCTGTGCTGCTCTGGAAGGTGCCCTCGTGTGTGGGGGGTGCTGGGTGAGTTTTGGGTCACTCTGAGCCAACCCCAGGCAGCCCCTCTGGGGTCAGAGCAGCCTCAGAGGGAGCTCTGCACAGCCCAGCTGCTCCTGCCAGGGCTGAGAACCAGCCTGAGAGAGCTCCCACCATGGGCTGGGCCTGACTCTGGTCCTGCAGCCATCCTGGGCTCCTCTCTCTGCTCTGGATGCCTGCCAGGGCTGCACATCAGACTGGATCTGGGAACAGCTCCAACTGATGGAAAGAGCAGCCTCTTAGGAGAATTCTGGGAAATAACTGTCTCTATTTTTCCCTTGACTCAAAAATAAAACACTTGAGTGGTTTGGTTTTTTCCCCCCGCCCCGTCCAACAAACTCCTCTCTGTCTCCCTCCTTCCCTCCCCTGCCCCAGTAGGACTCGTGGCACACCCTGGTCCCTGCTCTCACAAGTTCTGCTCTGCAGGAGTTCCTAACACTTTGCTTTTGTCCTGCAGCCAGAAGGACCCGACCCGCTTTGACAGGGACCGACTGTTCAGTGCTGTGGTCAGGGGCAGCCCCGAGGCTCTGGATGGGTTGCTGGAGTACCTAAGGAGGAACTCCAAATTCCTCACCAATTCTGAGTACACAGGTAGATTTCCTGCTCCTGGGATTGTTTGTTATTCACAGGGCTGGCAAAGGGCAGCTCTGCCTGTGGTTCTTTGCTTTCTCCAGCCCTCTGCCTCCTTTTATTTTCCTTTTATTCACCCGAAGATGGAGAATGCCACAAATTAAATACATATCCTAATATTTTTGCCTTAGGACTAAAAATTACTGATAAAAACCTTTAAAATGAGGATTGTATTTGATCCTACAGAGTTAATTTCTGAATCAAGCACTACAGCTGTGTGCAAAGCACACCCACATCCCATTCAATCCTCTTTCCCTGCCAGATGCAAAGACTGGGAAGACCTGCTTAATGAAAGCCCTGCTGAACCTAAAAAATGGGAAGAATGACACCATCCCAGTCTTGCTGGAAATAGACCAAAAGACACAGAACCCCAGGCCACTTGTCAATGTGTCGTGCTCTGACTGTTTCTACAGAGGTAAGAGCTCTGTTAGATGAGCAGGGAAAAGGAAAAAGAGGGGAACTGGGGCTTCTGCAGCACTGCAGCCCCAGGGCTCAGGTGCAGTCACACTCAGCCCACTCACCTTTTACTTCTGATTCTGCTGCTGCATCTTCTTCAGCCTTGGGTTGTTCTCTCTTTGGTCTGTAAAACAAATGATACGTGCTTAATAACCCAAGAAATGAGATGATTTGCTTGGGAAAGTATAAAAAGGCCTTGTGAAAACGAAAAATAAGTGGTCTGTCATAGTTAGATGAGTTCTGCTGTTTGGTTGTGCTCTGAACAGCGGCGTGGCTGTGTTTGTGTGTGGTTGTCTGCACCCTCTCCTGGCTGCTTGGGACCTCAGTGCCCGGCGGGGGTGAATTGCCTGCCCCGGTGTTGAATTTCTGGTGGCTTTGAGGTTTGTTGAGAGCCCTCGGGCAGCCCTGCCCAGCCCTGAAGCTGCAGTTGCTGTGCAGAACAGCAGCCATGGCTGGTGACATCGTGCTGTCCCCCCTGCCAGTGGCACAGAGTGACAGGGTGTGCTCTGTCCCCAGGCCAGACAGCCCTGCACATTGCCATCGAGAAAAGGAGCCTGCACTTGGTGAAACTGCTGGTGGAGAATGGAGCTGATGTCCATGCCAGAGCCCATGGTGAATTCTTCAGGAAGAAGAAAGAGGGAGTTTACTTTTATTTTGGTGAGTCACTGTGGGACATTGGGGGTTTTTATTGCCATACTCTATGTGATATCACTAATTCTAGTTGGGTTTGTCCCTCTGTTGCCATCTTTAGTGTCCTTTAATCCACCTCTTGACTTATTTAAATGGCAGGATCACACCTGGGGTGCCCATTGAGCATTTCCATCATCTTTGGGTTTAGAAATTTAATCCTGAGGGGCTTCAGACAAAGACCAATACTTGGTTAGTTTGGATTTGAGAGATCAGTTTGAGATGTGGGGAAGGCTTTCAGCTTCCCCCACCCCGAAACAGAATAATTGTTTACTACAAAACCTGTTCGAAACCTAGAGACACTGAGACAGAACCCATTCTGTGTTTCAGTGATGAAACTCTGGGCTAAACATATTTTTCTAGGAACGCTTTTTCCCCCCCTTTCTTTAATTCTTCCTCACCCCTTTCTGCTTCTCCTCCAAACGCTGTGCCCTGCTCTCCTCAGGCGAGCTTCCCCTGTCCTTGGCTGCCTGCACCAACCAGCTGGATGTGGTGGATTATCTTTTAAACAACCCCCACCAGAAAGCCAGGCTGCAGGAGCAGGACACCCAGGGCAACACGGTGCTCCACGCCCTGGTGATGATTGCAGATGACACCGAGGAGAACACCAAGTTTGTGAGCACAACCTACGTGGAGATCCTGAAGGCAGGCGTGAAGCTCGACCCCACCTGCAAGCTGGAGGAGATTGTGAATTATGATGGGTTAAATCCCCTGCAGCTTGCTGCCAAGACAGGCAAAGTGGAGGTACAGACAGCCAGAGGGGCTGCTGAGGAGCAGGGGTGGTGTCCAGTGGGGTTTGGGGTGGGACTGATGCCTGAAGTGGCTCCCTAGGAACAGAGTCCAGACAGGAGGAAGGGAATAAAGGTGGATATTTATTGGAAAGGCCTTCAAAGGCCACACCCTGGGGAGCCAGAGGCTGCTCTCACAATGGAGCCCAAGATGGACCCTGAGCCACGAGTTCTTCACACCTTTATGGGTTTGGTCCATTTGCAGATCAGCATCAATTCCCCAGTTAAAACTTTAGCTAATGATGTTATTTCCCCAAGCTTACTCCCCCTTTCTCAAGCTGTTGGGTTCCACATTTTGGGCCCAGGACAGTCTGGGTGTCCTTGGAGAGCAGCCTGGGAGAGGCTTTGTTGTGTCCATCCTAACATGAGAGAGCAGCAGCTCCCAGGCTGCAGAACCCTGCAGAGTCACACCCTGAGCACTGCAGGGTTGGAAAAACATGAAATTTAAAATCCAAGGCATCAGGAGCACCTTGCCCTCAGCTCGTGGTGACACTGCTGACAGGGGCAGTGCCACAGGTGACCATACAGGAGGCCACCTCCAGGCCACTCAGCTGTGTCCTGCACGGCCCCACCTGGCTGCTGCTGCTGTCCCTGCCCTGTCCCTGCTCCCTGGACTGAAGCTGGCTCAGCTCCTGGGTGAGCCAGGTGTGTTTCTTGCCTGCTTTTAGCCAGACCCGGGCGTTTGGCCAGGCACCAAATCCAGGTGTGGGGCATGGGGGAGCCGCTTTGGGTGCGTGGTGTCCTTCTGCTCCTTGCTGACAGGAACATTCCCTGTCTGTGCCAGATCTTCAGGCACATCATCCAGAGGGAGATCAAGGAGCCCCAGTACCGGCACCTGTCCCGCAAGTTCACCGAGTGGACCTACGGCCCCATCCACGTCTCCCTCTATGACCTGTCCTCCCTGGACAGCTTCGAGGAGAACTCTGTGCTGGAGATCCTGGCCTACAGCAGTGACACCCCGGTGAGCCTCCCACCACAGCTCCAAGACAGCTTTTTTTTTCCTGTCCTTTTTCATGGCGTTGCTGCGGAATTGTTACATTTCAAGTTAACGGGGGCTTTCCCACGATGATTTCTCTGGAAAAAAGAAATGATTCCTGGGGATGTTTGCGGGTTTTGTAACTCAGAGGCTGCTTGGCATGGCTCTGATTAATCATAATTTGAGGGAAATTTTCATCCTTTGGTTGTCCTAAGCCTTGGTTTGTCCAAATACTTTGATGAAGTGACTTCTGTGCAATGGTTGGTATCATTCATATTGAAAAGCCTGACTGAATAAGCCCTTAATGACTCCCCAGCTGGAGCCACGCAGCTCCAACCCTTAAAAAGACAATCCCCTGGTGAGTTGACATTCCTGTTGGCACTCAGGTGCATTTTGGTTGCTTGTTTCCCCCCAGAACCGCTACAAGATGGTGGTTTTGGAGCCACTGAACAAATTGCTTCAGCAAAAATGGGAAACTTTTGCTTCCAAGAGATTCTACTTCAGCTTTGTCTCCTACTTGTCATTCATGATCATCTTTACAGCCATTGCATACTATCAGCCCTTAAGGGTAAAGGTAGGTCCAATCTTTTTATCTGGAAGGCTTGGATGGATGGAGCAGAATTTAAAGGTTGTGGGTGGTTGTCATCACTGCCTCTGCCTGTCTCCACTGCTTTGGGTGTTTTTGGTTTTGTCTTGCAGCCTTCCTTTCCAGTGGAGTTCACAGCTGGAGGTTTCCTGTGGGTCTCTGGACTGATCATTATCTTGTTAGGGGGCATTTATCTGATCTTTGCTCAGGTAGGGGCATCTCTTGTCTGGTTTCATGGTAAGGCTGGGAGGGAAAAAGGGAACAATCACTGGTGTGGAGGCAGCAGGATCTGCTCTCCTGACATCAGGATGTGCAGGAGGGAATCCTGCTCTGGGACACCCAGTGTGACAGGGGCAGCACAAGCCAGGTTGTTGGGCAAGGGGAATCACAACAGCAAATAATTCTGAGAGACTCCTGTGATTTATGGTGTTAAAACACATCCCTGGCATTTAATGCAGGCTATGAATAAAGACATTGAGCTGAGCCATGATTCAGCCCTTGTTTATCCTTGCCCTTTATAAAAAAGGCCTCTTTTCATCTTGGGGATCTTGAAGATGAAAGGAGGAGCACATGGATGGGGCAAAGCTTTCTCCAGGGCAGGGCAGGGCTCCCTGTCTCACATGGCCTGGTTTTGATGAATGATGAGTGGATTTTCCTCCCCCAGAGCCTGTACCTGAGAAGGAGACGCCAGTCCCTGAAGACCATGTGCTCTGACAGCTGCATCGAGATCCTGATGTAGGTCCTTGGGGGGGTCTGGCACAGCCACAGCCTGGAATTGGTTCTCTGCCTGTGCTGCAGAGCAGGAAACAGAGATCCTCTGCCACTTTTTCCACCCCTGCTGCCTCTTGCCCTAACCCTTTGCTGTGCTGGGCTTTGCTGGGTGGGGTCTGTCTGCTCCTCGCAGCCTGCTGAAAAGTGATTTCTTGCGCAGCAGATCCGCCAGGGGCCTCTTTGCTGAGGCTGAGTGGCTGTCACTTCCTTTTGTTGTCCCTGCAGCTTCATCCAGGCGTTCTCCTTGCTGCTGTCAGCAGTGCTGTACGGAGCCAGCTCAGAGAACTACGTGGCAGTGATGGTTTTCTCCCTGCTCTTGGGCTGGGTGAACACCCTGTACTACACCCGGGGCTTCCAGCGCACCGGCATCTACAGCGTCATGATCCAGAAGGTCAGGCCTGGGATAAACCCTCTGCAGAGAGAGGTTTTGGGCTCTGAGGAGCTGGAATTGATGTGCTGTGGGGGCAGAGATGTTGCAGGAGGAGGCTGGAGCAGAGCCTTCGCGTGCAGCTGCAGGAAATGGCTGGTTTGGTGTCACTGAGCGTCCCAGGTGACGGCAGCTGAGATCTGCGTGTCACAAACCAGCTCCAAACTGGCACTGGAAACCACTCTGGCATCCCTGCAGCTGCTCAGCTTGGCCTGAGAGGGGTTTTCAGATCTACAGAGGAATCTGGCACTATAAAGGCAAAGCAGAGGTGAAAGGAGGTGCCAGGGAAGAATCCTGGTCACCATTTGTGTAAAGCCGATGGAGATGGGAAGGAGAGGGGTGTGTGTGTTGAAACAATTTGGAAACAGCCATACTGGGGAGCCAACAGGATATTTATTCGTTTCAAAGAACTATTCATACAAATAGAGCAACAAAAAAGTTCACAGTGCTGTCAGATTGAGCTGCCAGTGACATTATTTACCTGTGGAAGTAATTTACCACATATTAATAGTTTTTTAAACTGGGTAAAAGGTGGAAACCTTGCTGTCAGTGTTCCTGAGGGCTGGTTTGTGATCTATGAGGTCACCCTGGTGATTTCATGCGAGACAAAGAGCAGCACTTCCCCCTGGTTTGTGTTTCAGACCATCATGAGAGACCTCCTGCGTTTCCTCTTGGTTTACATGATCTTCCTGTTTGGCTTTGCTGCAGGTGAGCCCTCTCTCTGGGTTATGTATGGGCTGAGCTGCCAGAAGCTCTTTCCTGAGGGCTCAAAACTGTGTTTTCCTGACAGCTCTGGTGACCCTGATGGGCGATGCCCCCTCAGTGTCCCAGAACAAGTCCCTGGCTCAGCTGGAGAGCGCGGGCAGCCACGCCATGTACGGGGGGCTGCTCAGCGTCTCCCTGGAGCTCTTCAAGATCACCATTGGCATGGGGGACCTGGATTTCCAGGAGCACGCCAGGTTCAGATACTTTGTCATGCTGCTGCTGCTGCTGTTTGTGATCCTCACCTACATCCTGCTGCTGAACATGCTGATTGCCCTCATGAGCGAGACCGTCACCGACATTTCTGGCTACAGCAGGAGCGTCTGGAAGCTGCAGGTGAGGCCCAAAGCTCTGCTGGGCTCTCACAGAGTCACAGGTGCCACTGCCTGTCTATTAGGAAAAAAAAAAAAAAAAAGGGGCCATTTTCCAGCAATGGAGGGGCCAGAAAAATTCACAGAA
>VZTR01005038.1:292799-306764 GCA_013400775.1 Chaetops frenatus
CCCCACCTGAGCACAGCCACCTTTCAGGGACTTGTAGAGAGTGACAAGGTCACCTCTGAGTCTCCTTTTCTCCAGGCTAAACAACCCCAGCTCCCTCAGTTGTTCTTCATATGGCTCTGTCCTAAGCTCAGCTATTTATGTGACTTTTACATGAAGTTGTCCCCCTGGGAGTGCATTTTTAGGTGTGTTTACAACTCTGTGCTCGGCTAACTCGAGGCAGAACTTCAGGAGCACTTTGGGGCTGGGTTCCACAGTGATTCTGCAAGTCCAAGGAGTTTCTGAGTGGGGAATATTTAAAGGAAGGGCTGGGCTGGGCTCTGTCTGTGCCCTGGTTTCTCTCTCTGACATGGGTTTTGTTCTTTCAGAGGGCAATTGCTATTCTAGAAATAGAGAAGGCCTGGCTGTGGCGCCAGGGTGGGAAGAGGAGATCTGGCTGCTTCATGTCAGTGGGGCTCAATAAGAAAGATGAGAGGTGGTGTTTCAGGTAAGACAGATGCACCATTCCCCCCTCACACTCCAGCCTAGCACTGGGCTCACAGCCTGCTAGCCCTGGACCATCACAGGGAATTTCAACACTGACTCAACCACTCATTCCTGGGTACGTCCAAATCTGTTGGTGATTTCCAGGCTGGAGGTTTGGGGGGTTAATTGACCCTCCAGCATTGTCACCTTTGTATTAAGAACATTCCCTGAACTGGAGAATTTGAAACCAAACAGACCAGTGGATGATATGCAGGGGGAGAAGATATTTTACCTCATGGAGCTTTGATTACAGAAGATCTTTGCTCAAAGGAAAGCTCTGTAAGGTGCTGCTGCTGCAGCCAAAGCATCAGGGTGCTGTTGGCAGGATGAGCTGGGCTGGGAGGCTGCAGGACAGTGAGATCTGGCTTGGGGTGCTGCATTCCAGGCATCAGTGTCTTGTTGCATTTTGTCTCTCCAGAGTAGAGGAAATTAAATGGACAGACTGGGCAAAGGATGTGGGAGTTCTGAAGGAAGAACCTGGAAACACCAGTGATTCAGAAATAAATCCAGAAGGTAAATTGAATCTTGAAGAAAGGTCTGCAGTATCCTTTTAGCCTCCTGCTCAGCAAGCTGCTCTTGGCACTTTGTTATGTCTCTGGCAACAGAATTCCAGGCAGTTCAACCAACAGGCAATTCAGGTTCAACCAACTTGAAATTGCTTCCCTGCAGCAGCATCACTTGTGAGCTGAGAAAATAAAGATTTAGTGTAGGTCTGGACCTGGCCAGAGTTTGGGGACAAACTGAGGATGAAGGAGATGCCATTCCTGCTTAGCTGTGGGAGAAGTGGGCAGGAAATTCTGCTGAGGAAAAGCAAGGGCTGCTCTTATTTTTCGCTCAGTAGCCCAAATATGTGATGCTTTTCCTAGGAAAGGTAAAATTTAGGCCCAGTCATCCCACACATGTTAAATCACAGAGCATTTAGAGCCTGAATTTGGGCATTAATTCCGGCAGTGTTGTCAGATTCTGCCTGAGATCTTTCTGCTTGCTTCCCTGGGTAGACCTGGGAAGGAACTCTGTGGAAAACAGAGTTTTCTTTCCAGAGTAGAACTCTAGAAAGTTCTTGTTCAGCCTGGCAGAGCCCGGGCAGAAGCTCCAGTGTCGATTCCTCCAGGGTGCCACGTTTCCAGGCTGGGGGAGGCTGCAGTGATTAAAGCAAGCTGTGGTGTGTGTTGGGGGTTCCCTGAGGCTGCACCTTTTCTAAACCCGGCTCCCTTTGTCAGCTTCCTGCTGATGAGGGGCCGCTGTTGTGTCCCTGCTGCAGAGACCAGCTCCTGGAGGAGGCCAGCACAGAGAGCTCCCCGAGCAGCTGCCCCGGAGGAGCAGTCCCTGCTGCAGCCCCAGCCAGCAGCCACAGAGATGCTGCCCCTGCAGGGACAGAGCAGAGAGCTCTAGCAGCTTCCCTGAGCTCCACCCTGGCCTCCATCTTCAGGGCAGGAGTTCTTCCTCCAGAGCAGCTGGGAGAGCTGAAGGCACTGTCAGTAGCAAAAAGTGCATTTCGTGGAGGACTGTGGTTCAGCCTGTGGCTTTCCCTGCTGCCGTGCACTTGAATGATTCATTTCCTCTGAAGAAACTGTTTTTACTTGGCTTTCTTTGCCTGACACTTTCTTATTTCTGTGCCTAAAGATCCAATGGTGGGAACGAGCTCCTGGGGCAGTGGGGAGCGTTCTCTGGGGAGGCAGAGCTCTCTGAGCTGTGCAGGGATAATTCTCGTGGAAAATGCTCATGGAATGACCTGGCTGAGGATGGGCCAGCCTATTTTTCTGCCACAAGGGACTGCACTGAAGTGCTTTGGAATAAAGAGTGTTGTAGAATCATAAAAAGTTGCCGAGGGTGGAGTTGTCTTCTGTGCTGGTGTGAGGTGTGAGTGGGCAAATGCTCACCCTGCACTGAGCCTGTGGCAGCACCTGCAGAGCCCCACGGTCAATCCAAATCAGGATCCCTACTTTCACACTTTGCAGAATGAAATTCTTTGCACCTCTGATTAAAAGCACAGGAAGTGATGTGGATTTCCTGGACCTGAAACTTTGCGTGGTGGATTTCTGGGGCTTCTGTTTTTCACAGGTTGCTTTGTCTCTGTAATAAACAGCAGCAGAACCCTGCTCGTGGCGCCTGAGACTGATGGGCCAATACTTTCTGTGTGGTTTTTGCTTCCTGTGACTCTTGATGGGCATCCTGACTTTCTGCAAATGTCTGCAAGGCCCTCATGTCTTTTTGTGATGAGCAGCCTGCTGTAAACTCTGTGGAAAAGAGATAAAAATGAGCTGTCTCACTTCTCACTCTGTTTAACAGTAATGACATGTAATATTTCTGTAAACAATACAGCAAGTGTACTTAATTGAAAATGTTCATCTTTGGATATATTTTTAGAGCTTCTGCCTTTCTCAGAAAGGGAGAGAAGGTGTTATTAGAGGCTGGAAGGTCTGACTACTGCTGTGGGATTTAACTCTTGTTTTGCATGGTCTGAAGTCAGTTTGTGCAGCCACATCTGAGCGTGGAGCAGCTGATGCTGCACTGGATGCACCTTCCAGCCCAGGGAGAGGCTGGTGAGAATCCCAGGAAAGCTGCAGACCACAAGGGTTGGCAGCACCTTTCCTCCAGTGAGATAAACTGAGATCTCTGTCTCAATTCCACTCTGAGAGAGTGAGGCTTGGAGGTTTTTCTTTTGGAGACCATCACCTTCATCCTCACTGCATGCACGTGACAGGCAGCAAAAATTTGTTTTAAAACTTTTTCTCTGCATTTCAAGTGTGTTCTTCCCCCTGTGCTGGGCAATTCCCCCTCCAGCCTCACTGCACTGGAGCCCTGAGTGGGAACTGAATTTTCTTGCTCCAGCTTCTGTTGTTTTCTTGCTTTGTGAAGCCTTCAGCTGCTTTTTCCATCTATGGCTTTGTCCTAAGTGTTCCCAAGATTTGGCAAGGTGCTCATGTTGCACGGAAGGCTCATCTGGCATATGATAAATCTATCACGGTGCTTGGTGCTCTGCTGTGGCAGGGACACTTGGAGATTGTAAAGAAATGCCAAGAAATCTGCCATCCCTGTCTGGAGTCCTAATAAATGACTTCTGCTGGTGGTTTGGGGAAGCTGTGGGCACTGACAGCTTTCAGCATCACCTTCCTCTTCAGCCATTCCTTGAACCTGCTTCTCTTTTTCAGCTTGGCAGTGCTCATTCATCTTTTGATCTGCATCAAAAATGTTCTACTGTGAAGCAGGGCTGTGGCATCCCCAGAGCTTCCCAGTCACACCAGTCTCATGGATGAAGGATGATGGGTAGCAGGCCCAACAGGATTTTGGGGTCCACTCTTAAGAGATGATAATGTTTTGTCAGGAAACCCCTCAGTCATTTATACAAGAACTTCACAACATCTGAGTTGGTGCCAGGTAAAACCCCCTGACTGAGAGCTCCTTCCTGGGCAGAGGGGGAGGCTTTGCAGGGCTCTGACAAAACAAAACAAAACCTCTCACAAATGGCAGTGGAGGAACAGTTTCCTTCCTGTGTCTGAAGAACAGAGACTCTGGATGCCCAGCCCTGCCATGAACAGACATCAGCAGCTCCCAGTGCTTCAGGGATGTCCAAACCCTCTGGTTGTGCTTTGCTCAGAGCTCCTTGGCTCCTGGCAGGGTGAGAGATGAACCTTGGGCATCCAAACTCCTCCTTTAGCCCAGCACACTTTGCCTGGTCACTGCTCCTCCTCTGTACAGGTTCTGAGCTCTCTCCACCTCACAGAGCTCTCTCAGATCTTTTATCTGCAATTTTCCTAAAAGAAAACTCCATGTCTGCTGTGTGTGGTTCCCAATTCCCTATTTTCCTCGGGGGCAGAGATGGAATCAAACCTTCCTTGTTGCTCACATGCTCTGGGTGTTTTTTTCCCCCTGTTTTTCCAAAGGCTGCTCTGAAGCTGGAGCCAGCATGGGGAGCTGGATCCGTGAGCTGATTCCCTCTCTCCATCTCCCTGTGACCCCACTTGCAAGTGAACATACTTTCCATTGCCTCTGGAGCTCTCAGAGGGAGCCTTTGAAATGTGACAGCCCTGGGGCCCCGACAAAGACCAGATGCTGTCTGTGAGTCCCAGGAGCTGCCCAGGGCTGGGGCTGAAGGGCTGCAGCTGGTGGAGTTTTGCAGCTGGGCTCTTCCTGGGGCTGGCTCTCACTTTTGGGCTTTGCTGTGTTCAAGAAATGGCATTTCTTGCTCTGGGACTAAAATAAAAATGGGTGGAAAAAAAATAAAAACCACCCCAAAACATTTTAAAAGAAAACTTCCACTTTGCAACCTCACATCTGCTTCTGCAGCAGAAAAAAACCCCAAACCTGGGGCCAGACAGGACCAGGCAAAGGCTCAGAAAGAGGTGACTGTGGCTGGAACAGAACTGTTATGAAAGCTGAGTGCAAGAGGGGGATTTTTTGCTTCCTCTTTTGCCATAATATTTTTTTTTTCAGTTCAGATTTGTGGCATGTGGAGTGTTACAGCATTTCTGGACTGGGACGATGGTTGTCAAATGTTAAACACGCAGAGGAAGAGAGTTGGAGGTACCTGGAAAGTGCCCACGGGGCTTGTTGCAATCTTTTCTGAGAATCCTTGGAAAATTTAGATTTTCTGGGCAAAGAGGACCATGTCTCTGTTTCACTGGGCAGAAGAGCTATTTCCAGCTGACAGTGTTGGTTTTGCTGGTTTCACATCTCCAACGCTCCAGTCAGGGACTCCATCATTGGAGAAAAAAAAAAAAAATCTGCTTTTTTGGAGTCCTCTGTGTTAAAATCTTGGCCCATCAGGATAAGAATGAGTCTGCAGAGTGCCAGAGCAATGTCTTTTTGCTCATCCCAAGCTTGCAGTGTTTCACCTCTGCAGCAAGTACATGGGAAGGAATCATGAAATTTGGAAAAAGAGTGGGGTAAAGTTCAGCTGACTGGGCTGGGCTGGGTTTCTGTCCCACTCTCATGGGTCACAGGGGGGAGGTCGCCAGCTGTGCTGCTCCTTTTTCCACTGTCAGATTGTTGAATAATGATTTTGCTGCTGCTAAACTGGTTACAGGATCCGTCCCTGAGGATAGCTGGAATAAAATAAATAATAGGAAACGATCCACATATAAGTAGATATGCGACGTTTTGTTCTAAAAATTGCCCTTACTGCTGCAAAGGACACTCATTCTACCAAGCTATATATAGAGAATTCCAGGGAAAGGGCTGCTTGTCTCTTCCTGGAGCACAGGTTGGGTTTTATCTGGGACCTGAGCTCTGCCCATGGATGTGAAGGCTGATGGGGTGACAGATGCTCTCCCTGCTGGAGCTCCTTTTGATCCCGTTTGGGGGAAGAAGGGAGGGTTTACGTCCATTGCCTGGAGACAGAGGTGAAAACACTGGCAGCGTAAACACTCCAGGCTGGGGATTTTCCAACCATGCCTAAGCAGTGACAAATAAAACATTCCTGCTTTGTGCTCCCTGCTGGATGTGCTCTCCCTGTATGGTAGAGGACTGCGGGCTGCAGCCAGAGCCCCTGCCTTAGTCATTAGAAAATAAGAGAGAAATAAAGAAATAAAGTTATTCTGTCCCTAAAATGTGCTTTTATCCCAGTCTGGTAAAACCCTGGTTTTTGCCTGTGTGGAAAAGCCCCTGTCCTGCCAGGCACTTCTGTGCATGAGGAGCTGCTAAAACTTTGCTTCTGGCCACATGCAGAAAACAAGAATTTTGTGGCCCTACAGGATCTTTGGCAATGTCCAGGATAAAAATTAATTGTGTCATCTTGGACAGCCCAGCAGGAAACCCTTAGGGGCACTGCTGGAATGTGCTCAGGGTGGGTGGGAGCAGAAAGCAGCAGCCTGGGCACCCTCTCGTGGTTTGTTCCTGTCCCAGGGTGAGGACAGGGATGGATCCTGCTCTGGAGCAGCCTGGGAACCCCCTCAGTTGCTGCTGATTTAAGAAAAGACCATGCAGTAAGATTTATTTTATATTTTTTAAGTGCAAGAGTGCTGTATTTGCTATAAATCCTTCTGTGATGTTTTCTAGGCTGGTTCATTCACCTTGAAAAGCCACTCCAATGTGCAGGTGACCTCTCCTTGGGACAATCTTCGATTTCCCTGATGGTCTCCAGGAGCTCTGGAAGATGTGATTGTGCTCTGGCGGGTAATAAATGTTGTTTTTTAGTGTGCTGGGGAAATGCTTCAAAGACAAATATAGAATCTGTGTTCCATGCAATGTGTCATTATTCTATTTTTAATTCAGCATCAGAGGGACATTAAAAAAAAAATCTTTCCCAGTGATAGAAATTATCTAAAATATAAACCCTTTAGTCCAAGTTACAAAGGGTTTTGCTTTGTATGTCTAAAGATTTGGACAAGTATGAGATAGGGAACATGAATTAGCACAGATGAAGGGCTGAGAAGACCTTGATGTCTCCGGTTCAGCACTGACAATTTAGTTTATTTATACAAAAAATAATTTATTTACATACTGTCCCTCATTTCTAATCAGACTCCTGGCAGCTGAGTGACCTGTGGAGTTTACAAAGACAGAGGCAGGGCAGATGGATTTGATTTTCTCCTTGCATTTTGGATTTGGAAACAAACTCTAGATAAAGAATTGGAACTGCTAGATAACATGTTTATCTAATGGAAACATAAATACCACGTTTAATCCTGAAGCTCTGCCCATATTGGTGTATTTTGGCTGTTTGCTCCTGCAGGCTCTTGGGATTTTGTGTGTTCTGAACATTCCCAGCAGAAACTGGAACTGCTGTAAATAGGCCAGCCTGGTCCAGGTGACACAGCATGGAAACACTGAGTTCTTGTTCTTGCTGCCAGGCTTCCTTCAAACGTTTTTCCTGTAATATTTCAGCTTCAAAATTTACATTTGATTTTGTTCCTTATCTGCTCTTCACTGACTAACTCAAGACCAGCTGTCCTCTGTTTCACCAGAATGAAATTCAGCCCTGAGAGAATCCTAATTTTCCAAAATAGCAGCATTGTAGCAGCAAAATTGTGTTTTGATACAATCTCAGCATTACCAGTTTCTCAGCAAGGTAAAAGCTGGGAATTCTGGTCAAGTTGAGATGTTTTGCTGCTTTAGTAGCAATTAGGAGTCTTTACCACAATTAAATATTTAATTAGGTGTTCATAAAGCAGAGGACACAGAAGTGGGGACAACACTGAGCCCTGAGCAGTAATGAACACTAATGACTGTGGCTGCAGGGCCCTCAGGGATTCTGAAGTTGTTGTACATTTATTTCTTTAGAATAATTAATGAGATTCTGGAGTGTTGGTCAGCGTGGCTTAGTTGTTCATTATCACTGAACTCCTCCAGAAGCATCAGCCACAGACAGGAGACATTTATTGGTGAGTAGAAAAAGGAAGAAATCTCATCTCTGCAAAGCTGTGCCCCTCAGCTGGCACAGCATGTGAATGTATTTATTCAAGAAAAACTTCTCATCACTGGGAAGAAAAAAAATATTATTGCCCTGTGGCAATCCAGGGGTAAACAACTGGAGTTTCTTTACCATGACCTTGTCCCCAGTGAAGATTTTTTTAATGTTGTTGCTTGTAAACCTCTTCCTGGGAGCTGAACTCATCACTAGAGGGTCTTTTAGTTGTAATTCTCCATTGAGGTCTTGGGAATTCGGTTTGTGTGCATGTGAAAATATTCTGAATATGCTACCTCAGGAAAATGAGGATTGTTTAATGTGACCTGATGTGTGTTTGCTTTCAATGCCCTCACAAGGGCTGCAGCTACAGGACCATCTGCTTGTTTGGCTTTGACAATCAGATTCAGGGAGTCAGAGGAGTTGTAGTCTCCAGATTTTGCATTTACAGTTCATATAGAATGTCATCTTTGTGCATAAGTAATTTTCTTCCAACCCTCAGTGGTGTTTTTTGACTTTCCCTGCAATTCATCCTTTCCATAACATCCCATTCATACAGTGCTTTATCTCTGGGGCTGTCCCAGGAAATCCCAGAGCACAGACCGAGGTTTAAACAATTATAATCATCCTAAAAATCCCAATTCTGGCATTTCATTGGGAACAGATGAACAGCACAGCAGCAGCAGAGAGTTGCTCAGCTCACATCTAACAGAAGGCATCAGTTCATTGTGGAAATCCACCCTGCAGATTGGCTGAGGAGCTGATCAAGTGGAACTGTGCTAAAGTCAGCCTTGAAAGATAAAATGTTACCTAAAGATGGAGGGGTTTGCCTTTGAGATTGGAAAGGAAGCATTTTCCTACACACCCAGAAGAATAATGAATTGGCTTGTTGCATTGTCCTGTGTATGAAAGCATTTCAAGGGAATAATGCCCCCAAATTCCAAGAACCAGGATGCTCCAGACCTCTCATTAAATAAATCTCCTTTTCCAGTCTGCTCCTAGGAAGGAATCAGTGGAGGCCACACTGGAGTGACCATGAAAGTGTCACTGACAGTGGAGATGACTCTGTGTGACAGCTCTGCTCCTGAACTACCCCAAAAATCTGCATTTTAGGAAGGTGCCAGTCGAGGTGAGGTTGTGGAACAGCAAACTGCTGAGAGGAAACCCAGCACAGCCACCAAGAGATTTACTACCTAAACAAACCTTGCAACGAGCTCCAGGGAAGGGAAGGAGCATTTCACTTGTTAGGAGGAGAGCCTAAATACTGGATTTATCTGATTTAAGACTCCCAAGCTTTTATTGGGCTATTTGTACCTAATTTGTTTTATGGGAGCAGTCCCAGGCTGAGTTGAATTTCCCAGTTTGTTTTTATTCAGCTCTAAGGAGAATTCCTGCTCCCTTGGCAGCCTCCTCTCCTGCTGGGCACTGTGGCCAACCAGCACCATTAACTGCTGCAGCCTGGAACTGCACAATTGGGCAGAAATTACTATTTTCCCTTTTTTCCTGCCTCTGAATGACACACTGAGTAGCTGCTTTTCATTCTTTCTACACCAAGGCCAGAGCTGCTCTTCCTTCTCATTGAGCTTCTCAAGGCAGGAGATAACTTTCATATTCCTGCACTTAATGTCTCATTTTTCCAGAAGGGAATGAGCAAACAATACATGTTTTAACAGTGTCCTGATAAGTTACAAAGTATTCACAAGGTAATCCGTATTTTATCTGTCTTTTCCATTAAAAGTGGCAAAAATTTCAGAGATTTGGCACTTAGATTAATATCACCAAGTGGACTTCACCACAAAATCCAGTGACCTGGAAACACCAGAATTCCTACCTGGAATCCATCTGATTTACCAATTACATAAAACTCCTTTTCACTCTTCTAAAGCCTTTAGATCCACATGAAAAATTTTTCCCTCCCTTAGGATAATTTTAGCTTTCCTCAAACTTCCTTATTTCAGTAAAAGATGGAGCACCCTTTAAGGCTCTAATTTAGGTGAGGTGTGTGTGTTAAACAACTTGTGTTTTCTAAAGGGGCAAACTGGGTTCTGGCACCCTCCTTCCTTAGCAGGGAGAGCAGATCTTTAAAATATATAATCCAGCTCTGTTCCAAGTAAAGCTTTCACTCAGATGAAAACATGTTCAGGGCATTTAACTTGATTAGGGGAAATTTACTATTCCAATTCCTTTTTTTGTCACCATCCTCCCATTAAAATTTATGAGGGCTGATTAGTACATGATATTTTTTCTGTGGTTTTTTTTTAATCAGAGAGAATCTTTAAAAAAGGAAATGAGGGCTCAGCTCTGGCAGCTGCACTTCCTTGCAAGCACAGTTTAAAGCAAAGGTTTCTATATGAATTTAATGTCCAGTTTTGGGGGGAGGTAGAAGCTTTACATTTTGATTAATGAAAATTACTACCTGTTCACAAATCAGCAAATTGGTTTGCAGGGAAACATTCCAAGGTTTCAGCTTTCAGAATCTCCAACATTACTGCACCAGGTCCCCCTGGGGGCTGTCACCTCTCCTGGCCTTAACTCCTGCCACTGCCCCACCCCTCCTGAACAGCCAAAATCAGTTCTCAAAACGCAGAAACAAAGGACCAAGGCAGGCAAAAAATAACGTGTTTTCATCCATCCTTTTTTTTTTTTCTTTCAAAGCATAAATGAAATTAGCACCATTGTGACTGAGGAACACTCCTTGATGTCAGATAAGCATTCACTGCAGGCCTCACCAAGTGGGTTTTAAGACTATTCAATTACAGTGCATTACTTTATTCAATTAGAGGGGGGGAAAAAGGGTTGAGAGGATGGCTGGGAACATTCCAGCACAATTTCCATCTGAATAATTTCAAGCACTGCAGATTGTCAGGTCACTTTCTGCAGTGTCTGGAAGACAGAACCAATAAAACCATCCCAGGGTCTCCTTGTTGGGTTTGTAAAAAGGAGACTTCAAGAGAGGGTCTGAGATGAATCTCTGAGATGCACAAATACAACATTTATTTATTAGACTGCATGGAGAGCATTCCAGTTATAATGAATTTGATGATGCTGCCTCCTAATTTCTTAATGCATCCGTGTCATTGGATTGTAATTTAATTCACTTTTCACTTTAGTTTGATTTATTGTTCTCTTTATCCCAGTTTCTTTAATAAACAGAATGTTAGCAAAGGACTTCTTGATAACAAAGAATTGGGATTTAATGTAAGCAGAGCTTCCAGTTTAGGGCACCTGGTCCATCTGCAGTCAGGGCTAAAGAACATTTATTACCCTGGGCATTTTCCTCTGTAGATGAAATGGAGAAATTGCTTCAGTTACAGATTTGAGTTCCTACCAGTGTACAAGGCCTTATAACCATCAAAAAGCAGCAACACAGGTGCTTTGTCTTACTTTTTCACAATCAGGCACCTCTTCCTTGGTCCTTGAGAAAGGGGAAAAAACAGATTAGTGGGTTTAAAACCCTTTACCGAAACTTCACATATTTATATTTTGTACCTTCACTCCTGGTAAAAGTTTTGGCAGAATTAAAGGGTGGGTTTTCCCCTCTGTCTCCAGTGAGCCAACAATATTTACCCTTGTCCTCCCTGTCCAGAACTGAAGGGTTTTTATCCTTAAAAAAATAATTTGTAAGAAAGACAATACAGTAAGAAAAGAACTTTTAATAATCTAAGGCTAAAATAGTAAGAAAATGTATGTGAAATTCAGAGCATTAACTGAGCCTGAAGAGGTCTTTTTTCCCCTCCTTTCTCAAAAGTCAGCTCTGTTGTCTCCCCTCCAACAACCCTGAAAACCAGTAGGTGTGGAAACATCTTAGAGCAGAAGACACTGGGGGGGATTTTTTAGGACATTTTTGATAACGTAGTAAACACATTGGGAACCAATCTAAACACTTCATTGTGCCAACACATACAAAGAGCAGAGGAGAGAGGTAGCACCAGTGGCTTATTCCTTGCACCTCTGCTCACTGGAAGAGGCTGCTGTGGTGCAGAACATCATGGGCAGACCCAAAGCTCAGCACTTCCTTGTGGAACTTCCTGAGCTGCATCTTGATTTTCTTCAGGGCAGGAGTTGATACCTTCTTCTTGTAGTTAATGTCTTTCAAAAGTTTATCAGCCAGGTAGTGCAGCCAGAGGACGTTGCTGTGTGGGTAATAGTCAGTCCAGCTGTTGGAGTTCTCCTCTCTCATCTGCCTGTAGATGTCAAACTGGTAATCCCCAGTGCCCTGGAAGAGCTCCTCGTCCGTGGAGAGGTCGCAGAACACGGTCAGCCCGTCCTTCTCCAGGCGGGACAGGGTGTAGTCGATGATGTTGACGTGGATCCCAGCTGTGGGGATGGAGTGTGTTGCCCCATTCAGCACATACTGAAGCTCTTTCACGTCTGTGCTCTTGACCAGCACGTTCCCCCAGTGCAGGTCCCTGTGCTCGAAGTGCAGCTCCTGCTCTGCCACCGCCAGGGAGGCGGTGACCTGGTGCAAAATGCTCCTGGCTGTTGCCACCGAGGAGCTCTTCCTCATGTGCTCCAAGTCCCTGCCTCCAAATTCAAACTCCAGCACCATGAAGAGCTGCTGGGCTCCAAAAAAGTCTGGTCGGTCGTTTTCTGATCCTGTTTCTTTGTGGAATTTGTCCCAGGCTTCCAGGAGATACCTGGGGTAGGCCCCTTGGACACAGTACACAGAATACAGGCTGATGAACCCCACAGTTCTGTTCACAGAGCCCTCAGACAGAAAACTGAGTTCTTTTGAAATTATTACCTCAGGCAGAATCTCCCCAAAGCTTTTCTGAGCTTCACCATTTACTTTTTCAGTCCCCTCAATGGGAATTATTTTTAAGGCCACAGGTCCTCTCTCGCTGTCAATCTGGAACACCTCTCCAAAGACCCCTTCTCCAATTTTCTTGCAATCTTTCATCTTATCAAGAGGAATGCATTCCTCAAAAGCAATAGGCCCTTCCTGGTTGCATTCCCTGAACACCTTCTCTGCATCTGTAAGCAGCAGCTCCACGTCAGAGGAATCCCTGGGAGCCAGCAGGACCATGGAAGAAGCAAACCAGGAGCAGCCCTGAGCTTTACCAGCAGACAGGCTGGCTTGGTACCCTGAAAGCTGGGACATCCCTGAAGAGGCACAGAGGATGCTGCTGCAGAAACTCTCATCTGTGGTCACTTTCTTCTTTTTATGGAAGGACAGAGATGCTCGAATTCTAGCCCAGGAATAAGAGCTATTGAGGAGTGAATAGTCATTTTCTCTAACATCTACAGACATCTCCAGAGCTCTCTTCCGAGTTAGTTTTTGCCTTGTCTGGAGTCTGAAAAAGGAGTTATTGGGCTGCTGCTGTCTCTTGTTCTTGTGCCTTTTTGGACGGAGCCCGGTGTGCCTGCCCCAGCGGCTGGCACTGAAGCCACTGATACAAGCTTTCCTGCAGGTGCTGCCCTCCCCAGGGACACCCTTGGTCCTTTTGTGTTTGTTCTCCAGGATTCCTTGGCGGCCCACGGGAGATCCTGGCTCCAGGCAGGCAGGTTGAACATCAGCCTGTTTGTTGAGTTTCACACTCTTCAACCATACTTGCACTTCCAGAGGGTCCAGGACCACCACTGGCACAAGCTGGTGCTCCTTGACTAGGCTTGTGTGAGAGCTCGAGCTTCTTTTTGCCGAATCTCTCGTGAGATGAGGTGGAACCTCACAGGCTTCCTCACGAGTGCCACTGTCACAGGGCGCAGGGGGCTGTGCCTCACCCTCAGCGGGCGCCAGCGCTTCCTGGGGAGTGCTTGGTACTTTCTGTGGGGAGGGGAGAGCTAGTGCCTGCACCGCCGGCACCGACGACCTCAGGACACGGCGGGACCCCCTCAGCCCCGGCTCGGGCTCACGGCTCCGAGCGGCGCCTTTTGGTCCGAACCACTCGGGCACCTCCTGGCCAGAGCCCAGCGGCGACGGCCGCTGCCCGGAGCGGCTCTCGGGCGAGCTGTGCGGCGGGCAGCGGGGCGGGCTGGAGTCGCCCAGCACCGAGCCGCCCTCGATGGTGGTGCTGAGCAGCAGCGAGCTGAGGCGCACGGGCGGGCCGCGGCGGCGGCGGCGGGCCGGGGGGCTGTCCCCGAGGGCCGAGCCGCTGTCG
>VZTR01005038.1:307750-326200 GCA_013400775.1 Chaetops frenatus
CTGTCCCAGGCTGTCCCGCAGTGACCCGCAGTGACCTGCACTATCCCAGGCTGTCCTGCACTATCCCAGGCTGTCCTGCACTGTCCCAGGCTGTCCTGCAGTGTCCCGCAGTGTCCCGCAGTGTCCCAGGCTGTCCCGCAGTGACCCGCAGTGCCCCGCAGTGACCCGCACTATCCCAGGCTGTCCTGCAGTGACCCGCAGTGCCCCGCAGTGACCCGCAGTGACCCGTACCGTCCCTCAGTGATCCGCAATGTCCCGGGCTGTCCCGCAGTGTCCCGGGCTGTCCCGGCGGTGCTGGTGCGGGACACACCCGCGGCAGCCTCCCCGTGCTGTTTCAGACCCCCACCCCCCCCGGGATGGGCGGTGCTCCATCCACACTCTGACACGTGGCTGGGGCAGAATTAATTCCTTTCACACCTGTATTCTATACCTGTGCGTGGGACACAGCCGTGTGCGTGTGTTACACCTGCGTACGGAAGGTGTCGCTTCACCGGGAGGCTGCGGGGACACCGGCACGCGTCGCCCAGGGAGGATGCGGACGCCCCAACCCCGGCAGCGCTCACAGCCAGGTTGGATCAAGCCTTGAGCAGCCTGGGACAGGAGGAGGTGTCCCTGAACATGTCAGAGAGCTTGGGAATAGATGATCTTTAAGGTCCCCTCCAACCCAGCACTCTGTGATTCCGCGTATTCACGCGTTCTACACATGTGCAAAAATACGATGTATTTCACACCTATCCCAGCCCAGGAAGAGCCGAGGGTCGCGTTCAGCTGCCGTTCCCGGGTCAGGGAGTGCCCTGCACCGCACTGGAGTCGCTGCCTCGCCCCAGGTGTGATGATGCCGTGTCCTCACCCCGCAGAGCAAGCGCGATGTTTTATCCATGGGAGATGTTTTATCCATGGGAGATGTTTTATCCATGGGGGATGTTTTGTCCACGCGGGATGTTTTATCCACGGGAGATGTTTTATCCATGGGGGGATGCTTTATCCACGCGGGATGTTTTATCCATGGGGGGATGTTTTATCCACGGGAGATGTTTTATCCATGGGAGATGTTTTATCCACGGGAGATGTTTTATCCATGGCAAATGTTTTATCCACGCGGGATGCTTTATCCACGCGGGATGCTTTATCCACGCGGGATGCTTTATCCACGCGGGATGCTTTATCCACGCGGGATGCTTTATCCACGCGGGATGCTTTATCCACGCGGGATGCTTTATCCACGCGGGATGCTTTATCCATGCCGGTGTCTCCCCAGAGGCACCCAGGGCTTAGCAGAGATGCCGCAGCTCTCCTGCTTCCTCGTGGGATGGCCCTTGGAGCCCTGCAGGCTGTGGTGTCACAGTGTGGCAGCTGTCCCTCGGGTTATGGACACGGGACACAGCTTGGTGGCAGCACAGCACTGCGAGCCTCTTGCAGTCCCAGCCAGGCGTTGCTGGAAAGCAGCTCGTGGTTTTTTTGTTCCTTTCGTTTCTTTTCCCATTGTTCTTAAAAAAGCCGGGCTGTTCTGCTGATCCCTGGGAAAATCAGGGGGAAATGGTCTTCAGCAGAGAGCTGTCCCTGAGCCTGAAACAGGAGAACCTTAACCCTGAGGGGTGAGGATCACATGGGCAGCAACAAGTGAGACATCCAGATGGTTCTGCTGAGTCTAGAGAAGCAATCAAGCCCCACAGTTAAATCCTGGACCTTTTGTTCTGCCTCTGAATTTAGTGAAATCAGGTTTTGACTGTGGGACAGAAGCAGAGGGAGGATATTTGCTATTGCAGAGCGGATTTTTAGGGTTCTTTATGGAACTCTTGTACTGATATTGTTATAGCAGAGGCCTCCTGTTCTTTCAGGGATTTAATCCTGAAAACTCCCCTTTCCCTACTGAACACAGAGAAATCTTTAATTATTTAATCTGAGAGACTGACACTGGTGATTTATCAGCTGCAGGTTATCAGTAATTTTAATTTGGAAGGTTTGGTGAAAGAAAATTCCTGGCCAGACCTTGTGTTCTTCCAGTGAAATGATCTCAGCCCCCTCTTTGTGGATTCCAAAGAAAGTCAAGGATGGACATGGTAGTGTTCCTTTCTCTGTCTCACTATTTTTGTAGTTGTTTTATTTACTTCTGTCATCTTTGGTTGATCATAAACCCCACATACTTAGTATGTGTTTACAGGCAGCAGTAGAATGGATTTCTCATCCAGACCTTCAGAAAACAAAAGAGTTCCTGTCTCCTTTGGCTTAACCAATATTGCCTGGTGGAAAAACAACAAACCATCTTTCTCTCCTTTATTTTTCTAGTTTCTTCTCTGAATTAAGTTTCCTTCATTACTTGGATGCCTGTTGTTGTCCCTTATGGCTCTCAAGGAGGTTGGCTCTTGCAGTGAGTAATGTTATTTTCCTTTTTGGATGTTTTTTCTTAAATGCATTACAGGATTCTGTGACTTGTAATTTCCGGCGAGTGCCATCGACCATTTAATTCCTTGCAGTCACTGCAGCAGATGCCAAACACATTTGCAGTAATTGGATGGCACTTAAGGGATTAGCCAAGACTGTCAAGACTCAACTCATCCAAACCACAGCTGGCTTTTTGTGCTGTTTCCACGGGAGCCTGGCCGTGTCTGCTTCTAAATTTATTTGCAATCCACTTTTTGAATAAAATCCCCTGTGCAGGAGCCTCATGGCCTGGCTGTGTGGCCCTGACTTTGTGGCATAGCTGTGACATTTCCCTGAGCGACAGGAGATTTGCAAATGCCTGGTTCAGGGTCAGGAACCTGCCCCCAGCCAGGTGAAGGAGCTGGCAGCAGTTTGGGGGCCGGGTGTTGTGGGCAGAGGAGCTGCTGCAGCTCTCCCAGAGCTGCCCAGGAGGGTTCCTGACCTTTCTGCCTCATGCAAAGGTAGCAGAGGGTTTGCAGAACCACAATTTCCTGGTTTCATCACCCCCTCACTTATCCAGCTTTGCATTTCTTCACAGTTTTGTGCTTTCCACAGGAGCACAGCACACGTTTGGTGATGCTGCTCTGATCAGGGGTGACACCAGCTGCTTATGGCTTCCTCACTTGCCAGGGAGATTCCCAAACCTTGGGTTTCCCTCAGTGTGCTCAGCAGGTGCCAGGTTTGTGTGCAGAGCTGTGGGAACGCAGTGACCTGGGGGTTTGCAGGAGAAAGTGAGTTCAGCTCACCAGGAGAAGGGCATCAGGTGCTTTTCATGACAAAGGGCAGGGCACTGACACAAGGGCATCAGAGATGAGCCATGGAGAGCTTTGCTTTCCCTAGGGCCTGTTGGGACAGCTTTGTTTGCAGGGTAATTGAATTGCAGCTCCGAAGAGACATTTCCTGTCCTTATTGCAGCGAGGTGAGTGAGCTGAGTGATGCTGCACTGCCATGGAGGGGTTGCTTTGGCTCCCCCAGCCCCAGCTTGGCTAAACTGGCCCCAGCTGCTCTCTGCAGCACAGCTGGGACACATCAGCCTCCTGCTGAACTGCAGAACTGTGGCTTAGAGCAGACCTAGAACACTGGTTTGGAGCAGACCTGAGGTGAGCTCAGGTGCCAGGCTGCAACTTTTTCCTCTGGGGGTCAAGTCTGAGGAGCTCCTGTGTTTTCCTGTGGCTGGAAGGAGTTAGCAGCTGCTAATTCCAGGGAGGAAAGGATGGAGGCCACATTCTAGACTTTCCAGCTGTCTCCATGAGGAAGGTGAAGGAAGGGGATGAAGGTTTCTCCTCAGTACTTGCAGCAAGGTAAGACCTGGCAGAGGTATCAAGCCAGGACCAATGTCATGCCTTTGTGCTATCAAAGAAGTAAATACTGACCTGTTGGGTGTCATTCAAGGGCAGGGTTTCACCTTTAAATCAGAGGTTAATGTGAATATACCTTTTATTAAACCACTTCAGCTTTCAGGCTTTGATTCAACATTCTTCTCTTATTTCCCAGTGATGCTTTCATTGTCTGACTTTAGGAGGTGAATTCATTGCAACACAGCACTGCTGGCCCAGCTCTCCTTGCACTCAGTCTCTCAGCAGTGTTTTATGTGCACTTTTATTAATTTCTCTTACCTGATTCAGTGCCAGCTCTCTCACAGAACAGGGCAGGATGGCTTGGTGTCATTAGATGTGCACCATTTTTCCTTCCCCTCTGATCCTCTTCCTCAAGCACTTTCCCTTCTTGGGCTGGGGGAGAGGAGTGGATAAATGTTCCAGCCAATAATAACAACATTCCTGCACTCTGTATGGGAGATTCAGGACTTGGGGAGGAACGAGGAACACGTTCAAAGGCTGAAAATGGCTCTCCTGGAAATGGAGGGCTGAGTCAAAGACAGGATATATTCTGCAAATTCAGCACTCTCCCATTTCCCTTCTCTCCCTACAGAGTTCTGGGTGCTCCTGTGGATTGTGGCTGAAGCTCTTCCCACAAGTTCCCTTTCCACTGAGGCTGGGTGTGCAGCTGTGCTGCTTAGGAGGGTCGAGGGAGGCTGATTTACCCAGCCAGGATTACAGGAGAAGCTGGACAGAGCATTTTTCACCATGGGCTCCACACATTGCTTTGCTCTTGCATCTGAACCCATCACCTTCAGAGAGCAGCTCGTGCCTGATGTTTCTGATTTCTGTGGTCATGAAGCAGCTTCCTCTCCCAACCCTGACTCTTCACCTTGTATTTTTGTAGACATTGATTTACAAGTGTGACAGCATGACAAGGAACTGCTGAAGGAGAGAGCTGACCTCTGCCTTTTCTCCCTTCATTTCCTTGCCAAATCTGCTCTTTGTTTCCTCCCTGTCTCACTGCCATTTCAGTGGCTGCCCTGGCGCCTGTGTCTGAGAGAAGATGGATCTGCACCACTCAAACTCTTGCTGCAGGAGCATTTCAGTGCTGGAGAAACCTCTCAGCATTTCTGAGGCAGCCTTTGGGAGCCGATGGCAGCGGGGTGGGGATCACTCAGTGCCTGGGGTGGTCATTTGGCACTGGAAGTGACCAGGATCAGAGCCCAAAAACCCCAAAGGAGCCGTGGTGAATCACACCCACCCTGGCCAGGGCCGTCTGCTGCTGCCTGCAAAGCACGTGCTCTGTTTGGGTGTCATTTAAAGATATTACTGGGCTGACCTTGAAATCTTTCCATGCCCCGGTGTCAGATGTGACCTTGCAGCGTTTCAAATGCCCCCAGGTCAGGGCAGAAGTTGGAAGTTTAATTTTGACAGGCATTTAGAGGCTGAGATCAGCTCCGGGGCAGCTTAACACTGACAGGAAAGTAGAGGAGGAGCAGTGTGGGCAGACAGGGATCCTGTGAGCTTGTGTGAATTATGAGAAGGCAGTCACTGTCAGCAGTGTGAGGAAGTGAGTACAGGTGTGACATGGCAGGAATTGGGGGAAAAAAAAAAACAAAAAAAAACGAGAAAGGAGGAGTTTCAATCCTAGAGGAGAAATCCTCCCTGGGAGAATTCCCAGACTGAGCAAACAGCCCTCGTGGGAATGGAGCAGAGCTGGGGGATTTTTCATGGGAAATTCAAGATGTTGAACTCAAAAAGGGAAATACCTTTGCAGTGAAGATTCAGCCTCTGTCCCTGGAGAAGAACTAAGAGATGCTACATTATTTGCATCTTTAACTGATGACAATTAGACTTGGTTGGGTTATTTAGTCCCCTGCTGCAAACGAAACTGCTTTCATTTGTACATCCACAGATACTTTGACAAACCCAGCAGTAGACTTGATTTCCCGGCAAGAAGGAAAAAAACAACAAAGCAAGGTTGTGAAAACCAGGTGATAAAAACTATACCCGTAAAAGCATGCCACGAAGTACCAGCTAAACTGTTTTTGCAGCTCAACAGCATTGTCAGCAAAAAATTTAGCTTGTACTGAGCAGTATTCTGAGGCACATTTGACAAAAATGGAAACTTTATTCCAAAACAGCTATTTGCCTGTGTCTCTACTTGATGCCTACAAAACCACAAGAAAGTATCAGTTTTATATTTTCTTCTTCGTTTTAATTTCAGTGATCAAACCTGGTTTACACCTTCAGGCCACACCTAGAGCAGAACACTTCTCGCTCTAAGGAATTTTTTTTCCCTAACCTTTCTCAGCATTAATTGACAGTGTAAACCATTTCTCAGATTAATTGACCTGGAAAATAATTACAAAGGCTCAGGGCAGTTGTGCTGTGGCAGCCACCAGGTTACAAGGAGGCCACAGGCAGGTTTGTGTTCCAGTTTTGCAGGTGCTGGAGAAAGGTTTCTTTCTCTTTGCAGAGGAGCTCAAGGGATGGCTCTGGGATGAGGGATAAAATGAGTGTTTCATTCCTTATGACACTGGTTGGGATTCTCTTGTGATTTGGAGCAACTTCATTAAAAACCAGATCCATCTGTTTAAATTTGATATGGAATTTAAGGAGGACAAAGGACAAAATTTTCATAAAGCCTGAGATCATGGGAATGACTTTCCCAGGGAAGGCAGTTGTGCAGGGCAGTGGCTTTATTTTTCTGACTAATAGAAATAGAAGGAGATACAGGAGCACAGTAACTGTTAATGGCAAACAGAGGTCAATTAGAGGAAATGATATTCCTTCAAATGAATTACTGGCTCCCTCCATAATTCCTGGCTGCAGTGAGCTGGGGAGCAGAGGCAGCTGCTGTGTCACTGGGCTGCACTGGCCTTGTGCTGCTGGTCCCTCATCACCCAGGGTGGAATTGGGGCAGCTCCAGAAGCCTCAGGAAACTGAGACCTGGAGCTTTCACTGCATGGAGGGGCCTTTGGGGTAAGGTGAGACAGGTCTGGCTGGGAGCCTCTTGGCCTTGTTGCTTCCTGAAACAAACCCAGGCTGCTCATCCTGTCCTCTTTGTCACCTGTGCTGGCTTCCTCAGGTCCAGTTCCTGGAAATCGTTGATTTATCCTTAGGCACATGCAGAATTTATTCATTAGTTTCTTAATTTGGGTTTTGGTGGGAAGGTGTGGGAGCCAAGGCAGGTTTTTTGGGTGGCAGTCGAGGACCCCGCTTCTCACTGCTCGTGCAAATGTTTAACAAATCAAAAATTTAACCCAATGCATTTTCATCCTGTACAGGCTGAAGAAAGGCTTTAATAATTAAGAAATCGTGGGAGACAGTAACTGTGTCACCTTGGATGGTGCAGCTGAGCTCTGCTCTCCGTGGTGGCCAGGGACAGACCCGAGGGAACGGCTGGGGATGTGTCAGGGAGGGGTTGGACAGCAGGAAAAAGGTTCTTCCAGAGGGTGCTTGGTCACTGACCAGGCTCCCCAGGGAATGGGCACGGCCTGACAGAGCTCCAGGAGTGTTTGGACAATGCTTCCAGGCACAGGGTGGGATTTTTGGGGTGTCTGTGCAGGGCTGGGAGTTGGACTGGGTGATTCTTGCAGGTCCCTTCCAGCCCAGCACATTCTGTGATTGTGTGAACAACAGCTTTGCACGGTTTTTATCACATGTTTCATTCTAAACATTTTGTGGGGGGAGAGAATGAAACCTGGGGGCAAAACTGAATGGGGAGAGGGGCTTTCCCAGGGGATGAATCAGCTGGAGAGCAGCTCAGGAAGGATGTGACAGTGCTGGGTTCTGCCTGAGCTGCTGCGGAGAGCGGCTGCGGGAGGAGGAGGAGGAGGAGGAGGAGGAGGAGCAGATCGGGGCTGGTGTGTCAGGTTTCCATGCACTGCACGTGTGGGTGGTGCGAGCTGTGCCTGCTCCAGCCACCCAGCCAGCCGGGAGCATGGGGCAGGTGGCTTGGAAGGCTTTATTTCTGTCTCTTTTCGATTATAAAACGGAGAAATACGTCATTGCAAAGAACAAGAAGGTCGGGGTCCTCTACCGAGTGGTGCAGCTCTCCATCCTGGCTTACCTGGTGGGGTAAGAATCACCCTCTGCTTCACGTTTTGCTGTGGTAAAGATGGATTTTGCTGTGATAAAGATGGATTTTGCAGTGATGAAGATGAATTAGGGTACTCTGCACACAGTAACAGCTTGCTGTGCCTCCTGATTTTCATGCAGATAACCAGACAGGTTTTTACAGCTGCATTTTGTAATATCTAATAGACTGTATCTGATTTTTCACCTGCTAGGGATGGCTAGATTCAGCTCTACCTCTCAGATTAAGGTTGGGTTAAAAATAGATCCAGCATGGCTTTGTACTGCATTATTTATGCCTTTATTTCTATATTTTGTGGGAACGGTGCCAAACCCTATCTCAGGAAGTCATCAGGAACAATGAGCATGAACAGCCACGATGCTGAGCCTTGGGGCACACCTGGGTTTCCTGCACAGCACCACGACCTGCTCAGGTCTGGAAGGGAGGGAAGGCAGCAGAAAGGGGGGGATTTCTTTGCTGGAGTGGGCTGCAGCAGCCGGGCTGTGGGGGCTGAGGCAGCAGGAATGTTGGCTGCCTTGCATTCATTTCAGGGCAGGGTGGCTTGGCTCGGGAAGGGCTGGGGAAAGGCCCAGCTCTGCAGGAGGCTGGACACGCTGGTGTGAAATGGGCACAGAGATCATCCCTGCAGGCTCAGACCTGAAATCATCCAGCCTGTGCTGTTGATTCCTGAGTTTCTTGGGCTTTTCGGGTTGTGACACCCAGCTCTGTCCCCTCACTGTCTGTGCTTCTGGGTCCCTTCACCTTTCTCTCACCTCGTGTTGCCACTGATTAAATATAGCAGAGTCATTTTTATGTGCTGGGTGTATTTATAGAAAGCTGTGCAGTCCCAGAGCCTGCTCCAGTGAGCAGAGCACCAGTGAAGCCTCAGCAGTCTGGTATGGGCTGGCTGAAGGAGCAATCCTGTGGATAACATTGCTGAGGACTAAGAGGGATACAGCAGGACAGGGAAGGGCTGTTTTCCTCCTTTGGCATCTCTTGCCTCCTGCAAACCCTTGGCACTGCCACTGATGGTCCCTGCAGTGACTCCTGTGTGGCTGGGGCTTTCAGGAACACATTCCTGTTCAAAGGCTGGCTTGGGGTGGGGATCACCAAACCCTTCTGGGTTATTTCTTGGATGCAGCTGCCATTTCTTCATTGATTCACTGCGGAAAATGCAAGGGTCTGCTGCTGAGCCCTCCTGGGAGAGGAAATCTGTGTTCTTGGGAAAAGAGGAAAGTAGCAAACTTGCCGGGGTGGGGAATGCTAATGTGCAGGTGAAGGGCTGTGTGCTGCCAGTGCTGCTTAGCCCCTTCTCCTCCCCTGGGCAGGAGAGCCCTGCAAAGGGGAGCTGTGCCACAGATTCAGCCTCTGTCCCTCTCCCAACCTGCCCCAGCGCCCTCAGCTTCTTCAAAGGTGATTTATTGTCCTGGCAGGTGATTTTAGCACTGTTGTGGGGGAGCTAGAAGCATTTCATTTAAGCGAGAGGCTTTCACCCAGGGAAATGGAGCTCCTGCTGCTTCCAGCAGGGAGAAGTAAGCAAAGCCTTTCCCTGGACTGCTTAGCAAGGCAGCAGCTCTGCCAGGGTGCAGTCAGGCTGTTCCCATCACCCTGGCTTACAAAACACCCTGCATCCAGCTGGGAATATTCCCTGCAGGTTCCTGTTAGGAGTACCCAGCTCACCTGCAGGAGTTTCATCTCCCCAGCCGTGGTCTGTTGCTGACTGGCAGCTCAGTGGCTGCGTGCCAAGGTGGGAGTCCTGCACTTGTGAAACCAACCTGCAAAAGCCTCTATTGTGTTTCATCTTGAGAAAGACACAGCCCTGCTCTTCCTTTCCCTGTCTGAGGTTGCTGAGTGTAGCCCAGAGGCTCTGGTTTTTAACTTCATGACCTGTTATGACACATTTCTCTACTGTAGACAAGCACAGCTTGTGTCCAAGAGTTTATCCTTCATTAGCAGCAGCAGTTGCAGAGGGTTTGGTGTCACTGGCACGTTTTGATTTGACCTTGGTGTGAATTTCTGTGTCTGACTTGTTCTCTGACCACCCCTAATGCTGCTGTGTTCACACAGGTGGGTGTTTGTTGTCAAGAAAGGCTACCAGGACACAGACACGTCCCTGCAGAGCTCTGTCATCACCAAGCTGAAAGGGGTGGCCTTCACCAACACCTCGGAGCTGGGGGAGAGGCTGTGGGATGTTGCAGACTATGTCATCCCTCCCCAGGTTGGCATCACCCCTGTGTGGAGGCTGAAGTGATCTATCCAGGTCTTCCCTGTGAATTACCAGGAGCTGGGATATGACCAAGTAATGCTGGAAGGGGTTTTCTGTTGTGAGTGTTTTGGTGTTCTGCCTCCTCCCAGGACCGTGGGCTGGCTCTTGTGGTTGTGTGTGCACCCTCAGCCTGAGGGAATTCATCCAAACAAATATCCACACAAAGGGTGATGTTGTATCTCAGCCTGAAAAGCTGTGGAGAGAGGGAGTTGTTCTCTTCTGCAGAGAGCTTCATGCTCTTTATTACAAATACTTAAAAAGTAAACCAGGTTTTCTAACTCTTTGTCTATTGCAGGGTGAAAGCGTCTTCTTTGTCATGACAAATCTGATTGTGACCCCAAACCAGAGACAAGCCACGTGTCCTGAGGTAGGAAGAACTGAGCCCCTTGACCCCCAGACCCCTGCAAAACTGGGGGAAAGAACCGACAGAGGACACTTCTGCAGCAACAAAGAAAGGAAGGATGAAAGACAAGTGTTTCTTTCCTGTAGTGTAATAGCTCAGTTGGGAAATTACTGTAAACCTGGGAGGCTCAGCTGTCTTAATTTCCAGAGGCACTGATCATGTGGAGCCTTCCTGACTTTAGGTGGTGTTGGATTTCTGCCCAGCTGGAGATGACACCAGGCAGTGATTGCTCAGGGTTAGAAAAGGCCATGGGAAAAAAAATTCGGGGTGACTCAGGGTGGTTGTGGGGAGAGGAGACTTTTTAAGAGCTCCATCCTGGGAAGTGCTGAACATTCAGGCTCTCGTTACCTTCCGGACATGGGATGGTGCTCAGCACCTTCCAGAACATGCCCTGAGGGCCAGAGGCCTTTGTGCCATGTGGAATATCCTCTGTGGAAATGTTTGGAATGGGCTGGAGCCTGGGGGAGGAGGCCTCTGGCTGTGCAGGGAGTGCTGTCCATGGAACAGCTGGATTTTCCGGGAGCACAGCTGGATTGGTCAGGACACTGCTGTCCTCTGGTGGCCACACAGCCAGGACAGGGCCAGATTTGGGCCAGAGAACTTTTGTGCTTAAATAACCAAAGGTAGGGTTATCTTAAAGCAAAGGGGCCTCCTGCCTGGTTTTGGTGAGTACTAATGTTGGGTTTTTTTCAGTCTGTCCCTCTCCAGACTGAGCAGAACCCCAAATCAGGACAGTGTGGCTGAATCCTGCTGCTCCTGCTGGTGGGATATGTTTGCATGACCCCCAGTTACCACTTCAGCTGCGTGGTTTTAGTGCTCCCACAGAGAATTCACCCAACATCAGCAGCACTTTCTCACCCCTCTGGCTCTGGTGTCACACTCTCACTTGTGTCCCTTTCTCTTTGCAGAGTGCCAGCATTCCTGATGCCCTGTGTGACAAGGACACCGACTGCCTGGAAGGGGAAGCAGTGGTGGCCGGCAATGGTGAGGGCAGTGTCCCTCTCTGTGCTGTGTCTGGTGTCCTCCAGAGGCCTCAGCCTGGTTACACCCTCTGATCTCTGATTTCAGAGAGCACCAAGGCCTTTCTTTTCTTTCCTCTCTTTTATTAAGATCCCTGCCTTGCTTACAGTGGTGGCTGGGCCAGGGAACCCCAGGCTGCTCAGAGGCACAACAAGAGGGTGTTTGTTCCAGCTGAGAGGCCCTTTCACAGCAGGGAGGAGCGGGAAAATCCTCTATTTTCACGTGCCCTGTAGGCAAGGAGAGGAGGTGACTGCTCAGTGTGACATTTTCTGTGATGTCTGCTCACAGGGGTTAAGACTGGCCGTTGTTTGAAAGCCAGGGGCAGCACCAGAGGGACTTGTGAGATACTGGCCTGGTGCCCAGTGGAGAAAAGATCCAAGCCCAAGTACGTGTCCTGTTTCCAAGCTTGAGTTGCTTGGCTTGTGTGTCACTCAGGGCAGTTCCTGTATCCCCTCTGCTTGGGTGCTTGCTGGAATGTTGGCTGTTCAGTGAAGGACTGGCCCTCTGCTCCCCCTGCTTCTGTCCCTGGCTGTTCCCAGCTCCCAGGGTGTCCCCTGAACCTGCACGCTTCTCACCAACCCCTTGCTGGCACTATGGGGGAAGTGGCACGGCTGGCCTGGTGCCATCCAACCTTTTGGGTGCTTCTAAAATGGCAATTCAAGGTTTAGCACTGTGGGCAGGGGACAAAGAGAACAAACCCTTCTCTTGCAGGAAACCACTTCTGGGCAGCGCAGAAAACTTCACTGTTTACATCAAGAACTCCATTCGCTTCCCCAAGTTTAAGTTCTCCAAGTAAGTGCCACAGGTTCCTGAGCTGCTCCTGCTCAAGATATTCCCCTTCTTCCAGAAAAATGAAGTGCCTGGACAAGGCTGGGAAAAGATGCAAATTTAAAAATATTTGTTTGCGTTTGCTGCTGCAATGTGAACAAACTAAAGCAGTGTAGAAAGGTGTGTGTTCTGCCTCTTGTCCTGGGCTCAGATAGGCATTTCTAGAATCCTATTTTTTTTCCTTGAGAAAACCAGGTGGCCCTGGAGCATTCTGGCAACCTGTTCTGTGTGAGTCCTTTCTTGATCAGCTGGCCAAATCCTTTTCTGGCCAGGAGGTCATTTTTGGGGGGACAGACTGCTTTCCCCAGGCCGGCAGCAGAGACATTTGCAGGGGACAAGGCTGGTGTGCATAGAGGGTGTTGGAGAAGCCTTGTCTCTGTAATCCTGGTGAAGCTGTGAAGGCAAGGAAAGAGGGAGCCAAGGTGGATTTCCCTCTTTCCCATGTGCAGGATGAACGTGCTGGCGACTGACAACGAGTCCTACCTGAAGACCTGTCGGTACAGCCAGGAGCATCCCTACTGCCCCATCTTCCTGCTGGGCAACATCGTCCGCTGGGCTGGGGGCAACTTCCAGGAGATGGCCTCGGAGGTGGGAGTGCCCCTGGGGCTCCTGGGTCTGCCCAGCTGGCTCACTGCTCCCTGGGAGGCTGTGGGGAGTCACTGCACAGGGAGCTGCCTCCTGTCCAGGCTGCACTGCAGTGCTTAAAGTCAAGCTGGTCTCATTTATCCTGTCCCCCAGAGCTGGTTGGGTCAGTTATCTTCTATTCAGGGCTGCCCAAACTGCTGCTCTGCCAGCAGGGATTCTTGGTTTAATTTCAACATTACTACACTGCTGGTTAAAACCCAGAACTCTGGAACTCCACCCCTGCATAAAAGATCATCTTCCCCACTGAAATGTGGAATGAAATCCATGTCCTGGGATGAGAAACATCAGGATACCAGCACAGGGAAAAGTGGGGTTGTAGAGCAATAGTGTGGTTAATACCACACACCCAAACTCAGCCCAGGCAGCAGTGTGTGCCCCCTTGTCTGTGAAGTGCAGCTGTTTCTTGCCGCTCAGGAAAACCTGACAAATTTGAAGACACTTTAACTGAACTAAGCTTAAACAACTCACCCTGTCTCTCTCTTTTAAGGGTGGTGTGATAGGAATTCAGATTGAATGGAACTGTGATCTTGATAAAGCCCCTTCTGAATGTAATCCTCACTATTCTTTTAGCCGGCTGGATAACAAGTCTGCAGAAACGTCCATCTCTTCTGGGTACAACTTCAGGTGGGTACAGAGGAGGGCACAATGCAGTGCCACGGGGAAGATCAGACCCTCAATTGCTGCAGTACCACAGCTGGCCTGGGCTGCTTGGACTTGCAGGTGCTGGAGGTTGGCAGTGGAGTGGCACCAGCCCGTGCCAGGCACTGCCGCAGCCAAGCACAGAGCGCTGCAGAGGAGGGAGGGAGGTAGGGAGTGCTCCTGGCAGGCTAAAGCTGGTTTTGATAAGGGAACAGATCTGTTGGAAGAGGTTTATGAATTCAGAGGGGCAGGTGGAATTAAACCCAGCACTGTTGTATTCCAGGTTTGCCAAGTATTACCGGGATGCTGAGGGGGTCGATTACCGGACGCTCATTAAAGCGTACGGGATCCGCTTCGATGTGATGGTGAATGGCAAGGTGAGGGCCCAGGCCACAATGTCCCAGAGCCTGGAGAGAAAGAAGGTGGGGACATTTCTCACTGGGAAGGCAGCTCTGAGGTGAGGACAGCCTGTCTGACTTATTGTAGGAAAGGGCTTTTCCCATCCATCCATGTGAAGCTAACCCTATGTAAGAGAGATCACCTGGAGCACGACTGAGGCTGCAACTTCTCTACTTAAAATCAGGTTCATGTACAGCCCAACAGAAATAAATGTGCCCCAGAGACTTGGTTTCCATGTGCAAGCACTGCAGAAAAAAAAAAAAAGCTTAATCCAGGGGTGATGCAAGCTCAGAAATGCAGCCAGGGACAGTCAGATCTGAGACACACACAGACCTTCAGCCTCGGAGAGTGTTCACTGCAAATCTCCCGTGGTTGTGCCTGGGAACAAAACACACCCAGGGGCAGCAGCAGCTTCCCCACTGCACTACCACACCCTTGAGTTTGTTTTGTGGGTTGTTCTCTCAGTGGTGACTTCATGACCTTTCTTCTTCCAGGCAGGGAAATTTAACATCATTCCCACCATTATCAATATTAGCTCGGGGCTGGCACTCATGGGAGCTGTAAGTAACCCCAGGGGACCCAGACTCAAGATGGGATGAAAATGGGATGGGGTGTTTAAATCTTCTCCAGCAGAATCTTTATTACTCTGAGTACTCAGCCAGGTGTGTGGCTGTGTCTTGCCTTAAAAGGATTTGTTAATACATTTGGTAGTCTAAACACTCCACAGGGGGTATATAATATATATATTATATGGGAAATGCATGGAGAATGAAGGAAAACACTGCTTCTACAAGTTATTCTTTAATTAATGTTCATTTCTAACAAGATCAGAACACTTCCTCTTCCGTTTCAAAGATAAAACAAGTTCTTTCCCTTTGCAGGGAGCTTTCTTCTGTGACCTGGTGCTGCTGTATCTGATCAAGAAGAGTAACTTTTATCGAGGCAAAAAGTACGAGGAAGTCAAGTAAGTGGGCCTGGCTTTGTGTTAAAAATCATGGCTCTTTGTTAAGAGTGATAGAAACAGGAGGAGATAGAGGAGCACAGTTCCAGGGAAATACATTCTTCCAAATGATTTTGGCCAAGTTATTGGCTTCCTCTGTGATTCCTTGCTGCAGTGAGCTGGGGAGCAAAGGCAGCTGCTGTGTCATTGTTGGACTGGCAATGGCCTTGTGCTGTTGGTTCCTAACGACCGTGGGTGGAATTGGGGCAGCTCCAAGAGCCTCATGGAACTGAGATCTGGAGCTTTCACTGTGTGGAGGGGCCTTTGGGCCCCCAGACAGGCCTGGCCTCCTGAAACAAACCCAGGCTGCTCATCCTGTCACTGTGCTTGTCTCCCCAGGTCCAGCTCCAGGAAGTCCTTGTCGAGCCCCACACTGAACGCGAATCAGAGCCCGGACCAGCTCGGTGGGCTCTAGGCACAGCAATGACTCTGCCAGCTGGACTTGTGCTCCAGGAAAACACAGGTGTGGCACCACACCAGCACTGCGAGGTGGACATGCCCCAGATCAGGATTCCCAGAGGAAAAAAACCTCCTCTAAAAACTGCCCTTCTTCCCTGAGATTTCTCCGGCATCCTGAGCTTGCAACAGTGTGTCATCACTATGGATTTATAAAAGGATTTTTATCAAAGGACAAAGAAGGCACCAAATGAATGTTTTTATATCCACTGATAGATACATCTGTACTTATGCCAATAGCCAGCGTTGTCCTGTGGCTGTGCTTTGCAGAAAAGCTGATGGGAACCACCACTTGCAGTTTGGGAAGGGCTGAAGCTGAAATCCAACCTCTTCCCTGCTCTGCTGCCGTGGCACTGCCGCTGCCTCCAGCTCCTGCCTGGGTGATGTGACATCAGCTGTGAAGCAGCAGGACTGCTCTGCTCGGGAAGTGCAGGGGAATGTGGCATTGGAGCAGCTCTTGGAGCTGGGGAAGGGGCTGTGACCCTGCAGGGCCTGAGGCAGGGAGGGACAGTCGCTCTTTTTGGGGGGGTTAATGCACTGAAAAGTGACGTGGCCCTGGAAGCCCCTGCACAGGTTCTGCCTCCTTTGTTCAGTGCCTGCTTTCATCTGCTCGGGATTGTCCTCCCTGCATCACTGCCTGATTTCCCGTGGAGGGGAGATCTGGATGGGGCACTCAGTGCTTGTTTCTCACAGCACCCTGGGCTGTGCTGCAGACTGAGAAGGGCAGCTGTGCCAGGCACAAGGGCTGTGCCAGCTTCCTCCAAATACAGCAACAGCAGGGAAAGTTAGAAGACATCTGCCTGCTCCTTCACCACCAGTAACCTCCAGGAAATACAAAAGCTTGTCTCTCAGGAGAGAAATCAGTCTCCCTGCAGCCCATTTTGTCTATTTATGCTGGTGGGGATGTAACTAAACTCGGAAAAGGGCTTTGAAATATCTTTGTGTTCTGTAAATGCTGCCCCATCACCACTGACTGGGAGTTGTCCTGATGAAGATTCAATGTGCCTGTGCACTCTGAATACCAGGACTGAAAGGGCTCCTGCTGCAGCACCTGAGGGTGGCCTTCAGGGAGCTGCTGCCATTGAGTGTCTGCACCAATGGCACCAGCAGCTGCACCCACCTCTGCTCTACCTTCTTTAAGGTTGTTATCCTGATTAAAATTCACCTCTGTGAGCAGTGGCAAACTCTGAACCCAGTCACTGATAGCAAACCCCACCCAGTCCAGTTCCCTCCCTCTGCTTCTGTGTATTGAGTCAAAAATGGGGCTAGAAAATAGAATTAACCAGTGGAGTTAATTCAGGATAACCCATGTACCTCTGGTGCTCTGATCTCATCCAAAACCTTCTCCCTGTGTCAGAAGTCTCTCCTCAAGGCAAACACAAGTCACCACGTGGGGAACTGCACAAGAGTTACCACGACAGCAGCCCAGGCTTTTGACAGTCAAGGTTTAACTGGAGTTGAGTAATTTCTAGATGGTGAAACACGTGGTGACATCAGGGCCTGGCACAACTCCTGGCAACCAAGCAGCTTCTCCTGACATGCCAAGCTGCCTGTTCTCTGCTGAAACCATTGTCTTAACTTGCCAAAACATCCTCTCCTTAGAGGACCAAAGCTATTTCCTGAATCTAAGTCTTCAGGCCTGCCAGATCCCCGAGAATGTTTCCTTTCTTTACACTGTGTAACACAACTCCTACAACCCCTGCTGTTAATAAAACCACCAGATTCCTTCTCAGGAGCTCGTTTCTTGACTTTGACTTTTTTTTTTCTCCTTGTGTTTCATGTTCAGCAATAAAATGTGCCCCTTTAGGCCTGTGCTCCCCAGGAGTGTTCTGTAAGTGTTTTTTCAGGTATCTTCCTCTTGGTGATACAGTGATGTAAGCAAGTCAATGAATCACTGATTTTTGCAGGCATGGGGCTATGGGAAAGGCATTACTTGGATGGTGGGTGATGGAATTATTCTCTTTACTGGCTTTTCTTTTTAGTGACCAGTGGCAAGCACCTGTGACAGTGTCATTTACTGATGGCAACTGTGGAAGAGAGCGTTTGCATGTACATTCCTGTACCCCTTTACATCCAACTTAATTACATTATTTTCTTGTGTCAGTGGATTATTTTTGAGCAATTTAATTATTTCGAGAGTGCTGTGTTGCTGCTCCACCAATATTTGTGTGTAGGGACAGGAAGCACATCCAGATGGGATTGTAACTGGTGTGTGTATCCAAAACACAAATGATACGAGGGATTATATGAACCAAACCCCACAGCTGTGCCTGCTTTTGGGGCCAGAAATTATCCCTCAACAAGGAAACAAATACAGAAGGCATCCAAACGGTGCTTCACATTCAGTTTAATTAGAACAGTGCTACTGATTAATCTGTACTTGGACATAATTTACCAACAGCATTAACGACACGAGCCATGGGCAACAGTTTGGAAGGTGAGCTGGCCTACTGTGTAGTGACTTTTGGCAAGAGTCCTCCTGCTCCGTTAGCCCCGGAGCTCTCAGTACACGTGGACCATCCCGTACAGGAAAGTCCAGAACAGGACGTAGGTGAAGAGCCCTCCCACGAGCCCCCCCGTGAACAGCGGCCTCCGCGACTTAAAGTACTTGTTCCACCGGCGCCCGGCTTTCAGCACCAGCAGCACGGAGAGGAGGACGGAGGCCAGGAAGTAGAAGATGAAGCCGTGCAGGCCGGTGAGGCCGAGGATCCCCGCCGTGGCGCCCGACAGGGCGGACACCGAGGTGCGGCAATAGTCCAGGATGGCCGCGTTGCCCCGCACCGCCGCCTCGCTGATGAACTGCGGCCCCTCGCGCTTGGCCACCACGGCGGCCATGGCTCCCGGCCGGGCTCGGGCACCTCCTCGCTCGCACCGACACTGGGGTGAAGCAAACACACGCTGTACCAGCCCGCCCGCCCTCAGAGCCCCGCGGCCCTCCCGCCCGTCCTCCCCTTCCTCCATACCTCTCATCCA
>VZTR01005038.1:326582-458413 GCA_013400775.1 Chaetops frenatus
CGGTCACCGCTATGCCGGGGATACCGTGCCAGGGGCTGCTGGCGGGGATGGAGAGGGGGATGCGGAGGTGCCGCCGCAGGGCAGCTCCGGTCCGCCGGTGCGTGGAAGGAGCGAGCGCAAGGTGCGGCACACGGACGGGGACACGGCTGACGGTGCCGGTGCTGCCCGGCGGCGCCCTGCGGGCTGTCGGAGGGCGGAGGTCCCCGGGCAGCCCCGGTCGGCGGGCGAAGGGCGCGGCCGCTCGGTCCGCAGCGCCGCCGGCCCCGGTTGCCGCCCCGGCCGCCGCTCCCCGCCGCGGGGGCTGTCAGATGCTCCGTCCGCGATACCGGCTGGGAGAACCGAGGGGAAGCTCTGCCTGCGGAGGGACCGACCCTGGCCAGGGCTGCTCGGGCGTTGCTTGAGAAAAGAGGGAGCGAGCCCCGTTGTCCCGGTACCAAGGTCGGTGCGGTGCCCGCTCTGCCTGGGCACGGGCAGGATAAGCACCTGCTTGTCTGGGTGGGGTTAGGGAAGCAGAGCTCTTGAAGGGAGATAATGGCTTTAATCACCGCGCAGTGCCAGTGAGAGATTCTGTGCTTTCCCCTGGCTGGAATGGGGAGTGGGGTTGTGCTTGGGTGTGTGGCCCCAGCTGACAGCCCTGAGGACACGGATGCTGTGCCCGGGGAGTTTGGGATTTGGTTGGGAAGTTCAGGGTCTGTGTGACAGGGCTGTGAGAGGAGAATCACAGAATGCTTTGGTTGGAAGGCATCCCTAAACATCATCTCATCCATTCTCCTGCAATGAGCAGGAACATCTTCCTTTAGATGGGGCTGAAGCACCTTTTGAGAGGTTATTGTGTCAGTTAAGACCGTGGCTTTTCACCCTGGCTCAGGAATTGCACCAGCTGGCATTTCTAAAATGCTGACATAATGCACAGAGCTGGTCAGATGCCTTTGTGCATCAGGCAGTGAGGAACCTGCCCCGGGTTATAAAAGTTATCCTGAAAAAGAACCATCCTAATAATAGCTTGTTATTTCTGCTGATAGGACTAGCAGGAACATAGGGCATGTGGAGAATGAGCAAGATGAGGCTGGTCATGAGTGACTGCTGGTTATCAAGGCATGAGTCATGTTTAAAGTGACCTGCTGTGCTTTTAGTGTTCTCTTCCATTCCCGGGCAGGCAGGAAAGCTCTGAGTAATTGAGGTGCTGGGCTGTGTTGTGGGGTCTCTGGGAAAGACAATCTAACTAGATCTGAAGTACCTGTGTCTGAAACGCACTTGAAATTTCTTCCAGTTGTCACAATACTCAGCTATTTGATCTCTTTCTCTTTCCAGCAAAGAATTGAAATACATAAGCTTCGTCAAGGTGACAATTTGATTCTGGGATTCAGCATTGGGGGTGGCATTGATCAGGACCCTACTCAGAATCCTTTCTCTGAAGACAAGACTGACAAGGTCAGATCATCTTTTTCTGTAGCAGCTCCCTCCCCCAAAGGCTGAGATACCCAAACCATCATCTGCCCTCTACCACAGCTACTCTGTTGCCCCATTACCACTTGCAGGCTGAGTTTATTCAAATGCCTTCTCCACCTTTTCTATTTTCCAACATTGCACAAGCCCGTTTTTAACTAAAATCTCATAATATACTACAGAGGTTTTTTTGCATTGTCAGTCAAATGGCCCTTGAGTACCGAGTCCTCCCATATTTACTAAATGAACACTTAATTATTTTCCAGGGTATCTATGTAACAAGGGTGACAGAAGGAGGCCCAGCAGAAGTTGCAGGACTCCAGATTGGAGATAAGATCATGCAGGTAAGCACCAGGATAAGACAGGACTGATGTAGTACCAGCTGCACACTGCAGAGAAGCACCTGCTGGGGAAAATAACCTTCTGGGTACTTCCCAGGACAGTTTGTGGGGTTTTTAAATAAACTGAGCTGTGGCATGAGCACATGCACTACTTGTTCTGATAGAACAGTTACAGGACACCTGTGGGTCCCTGCACCTGCTTCATTTTATGTCTTTTTTCCCAGGTGAATGGCTGGGATATGACAATGGTGACCCATGACCAGGCCAGGAAGAGGCTGACCAAAAGGAATGAGGAGGTGGTCCGGCTGCTGGTGACCAGGCAGTCCCTGCAGAAGGCTGTGCAGCAATCCATGATGTCCTAATCCATCACCCAGCTGGGGAAGGGGTGGGGAGTGAGATGTATAGACTGGTATCAAAGAAAGAAGCAAACACTAGACTGGAACAGGTTGTCTGGAAGGGAGTGCATGTTCCTACCTGTGGTAAACACTACTTTTTTATTTTAACTTCTTCTGGTGTAACTGGCAGTAGTAAAACAATACTCCCCTCAGCACAGTGCTTCTCTAAAGTCTTGCCTGCAGGTACGTAGCAAGACTTTATAGTTATGGCTTTCAGGACAGGACAGACCCAAGTTATCTAAGAGCAACTGGAAAAGCCTTAACTTGGACAGGATTCTTCTGTAGCACAAAAGCCTCCTATTTGAGGGGGAAATGTGGTTTCTGCTATGGAGGACCAGAGGGTTTGCTGTGCCTAAACTTTTAGAAGTGAGCTGTCCTGTCCCCCCACTGCTACCAAATTCAAATGCCAAGAGTTAAGAGCTGCACAGTGCTGTGGGGAGGAGCACTGTACTAATCCCACACTGTATGCAAGATAGAGAGTGGCTGAAGGGTTTGGGGCATTACAGTTTCCTGCAAAGATTTCCTGGACAAAGCAGCCTCTTCAGGCAAGAAACAACTGAGTAACACAGAAGTGCCTGATTAATACCTGTGAAGTACACTACAACTTCATGGACACTGCAGTTCAACCTCACTGCCAAGGTAAAACCTGAATTCTCCTTGTTCCCAATCTGTACCATCAGGTGAATTGAGTGTAATTTAAAGGAATATGGAGCAGGAAACAAAAAATGTTCCTGAACTTATCAGAAATGCTGCTTTATAGCTGTAGAGTTTTCAGTTCTTCATTCCACTTTTATCAGACTTGAAATGGGAGGGATTTTGGTTTGTCTTTGCTCAAATCAGTGATTTATTGGATGGGAGAGATGAATATGCCAGTAATTTGCAGAAGTGCCTCTTGACCAAATTTAAACTTCTAGTAGGATATTCAGTGGTTTAAATCAACGTGCCACAGGACTGAAGATTCTTGCTGCAACACTAAGTCCATGATCTAGCATCCTGTGGTTTGTTAGCCAGTTAGCTTTACAATTATCCAAAACCTGGAGTTTTTAATCCTCTTCAGTTGATCTATACATATCTATACTTTCCTTAAGCAGCCTTGAGGTAAGCTGTTGTAAATAGAGCATGAGGAGGTGGCAGACTAATTTATTCAGTACATTACTGCTGTGCCATGTATGTTGTGATTGATGCATCTCAGACTGTTCTGTGCACACCAGCAGATGCCTACTTACCAATTTTATATCTCTGGAATTACTACAGTCCTGCTTTGGAATTTTGTAACTTAAGAATTCAGTGGTAAATTTTAAGTCTTTCAAGTTGGAGTTATTTTTGTTACTATAAAGATACACTGCTATTTGTACTGCTTTTTCACTTGATTTTACACACAATAAAACAAAGTTGGTTTTCCTGAGCTGTTTCTCCTTACATTTAAGAGTGCCACATCACTTGGATGCCTCCAGCTGAGACCTTTTTTTGGCTCAAGAGTAGATTGTGGAATTACTGAGGTCAGTAAGGTCTGGTTTCAGTGGTGGGGAACTGTCAAACCTCACCTGGCCTCTAGTTTTTCTTAGGTTGACACCTAGAAAGACACATTAGGTTTTAAGCATTCAAGTTTAAATGCAAAGATTCCTTTCTAATTACTTGTCTTAGCACCTTTGAAAGAGCTTTCCAAGTGAAGTCAAACTATTTCATAGTGAAATAAGAATAGTTTCTCTTTATTAGGATTTTTTGTAATAAAAAATTCAAATTTTAATATTTGTGCATTTGTTACCAACCTCATTATTGTGATGTACCACCATGGCCAGCCTGAGTGGTGGTGGACTGAGCTGTCTGGGAAAGGTCAGCAGCAGCACTTGGATCCACAGACAGTCTTCAGTCATCACTTAAAGACATTAAGTGGTTGCTTAAATGTGATCTCAGATTTTTGGAAGACAGAACTCTGCTCTTTGTGCTTCACTTCCAATCGGAAAGACATCACTCTGGTCTTTCTCTTCCCTGTGGTTGGTGAAAAAAGAGCTGTGTGTGTTGCTTGGACAGCTCCCACTGAGCTGTGTGTGCAGCTTCAACAGGCAAGAGTCTCCCATGTGCAACTGAGAGCTTGCTGTCCTTAAGGCATCTGGCAGTCAGTGCTTGGCAAGGCAACAGTTTGTGTTCCATCCCAGAGGGGATCAAGTCCCAGACAGAGATCAGAATCAGGATTTCTGGTAACTGGCAGCAAGAATCTTGAAAGCCCTCAGATAGGGTAGGGACAAGTTCAGTTTAAAGTTTCAGTCTCCACAAGTGATGTTTGTTATTCACAAGGTTCATACCCTCGTCTCCTGTACAGGCAGTAGTGCTGGGCCATGAAAACAAGATCAAAGATGATGGAGAAGACACCCAGGCCAAACTTGGTTGGATCTCCAAAGATTAACTTCCACTCATCTGTCAAACACAAAGTTAGAGTTAAGTCTGACTCCTCAAATGTAGTCTTGTCTCAAGACACTTTAGAGAAGCTCATGTCTGTTACCTGGACTGCAGTGCACATCTTATGCAGAGCTAATTAATAACTCTTCCTGTGGTTTCTTCAGGATAACTACCCCGTTTTTTATCCTCAGGGGCTATGAACAGATTCTTTATCCTTTCTATAAGAACAGCTCCCCACAACACAGCACAAACATCACTCTTCTGAGATAACCCACTGGTTTATATCCCAGCTCCAGCACCTCAGTTCCAGGCTTACCATTGTTGTATGACTGCAGAAACATCTGGAGAAGGCTGAAGCTTCCACCAGTGAAGTCCAGTAACACATTTCCAATACTCCATCCCTCAGTGCTCTTCCGACGGAAATTCATGTAGGCCTGGGAGTGTGACAAGAACTCAGTGTCATGCGCAGGCATTTAGGATTCACTTTTAATTAAAAAGCAGCTTTCAGTACAATTCTACTGGTTTTGTCACTATTAATAAATAATCATTGGTGGTTTAGTCTGTTCAGACTTTCAAGAGCACACACTGCAGGTTTTGGGTGGCAGGGACATGGAATCCAAGCAGAACAGCTCAGATTTACCTGTGGGAAGTATTTGATCAGTGTGACTGCTAACTTAATGTAGGAGAAGCAGAACAAGAACTGCAGCCATGTCATCTCCTCAGCTGCAGCCAGGAACAGCGTTGTGAAGGTGAAGATCCATGCAAGTGCCAGGAGTCCAACAACAACTTTGGAGACTTTCTGACCTGCTCTCTGAAATAGAAACACAGATACATTTTGGCTGGGCCACACACCCCCAGATACAGACACAAAGATACAGTTTGCTCAGGACTGTGGAACATTACAGTCCAAACCTGTTTTACCAGTCAGGCTGGTACCACAGGAGAAGTTTAAAATTAAGCAAGTGCTACAGCAGCCAGCTGGAGGTTTCCAAGAGCTGATGAGCAATATTCATATCAATAATTTAAAACACTGCTGTTCCTGAGCAAGGGGGAACAGTATTCTTGAGTATTTGTGGTGCATAAACTGTAACAATCTCCAAAATTCAGTTTGATGAGATCAAGATTTTCTGTATGAGGAAAAGGTTGATAATACCATTATGTAAAAGATTTATGGTTGCTTTCTAATTCTTTACTAGAAAAGTCTGTTGTACCTGGCAATGATGACAGATGAGCAGTTACAGTTTTAGGTTTAGCATGACCAAAGGAAGAACCCCAAGACAGAAACAGTTTACCATCTAGAGAAAATTGGCTTAGTCAGATTAGAGGCTATGAAAATTAAACAAACCAACCACCTGACTTGAACAATCAATGGGATTAAATAAGAACCACTTGACTGTAACAATCAGTCTCACTTGAAAAGCTGTGAATTATGAAAGGGCATTTACAGCTGTTTTAGGAGAGAAGAAGTTGAAAAAAACTGTGTTTGAATTGCACGGAGTATCTAAAGTCTTATCCTAGCTTGAAGAATGCTTCAAGTAGCAAGGAAACAGCAAAGCATTTGTGCTGTGAAGAGCTGTAATCTATGTGCTGGCTAGAGATCTGTTTGGGAACTTCATGAACTTGGCTGTTTGCCTCAGTTATTTTCAGTCCCTAAGGAGTTTACTTATAAGCTCAGAACATCCATGAGGCTGAAGTAGATAAGGCTAGTGAAGCTGCTGCTAGCTCAGGAAAGCTGAAGGCAGCTGGACTGTGAAGCCTGGCTCCTGGAAAGGCCGGTGGAAGTGCAGGGAATTTGGGATTTTGGAGCCCAAAAGGAGCGGGGAGGTGCCCGGCAGAGGGAGCTCTGGCAGAGCCCACAGCTGAGCCCGGCACCCAGACTCACCTCATAGATGCAGCACTGAATGATGGTGAGGAGAGTCAGGGCTACGGCGTGGAGACTGAAGAAAACATCATTGATGGCCACAGGGTTCACCCCGCTGGGATAACTGACCAGGAATTCTTCCTAAAGGTAAGAGAAAGCAAAACCAGCCACGTGTCTTAACTCCCTTCTGCACTTACCCAGCCCCCAGCACGTGCTAGCAGAGAATCATGCTCACCTTGATCAAGGGAATCCAGAAGAGCCCAACATTAAACACACTGTATGCTATAAAGCCAGTAAGGTTTAATGCTAAAAAGTCAAAGCTTAGTCCAACAACACTACAGAAGGAGAAAAAAAAAAAAAAAAAAAAAAAAAAAAAAAGAGAAATGTGCATTAGAGAGTTACAGGCAGTTCCAGGGACAAATTGACCCTGGAATGTACTGATTTATCAGCAGTTCTGATGTAAGCAAAAGCTTCAGGCATTGTGACCTCACAATGCTGTGAGTTCATCAGGAAGCTGGGTGAAATAACAGCTCTCATGGATCAATTTGTGTGTCTGCTCTTTAACTGCACCCCTCCAGGAGCTCAGCCTGTCTGATAAAGCCCTTCCATGGTGAATCCATAAAGCATGAGTGCATCACTGACAGATGAAATGGTTTCATTTTCATACAGGATAATGTTCCTACATCGAGTCCCTTAGTTCAAGGGGAGCTGGCCTCATGATGACACTACAAGGAGGTGTCTGAGAAACAGCTCTCAAGGCTGATAATCTTTGAAAGTGATCATTACAGCTGGCTCGGCCAGATGATATACAACATGACACCAAAGGGAATGGGGAAGTGTCTTCTATCACAAATTCATACAGGATGCCAAATCTTAGGACCAAGAGTTTGTAGGATCCTTCGTTTCCCTCTAACCTGCATGTATAAAAGCTCACTGGGGCCACAATTATTGCCTTTTTCCCCATCTTTCCATGGATAATTCCCAATAACTGAGATGGATGTAACTGAAGCTATGAATATGATTTGCACAAGTGCTTTAGTGACTTGCAAACAAATCTCTTTACCTTTTCCGTCGCCAGTTCTCAAAGAGTTGAGGATAAAAGGAGATGGACCAGGCGAGGAAATAGATCCAGCCAATCACCTCATCAGCATATCTCACTATGATGCTGTGAATCACTTGAAATTGAATCCTAGGCCTGATGGTTCATGCAAAAAGAATTAGTCAATTTATGCTTTTTTTCAGGAGATTTTATCTTGTTCTGTTCTGAGAGAGGAAATAGAGTCCAGGTGTTGAGATAAGACAATAAAGATTTGGTTGGGTTCAGCTGAGTGCTCCCCTTTTCATTTGTGACCCTGCTATGTTTGGGACACCTCCCACTCCTGAGTCCTTCCTTTCCATCCTTTTACCACGGGAATGTTCCCAAAGGTCACCTTGTGCCTGTGGCTTCCACTCTCTCAGCACAGGGTCTGTTAGGCAAGAGCAGAGCTGCCCTTCTCATGCCTCATGATCGTCCTGCCCTGTGAGTGTTCCACGTGCTCACCTCTGCCTTTGCCTCCAGTCTCAAAAGCAGAAGCAAAACAAGGAAGTAAAAACAGGAGTATCCTGTTGCTCAGTAACATCTGGGCCACAAGCAAACACAATTCAGCTTTCTCCATCTGGCTAGGCTTTTCCTAGGAGGGAAAACTGGCATCTGTGAGAAGAGGGCTCCCCTAACTGATGCAGCCCAGGAACTCCAGAACAAATCCTGCACAGAAAGAACAGAATCCCACTGGACACTGACAGCCAAATGCTTCCCAGATCAGAAAAGCTGACATGTAATCTTCACACTGTTGGGAGGCACTATTAAAAGCAGACTAAGGAGCCATGAGAACTCAGTCACCTTGTAATTAAATCTAAGATACCACTCTGCCTCTGTGCCCTCTATTTATCTGAGCACCTGGGGACTTGCTGCAGGGCTACCACATCTTAACTGCATCCCACCCATGTCCCATTTAACTCCAAGGAGGGAATAGTTACCCCAAAGTTTAGGAGTAACAGGATAGTAAGTGGAACAAAAAACCAGTTTCTCACCCAGTTAAGTTGGAATTATTGGCATAAAGGTAAACTGTTACTTGTCCCACATCATCTGCTTTCACTTGGAAGTCTGCTTTAGTGTGCCCTGCAGGGAACTGTACCTGCAAGGCAGAGCAGAGGGAAGAAAGAGGAGTTGCACCATAATAGCAGGAGCTTTTTGCATAGAGTCACAAGTCTGTTCTGTCATTTACCTCATCAGGAAGTTCAACAATAGTGCTGTGCTTTGAGGAGTGTGTAATATTAAGAGTTATCACCAGTGTCTCATTTAGTGGAGCCCTGAGAAGGCAGAAAAAACAAGTTAGGCTGGTGCCTGAGTTCAGAGGTTGCTCCAGGGCTGCAGGGGAGCATCTGCTGAATCCTCTCAGCAATGAGCAGCCCACACACAACAGGACCTGCCTCATACTGAGAGGAACCAGCACCGAAGGGTGGGAGCATTGCACTGGTGATCCAGTGGTTGTTGTATGGCCACATTGTACCTCCCTCTTCTCCATACAAGTGGCAGAGCAGTCACCAAAGAATCTGATCCTATTTGATCCTATCCTTGAACAGGTGGCCCCTTGCTGAAACAGGGCAGAAACAAGGCACCTCTACTTGGGGTGATGAAGGACAGAAATTACAGCAGAAAGACAAAACAAGACAAATAAAACCTTTCCAAGTGACATAGTCCTGCACAGTTTTCCTAAAGAACTCCACTGAACATCTGTCCAGGAAAAGGCCTTCTAGGAAATGCAAGTTTCTCTTAAGCAGCAATTTTTAAAAAGGGAGGAACTGTAAATTCACTTATGGAGGACAGCCCCTGTTCCAAAGGGAAAGTAAAGCTGTAATCATGATTTTACCTCAGAGAGATCGTGACGTTTGTTGAACTTCCACTTTCTAAAGAAACCACTTCAGGGACTGACAACACAATGACTGCATCTGGGGGGAAAAAAACCCACCCACAGAAATCTCAATTACTATGAACAGATCCTTCAGAAGAACAATCCACCTTTTTTTTTGTGCCACAGACATTTTACTCATTGGTCCCTGCAGGATCAGATCAATCAGATAAGTCCACATGATAAAAAGCAAAGGGGGAGTACAGCTTATTTCAAGGCAACCAAACAACTTAAAAGGAGAAGTAAATAACTGTCACTTGAACACGTTGCAAGGAAGTAATTTAGATGCTTGCAGGGCAAAAAAAGTTCATGCCAAGGGAATGTTACAGGGTACTGCAAACCCACCCTGTTTCTTGTTGTGATCCTAGTGATCTAGGAGTCATAAATGCCCAAAATTTAATATTTAATAAAATTGTTTCTTGGGCCACAAAAACAAACCCAGTACCCAGATGTCCAAGAGAATGTACATTTACAGAAATGGAGAGATAAACAGGTGGCACAGGCTGGCCTGGACACTTTTTTTTTTTCCTGTTGCCACATATTACACAGTGTTCTTAAGAAGTTAAGTGCAGAGGAGCTCCCCAGTTCACCACTGACTGCACTCCAGGAAGTATTTTATTTGCCGAAGTGATTTTGGAGCATGAGGTGCACAACAGTGCCTCAGTATGGTGTAAGAGCACAAGAAGCCAAGGTAAGGTGTGAGAGAAGAGCGTGGAAGCGTGGCACAGGTATCCCAGGAGAGATGTAATGGGATAACTGGGGAGCTGCCCGTTTCCATCTCTTACTGGTCTGAAGCCCTGAGGGCCCAAGCTGGGCTGACCAAACACTCACCGACAGGCCCCAGCAACGCCAGGGACAGGCTCAGCAGAGCGGGGAGCAGATTCCGCGTCCTCATGGTGGAAAAGCTGCAGAGAAAGAGGGGAGAAGCTTTGCTCAGCACCCACACGGCCACACAGCCCATCCCCTCCACTGGCAGCCACGGCAAACAGCTCCCTCCGCAGCATCACGGCCCTCAGCCCCGCTGAGGGACCCTCAGCACCCCTCGGAGGGCACCGATCTCCCCGTCCCTCTGTGCGCCCGGCCGCCCCGGGCACACCTTTACCTCAGCGCTGCTCCCGTGACGAACCCAGCGCGCAGGACTACAAATCTCGGCAGCCCCCGCGCCCCCGCCAGACCCCCGCCGCTGGCGCCGCGCCGCGGTGCACGCTGGGATTTGTAGTCCTGCCACCCTCCCATCCAGATCTCCGGCGGAGCTGGGTACCCGGTGCTTTGCAACGCGCCGCTGCTGAGGCGGCGGTACCGGGGAGCGGGCGGGAACCCACCTCTTTCAGCGCCCGGCGCCGTCCCGGCTCTTCCCTTTTCAGCTCTCACGTGAGGCGATCGCCTGTGGACTCCCCGCCCAGCGCCCACCGCGCCGCTGCGGCCGCCCCCGGGGGCCATCTTGGGTGTGGCGGAGCGGGTCCATGAGGGGGGGCAGAGATGTGAGCGGCGGGACAGAGCGCGATGGGCGCCGTGGTGGTTTGGTTTTGATAAAAAGCGTGGTTTAAAGCTGCGCGGGTCAGCTGGGGAAGGGGCGGTGTGTCATTGTCCAGGTGGAGGGGCAGTGACCGAGGAGGGCTGAGGGGAGGGAGGCACCTTCAGCCTGAGGGTGAAGTCCAGGTTGCGCTCCTGCCCCGTCCCCGGGAGCTCTCACTGCGACTGCCCGCGGCTCGGGGGCACCGGGAGCCGTGTGGGGCTCGGCATGGTGGGTGTTGGTCCGCCTGTCTGTGCTGGGCAAAGTGACAGCCTCCATCCGCTCATGGCCGCGGCGGGCGGGCCGGGGCCCAGCTGTGTGCTGGGCATTGACCTGGGCACCACGTCGGTGAAGGCAGCGCTGGTGACAGGGACAGAGCGAGGGCTGGCGCTGGCACAGAGCTGCTCCAGGGAGACGCAGGCACACAGCGATAGCCTGGGAGCTGCACCGCAGGTAAGGGCTGGCAGGGAGCGCTGAGGGAAATAGCAGGACACCGGCCTTGCCTTGCAGTGTTGCTTGGTACGTTGTGCGGAGTCCAGTGGCTTTCCTGGATTGTTTCCGTGCCTAGCATGTGTCTGGACATCAAAAAAGCAGAATTAAAACACCTCCTGTTCACTGTTCAAGGAAGTCAAGCAGAGCTGCTCGGTTTAAGAAAGGCGTCAGGTTTTATAAAGTTGCCTAAGACACTCTAAAAGTATTTTCCAATGGCCACCACCTTATCTTTGACACTCCCAGTCAGGAAACAGCAACCGCGTGCCAGCTGGAGGAGTATTTTCTTTTGCACTTCAGCGTGAGGTGGAATCATAACTGGAAACTCCCCATGGAAATAACCAGAAACATGTACTCCTGTTAAAGATCTTTACATCCATTGTGCTGGTCAATCTAAAAAAAAAAAAAAAAGAGATTAATCAGAATCATTAAAAATGTGCATCATTTCTGATACCAAGAATACCAAACTGGCCAGCCCTGCTCTCTACGGCCAGTTTATGCAGCCAAAAGTACCTGTGCACAAAGTTTGTACTTATTTGTAGACTCTGTTGCAATAGTTTTGTAATCGTCCTGCTGGTCTGTCACAGAGTAACCTGAACCTTTGGATGTGTGAAAGCTTCTCAGGGAACAGTTGGGTCAGTTTGCTGTGTGGTTCTAGGAATAGAATGTCCAGAAATGAAATATCAGCATCATCAAAATCAACAGTGAGTAAATAAGGAGGAGCATTAGGAAGATGTAGGGAAGATGCCAGTCAGAACACATGGATAATTCTCTTTGTGAGGAAAATGAAGAGCAATAGATAAGGTGAAGTAATGAAAGTTTCTAGGCAGTGGTATTGAACTTTTTTAAAGTTATGGTTGGGTGTGGTAATTTAGGAAATTAAGAAGTATTTGACCTTCAGTTTAAGAGGCTCAACTTGCCAGTATTGATTGTTAGTTTTTGTGGGTTTGTGGGTTTTTCTGCAATTTTTCTTTTCGTTTACAGCTTGGTAGTGAATATTACTCTAATAAATGCTATTGAACTAAATGAATTCTGTCCTTCACTTCTGACTAAAGCAGCCTTGTTTAATAAATACACTGAGTGAGTCCTAATGGCTTCATGCTCAGGATAGTGCTTTGTGATTGCAGGGAATGGAGCAGGATGTCCAGAAAATCATGAGAGCACTGAATGAATGCCTTGCTGCTCTGCCTCAGCAGCAGCTTCAGCAAGTCACCCACATTGGTATTTCTGGACAGATGCATGGGGTTGTGTTTTGGAAAAGTGATAAAGGTAACATTCATTCTTTAACACTCCTGCTCAGAGTATTATGATGCAGAAAATTAAATTGTAACAGGGAAGTGATTCTGTGATTAAATTGCTGCGTCACTTTGGTCTTCTCTAAAACAGAATTAAGAGAAGATTTCTTACGGGAATTTGGTTTTTTAACTGAAATTTCACCTGGTCACTCTAGTTAATGATAAAGGATTTAGCCTAATGACATCCCTGCAGAGTCAGCACAATTATTAATAGGAAGGAGGAATAGCATTTTTGTGGCTTGTTAGTTGTTTCTCCATCACATGTTATCTGCTGCCATTTGAAAGACCTTCTGCATCATGTAAATAACATGCAGGGGGATTTCACTCACCTCATAAAACCCTTGCCTAGACACTGTCCAGCATCTCAACAACTTTTTGGGGTTTCCCCCCAAAATCCCAAAACTTGTAGCCTGTCATGTTGCATTCATTTTGTTGCTTGTGCTTCTGTTAGTAGGAGCTGAGAAAGGACTATGGTCAGGATTGTGGATGCTCAGCTGCTTGGCAAGACCTCAGAAACAAAATCAGCTGCAGTGAGGTAGTCATGGAGGGCTTGGTTGTATAAATACTCAGATAATCCTCATGATAGTGAGGATATTGAAGAATCCAGGCCTTGGATTGCCAGCCCTGTGAAATAGGGATGGATTATGTTCTTGGCTAATGCCTTGTAAACTTACTGAAGTCTAAGGCTTCCAGAGTGTGGTCCCATGTCTTCTTTCTCCTAACCCTGTTAGGATGTGCTCATCTGGACAATTATACAAGTCTTATTATAACAGGAGTTATGCAGATTAAGTAAAGATTTATTGTAAACCACAGAGTAGTTTTCCTGAAAGTGCTGGTCACTGCCTGTCAGAAGTTGTCAGGGTCTTAATTGCTTGAAGAGGCACTGTACTATTCATTACTGGCTGTAATTTTTGCATTAAATACTAAAAATTATTAGAAATAAAGAAGTCCAAAGGCTGATGGATTGAAGGAGCTGTTGTTGCTTTCCAGCTGTCCCAGGAGCTGCATAACAAAGCCTTGTGTATTCATAGGAACAGATTCTTATGTCATATTGGTAAATATTTTATGTCCTAAAGCCACATGCCACTTTAGTTTCATTTCTGTCAAGTGAAAGAGGGTGTTTGCTCTCATTTGTTTTGAGTGGACTAAGTGAATCCAGGACCTTTGGGACACAAATAAAAATTTTAATGGCATCCTTTAGGGTTAGGTGTATGATTAATAATATTTCTTAGAATCCATTTAAAACTAGAAAAGCAAACCAATTGGAAATACAGTTCAAACAGATCTGATAGACCAGGGAATTGAGGGAACAAGAAAAGTGTGTGTTTTATTTTGCATGTTTCTCATGGTACCTCCCAGCCTTTAAGGCTGCTTTTTACTGTATGAATGTGACTTCCAAGCCCTATATCCAGCTCAAGAGTTAATATTTTAGCCATATTTGTGCCAGTTAGGCAGCTGAGTCTCTTCTCTTGAAACTCTGTTCCCTGGCCAAATCCCAAGAGTTTGCCTCAGTTCCTGAATGAGTGACCTGTCCTGTCCCTGCCCTGTGTCCAGGGATGGCCTGGAAGGGGTCAGAGCTGTGCCCTGGAATGTGCTGGCAAACAGTGCTTGAGCCCAGCCTCTCCTCTTCAGAGAAAGAATGTGAAGGTTTCCTCAAAGGTGTGGTGTTCTCTGCTCTAAAGGAACGTGCTGACCTGGGGAAACAGACCCTGAATTAAACCCTGTCCTACCTTTGGTGAAGCTTTTTTGTGTAGTACATGAGAGTTTTACTCTTTGGTACTTCGCAGTCCATTGCTAAATACTCACAGATGCAGGTTTCTTGTTGCTTTGGCTCCAGAGTTGATGCAGCTTTGTGCTGTCCATCCTGGGCAGTTCGTTACTAACACAGCATTCTCCAGGTGGTGATGTGGCACATCCCAGCTGAGGTTTTTATGTGAGAGCTGCCATGTCAGCTCCTCACCTCTCATAGCAGATTGTGGTTGGGTTTTTTTGTGGCTCACCTGTTATTTAAGTTGTATCTTTACTATCTCCCTTCAAGGGAAGGAATGCTTTGGATCACATTCTCTGTGTTAGCAAAGGATGATTTGCATTATGATGTTATCTAGGGCTGGAAACTAAGACTAATTTGATTACAGTCTCTACTGGCTCTGTTTCTGGTATATTTAACGAATTATCAAGTGTGTTCAGAAATGAGGAATGCTGGGCAGGCTGTGCTGCAGGGAATCACTGAATTTCTTGGATTCTGTTTTATTTTCAGGTTGCAAGTGGTCAGAGAGTGGCACAGGGCCTGCCTTTGAGCCAGACAAGGTCAGCCCCCTGGTCACTTGGCAGGACGGCCGCTGCAGCCCCACCTTCCTGTCCTCTCTTCCTCTGCCCCAGTCACATGTGAGCCTGGCTACAGGATTTGGATGTGCCACAGTCTACTGGTATTTAAAGAACAGGTACATTGCTGCTCAAAAGGGTGTTTCTCATCTTGAATTTATGTGACAGTTAGTATTCCTGTAGCATATTAATGCTGCTACAGGCTGAGGGGCCATGCTTCTCTGTAATCATAGTCTTAATTAAGTAGTCAAAGAATATTTATAATGGCAGTATTAATATAAACTATATGCAATTAAGCATGCAAGAGTCTCTGACCTCATAAAGATACTGCATATCTCTAATAAAAAGAAAAGCTTTTGACCATATAGGAACAGAAGCTTTAAAGTATCATAGAATAATTCTAGTCTGTCATGCTGCTCAGAGGAGCTCTGCTAATGCGGTTTGAACGTTGTCATTTTGCCTGGTGCTGCTTTGTGGAAAGTACAGACATGCCTAAAACAGTAACAGAGTTGCTTGGTCTGGTCGCTGCCAGATGCTAAAACAGAGTCTCTAAATTAATTTCAGTTCCTTCCTTCCTCAGACACTGAGACAGACCCTCATGAGGTGATACAAATGCTCTGCTTTGTCGTGGTGTGTTTGCAGAGGATATAATTTTTCACTTACGACTTGGCATCAGCAAGCTTTGCTCTTCAGTTTCATCTGTCTCAAAGAGCCAATCTCTTCCTCTGCAATGAGTTCAGGTTCAATAAGTGGGGAAAAATTTATTAGATCTTGTTTTTTTCCAGCGTGTGTTCAGCAAATATATGGAGCATGGTGTGATCTTACTTTAGAGCTGCATAAATCATGAGTCCAGCTGTTTTGTTTTGCTTCACCATTTGGTACATTTCCATTCACATGATATGTGGATCCCAGAGCAAGTGGGAATTTACCTATTTTTCAAAAATGCTCCAGGATCAACAAAATGCTGTTTTATTTCACACAAACAATTACTACTTCCCAGGTAATTTTTTCAGTGCTGTGCTTTTAAACCTAGACAACCCATTCCTTAAAGCTGCTCTCTCTCCATCTGGAGAGAAGTATTGCTGCAGCTTGAAAAACAAATTCCGTATAAAAAACCAAACCAACAAAATGTAGGTTGATCACTGAGAGGGCTGTTTAATTTTTGAATGGGCCCACATGTCTAAAGTTCCCATAGCAATGAAAGTTGTCTTGTTGTCTTGCTTTCACTGCCTTAAAGGACCCCCCTCCCCCTTTTTTTCTTTTTTCTTTTTGCTGTTTTTCAAATGTCTTGTTTAAAAGCCCAGATTTTCTGAAGGCTTATGATGCAGCTGGCACTATCCAGGACTATGTGGTTGCCATGTTGTGTGACCTGAAGAAGCCACTCATGTCTGTCCAGAATGCTGCCAGCTGGGGATATTTTAACTGCAGAAACAAGAGCTGGAATACTGACATGTAAGTGCTGAGGCCATTCAGTGGGGTTTGTGCAGTGCTTGTGTCAGGCAGTGTGAGCTCCTCTTGGGCCCTGAGTGTTGATGTACTACACATAAAAAGGGATTGGAAGTTACCCCTAAACAATTGTGGCCTGTCCTGAAGAGCTATTCAGAGCTTGCTCTGTTTAAATCTGATAAAATCTGACCCAGTATTTTAAAAAATACCTACAAACAGCAGAGCTGAGAGAAATACCAGTGGTTCCAAGCTGTTCTCTGCCTTTCTGTGGTGGGATGGGATGGACAAGTGCAGCCACAGTGTACTTGTGCCATGGTAAACAATTACCACTCTGTAGTTCTTTGAACTGAGTTCTTCATAGCTGCTAGGACTTACTTGGGATAATACTTCAGAGCTATTAAGCTACAGGAAATCTTAGAAGGAATCAGTTTATTTACTCATTTATTTTAATGATTTGCTCTTTCAGGGCTGAGTGCTAAGGCCTTATATATTTCAGGGCTTAGGTTAGGCCAGGACTCCAAGGTGAAAGATCTTCTCATCAAGGTATGAAAGAGTGACAGAAATTGTCATTTTGCTGACTGAACTTTTACTAATGTGATAGTGTTGCTGTAGCACCTGCAGCTGATTGTGTAAGGAGTTTGTTTGACTTAACACTTTGTGATTTGGTTATGGACCACTAATTGCATGACAGCTGAAGTTCTTTGACATGTAGCTGCATTTTTTCTGGTTTTGTGATTGTCCCTTTACCCTGGACCTGCTTGTCCATATGACATCAGCAGGTTAAACTTGCTGAACATGAACTGTATAATCTCAGTACTCAGATTGCGTAGAAAGGAAAGCTATTTATTCTTCCAGACTGGTTTACCCAGCCCACTGGACTGGAATGCTGTCCCTGTCCAAGACAAAGTTTTCTAAACATGTGAAAGCATCCATAAATCCAGCAGCCACAAACGTGTGGCCAGGTTAACCTATGACTTCAAAGAGTTTTTTGTAGTTATGCCACACATTCCCAAACTGCTTTCCTCCAATAATGTTGTTCTGCTTCCAGACTGAAAAAATCCAGCTTTCCTGTCCACTTGCTTCCAGAGGTGGGAGACCCTGGCAGCATTGCAGGCAGGACAGCCTGTGCATGGCATGGAATACCCAAAGGAGCAAAAGTGGGAATTGCTCTGGGAGATTTCCAGTGCTCTGTTTATTCGTGTCTGACTGAGAGGACTGATGCAGGTATGGTTATTTTGGTATCTAATTGGTTTTTCTCATTGTTCTCCTTCAGGCTAGCTTAGTAAAACACTGAGTAGTTTCTTTCCTTCTTATTGTGTGTTTTAGTTCTTAATATCAGCACCTCTGCTCAGCTGACCATCTCAATGCCCATGGGTTTCCAGCCTCCAGAGGCACCAGATCCTTCCTCAGCTGTCACTTATTTTCCCTATTTCAATGGTGACTACTTGGCAGTGGCAGCATCACTCAATGGAGGGAATGTCCTTGCAACATTTGTGGGCATGGTGGCACAGTGGGCACAAGAGCTGGGTAAGTCATTTCAAGGAGAGTTGAACCTCAAAACTGAGGTTGATCATCAAGGTAAAAGGAAGCTGAGGCAAAGGGACAAGCCTAGAGCTGTTCCATCATGCCATAAAGGGAACAAGGATATAACTCCTGGGTCATGCTTCCCAGATCTCTGGAATTTCCTGCTGAAGCTTTTGAACATGCTGGGACAGTCATGCTTGGACTCTCCACATTCCCTCTAGGCTTTCTTTTGTTTCAAGGACAGAATTACTTTGTGCAAGTTGATTTTCAAAAGGCAAGGTTGGCAGATTTGAACCTCTAATTTTGTGTGACTGCAGTCTAGAGGAGTCCTTTTGGTGCATATTTTGCAGCACTCTAATGGGTTTTAAGACTCAAACTCATGGAATATCTTTTAAATGCTTTAAGCATGGCATTCACTGGTTTTTAAATAATCTCCTGGGTTTTGCATTACAGAAATTAGCTCTGAAATTGCTCTTTCAGTAAGTACTTGGGGTGAATGTTGTGTTCACATGGAATCCAGCCACTGAAGCTGAAGCCTGCTGTTAGTCCCTTTAAAGATGATGTTTTGTGGAACTTAACACAGTACAGGCAATGAGGAGTAGCTGTTATTGTCAGGAAAGGCAGTTACTGTAATCAGAAAAAGGTTTCATTGCACGTTCTGGATCCAACTGGATGGGAGAATTATGGTTCATAATCTTGGGCACACAATTTCCTTTGGGGCACAGGAAAGATATCCAATATTTTACTGAGCAGGTGCATCAGTGTCCATTGTAAGTGTCCACTTGTGAGATACACCTTCAGATTGATAACGAGATATGTCCCATCTGCAGGATTACAGGTTCAGGAATCTGCCATCTACCCAAGGATAATCCAAGCAGCCTTGGCCCAGAAGAACAGCAAACTCTCAGTCCACCCAACCATATTTGGAGAGAGACACCTTCCTGAGCAGCTGGCATCAGTGAGCAGCATTGGTGCCTCTGAGCTGTCCCTGGGCCACGTCACCAGAGCCCTGTGCCGTGGCCTCGTGGAGAACCTCTGCTCCATGTTACCTGTGCAGCTCCTGGAGGAGATGGGAGTGAGGAGGATCCTGGGCAGTGGCAGTGCCCTTGCCAGGAATGAAGTGCTGAGGCAGGAAGTGGAGAGGATTTTTCCATTCCCTGTGGTTTACGGGAAGGATGTGGATGCTGCTGTGGGGGCAGCTATGGTGATGTTCCATAGTAAATAAAGTCATTATTTGGAATGGCCTGAGATGCAGCTTCTGGTTTTTTCCTGACTGTACAGTGGGGTTTTTTCACTTTATTCCACATGCACTCTCACTCGTTACAGTGGGACAAAAGCCCTGCATTTAATGTCTGCTTCTCCTGGGTCTGCACGTTTTGTTGCTCTGTCATTCCCATTTGTGAAATGAGAAGTAATTATCACATTAAATTTGTCTGAGTGACTGGGAAAGATCCATTAACTTTCTGCATAAAAAGACACTTCTTGCAGAGCTCATTTTCCTGGTAGGAAATATGTTGGAAAGGACTGGGAGAGATGAGCTGCTGTCTGCAACTTGGTCTGATGCTTATGTGCACTCCCTTAAAATTTCCAGGTTTTGTCCTCTGTGTTATGCTCTTAGAATTTCTTTCTTCTCCTTTGCTTTATTTAAATGTTAAGACATTTATACTTTCCTGTCTACATGTACATTTCTTTTGCTCAGATGACATTGGGAACCAAGTAAAATGTTCCATGTTATCTGGATCCAGTTTCATTCCTAGGAAGCACATGTTTCCACTGGAATATGAACATGGATTCCTCCTTTGTTCATTAGCAACATCAGGACTGACATTTTTATGGTGAGAAAGCTGTGCTGAGTTCTGAGATCTTAATGACAGAGATGGCTTCATTTCCATTCCATGTCATGTTTAGGGACCTGTTGGCATATTACAGAGAGAATGTGGACTGAAGGTGGTGTAAAAAGGCTGAATCTGTTATATGTTGTTTTCCCTCTTGCATTATTATAAGTACTTTTTTATCAGCAGATCTGCCTTAATTTTTACAGAATAACAGAAAAGAGCTGGTGATGCTGTTGCATCAAAAGCCTTTGCAACCTTTTGGATGCTGCTGAGGACCTATTGGTAATCTATATTTATGCATTAATAAACAGCCTTGTTACTCTGAGTAGCACAGATCTAAGGAGTATAATTAGTTTGCTATTAAATAGGCAAATGTATAATTCTTTTATGCATCCATGGACAGTTGGCAAGACTAGAGAGACAGCCACCTTTTGCAAAACAAAAGAGATAATTTCATTGAATAACTTCACATTCTTCCTGAAACCTCAGGAAGTTTGGGGGTTAATCACAGCAAACAGCCTTTGGAAAAACTTTCTCTAGACTAGTTTTTGTCAGAAAAATCTTATGTAAATTATGTATTTAACAACATATGACACAGCTCTGAATTTTTTGGGATGTTAAATCCATTCTTGATTAGATAAATTGGGGTTTGTTTCCCCATGACATTAATAATTACAGGCTGACTGTTACATATATATATATAAAATTTAAATCAAACATAGGAGGACCATGAAACTATAAAAAGGCTTTAGGACTTTTTGGTTCTTCCTCAACTCTGTTCTGAATCAGCTTATCTTTAAAATACTTATTTTTAAATCAGCTACCCAAGAAAGGTGTCCAGAAAGGTGACTGTGGCATATTTTATACAGTTTTGTAAATTGAATTGAAGAATTGAAACTGTGACCCCCAGAAACAATTGCTGTCTGGTGGTTTGGGTGCTGTTTTTTTTGCAAACTTGAGTGTATTTACAAAGAGGAAATCTGGAGAAGAATATCCATTACTAAATGCAATTAAAGGGGATGGAAAAACAACAGCAACTTACTGCAATTCTTGTAAAGAGCTTTGCAAAACCTCTGGGAATAGAAGCCACTGATGCTTCTGGTTCCAGAATTGTTGTTAATTATCTTATTGCTCTATTCTCTGTTTTTCCAGTGAACTTCCCTTGGTTCTAAAAATCATCACATTTTGCAGACAAATGAAGGGGAGAAGCAAACTCTGAGGGCTTTACAGTCCAGGCACCTTGGAGGAGGAATATCTGGCACCAAATTCCTGTAGATCACTGGGTGTTTACTGAGACTGGACAATTTTTCAGAAGACAGGATTTTTGTCAGTATTGGTAAGTTCTGCATGTATATTTGAATAGCATGGTTGGTTATTTTTAAACTCTCTTTATGATTTAAGTTGTGATGTGGCAAGATCTTCTATCCAAAATACTTCCTTATTTATTGTCTCAAAATTTTAGGTGCATGGGTTTCAACGAGTTCAAGTACATTGTGCCTTTTTTAAACTAGATAATGCTTATTGGTTTTTTTAATAATCTTTCCACAGATTTGTGAAGGTTATTTCCCTTGCAAATTCATACTCATGAAGAAATGCAGCTTTGTCTTCATTATCAAATATATTACCAGCAGGGTTGAGAAAGGAAAGCACATATAATGTAGATTTGAGCAATTGCCAGGGAGACAGGATTGAGCCTATTCTGCACATTTTAATATTATATTTATTCTGTGAAAAATTAGTGTTTGTATGTTCTGTAGCCATTCACTGATGTTTTTGATTCAATCCACATGAGTTTAAATAAGATAAAAAATTAAAATGATACATTACTATATTCCCACTATATTTTTTCTATATTTTATAGAACTATTTTTATTCCTTTTTCACTGAAGTAATAGTTCAACTGTAATTTTAGTATCTGGTTCCAAATAGAAGTATTTTTATTTCTTATTTATAGGACAATTAGGTTAATAAGATATTATATAATTCTTTTAGAGTGGTTCTAAGGAGACGAAGAACTTGAAAGGCGAGCAAGTTAAATTGCTGTCATTAGTATTTTGTCTGTGCTATGCTGGTTTGCTTCCAGTAACCCTAAATGTGCAAGTTTGCCAGTTGATGTTTTCTTTATGTGTATACTTTACAAAATTATAGAAAATATAAATGCCTGACTAAAGTTTCTTTCCTGTCCTGCTTTCACAGAAAAATTAAGTGACTCTTGATGTAAATATGAATTATTCCCGCAGAACTGAAAATCCAGCTTTAATGCAGATTTGCACACAACCCTCAGAACCTTTCTTGTGTGAAGAGAAACGACCTTAAAGTGTGTTCATGATGTTGTTTTCACTCTGATTGTACAGAGAAAATTACTGACCTCTCTAATGTGGTTCATAATTTGAGGCTTTTTAAAGATTTAGTGACATTCCTGTTTTCAAAGCTATAAAATTTCCAAGGAATGTAGGATTTTAGAGCATATTTCTAAGCCAGTTGTGCAGCAGTTTAGATATGATGTGTTCCTGTCTGCACTGCTGGAATCCCAGGTTATTTTGCATTCAGTGGCATGAAGGCAACATTTGTCTGATTCAAACAGGTTGATAAGAAACCAAACCAAAAAAAGGCAGCCTGTTCTACCTTCAGCAGAGTGTGTTATCTGTGAGGGTGGGGAGGCCCAGGCACAGGGTGAAGCTGCCCCATCCCTGGAAGTGTCTAAGGCCAGGTTGGACAGAGCTCTGAATGCTCTGGGATAGCAGAAGGTGTCCCTGCCCATGGCAAGGGGCTGCGATGAGAGGAACTTTAAGGTCTCTTCCCACCCAAACCATTCTCTGATTCTGTATTTTTTGCTTGTGTCAGGTTCTGTGTGGTTGTGAATCAGACAAGATCAGCTGTGTGGTTGTTGCAGTCACATCTTCTCTGTGGTAACCTTTCCCTCTCTGTTTCCGTGCTCATGGCTGAAGTGACACTCATCTCTCAAGGATCACACACTCCAATTTCCAGCAGGCACTGCCATAGCTCTGGCAAAGCCCTTCAGGGATAATTTCCCTGGGTTCAGGAAGCCCTCTGTGCTCAGCATCCCAGAGATCAGGTCATGACACAAGCAGGGCTTTTTGGCATCCCTGATAGAATCATGAGAATGGTTTGTGGCATAAACCAGTCAGAAAGGAGAGAAGAAAAGCAGAGATTGTTGGGGTTTGAGATTGTTCAGGCTTTGCCAATGAGTGGAGGAGGATGAGGCACTGCTTTTAGGCTCAGCTCTGCAGTGAGATGGACAGGAATGTTCTGGTTTGCTTTCTCCATTCTGGAATGGGTCCAGTGGGAACAGGAACAAATGGAATAGAGGTAATGACCTACTAAACTGTTCTGGCTGTGGGCACAGTGAATATGCATCCATCTGCCTCATTTCTGGGATGGGAGCAACCAATCCACTCCCTGCTGCTTTTGGAAAACATTCCTAGGTAAAAGGGGACTCATGGCCCTGTAAAGTGCTGACTCCAGGTGTTTGTGTCCTTCCTCACAGGCTGCTGGCTCACCATGTCCTCCATTCTTGGGAAGATGAAGAAGTTTGGCAGTTTTGACATGGAGGAATCTGAAGTGACAGATGAACACACAGATGGGGAGGACTCTGTCCAGGAAAGCACTGACAACCCCCAGGGCCCAGTCAGCAGCAAGGTGCAGCCACCCAAAAGCAACATCTTTGCAAGACGGGGCCGCTTTGTGATGGGGGACAGTGACCAGGCCATGGCTCCCATGGACTCCTTCTGCCAGATGGATCACCTGATGGCACCTTCTGTCATCAAATTCCATGTGAATTTGGAGAGGGGCAAACTTCACAAGTAAGTTTGCCTTGTGAGATGTGGTTGTAATGAATAGTTTGATGACTGCAGGCCATAGTTCTTAGAGCAGCATTTGTTCTCTCCACTTGAGCCTGACTATTTTTTTAGTTTCACTATTTTCTCTGCCAAATAAAAGAGTGTTGCAAGTGACAGTGACAATAACTGTTGTCTCTTGGCATCTCTAAAAATTCCATGGGTATTATGCCCAAAATTGGCAGTAGGCTTTAATTCACTTGCTTGAGGCTTCTCAGTGAATGGGCATGGCTCAGAGTGAGAACAAGGGATTGCCTGGCTCCAGGCCTGCAGTTACACTGCCAAACTTCAGTGCCCCTTTTAAGTCTTGTTCTCAGATTTTCAGCAACAGAATCATAATTTTATCAGGAGAGTTGCTTGCAGATTTTGTTCTTTTAGTCTTTGCAGGTGTATCTATTCTAATCTGCGTTGTTTACTGCTTCACCCAGGCAAATTAAAAACAGTATTCTGGTAGTTTATAAAAAGCCTGCTAAATATCTGACTATAGGTAACTGACATTTCCCCTTGTTAGGCTCCTGTCTACAGATTCCATCACAGGCTGCTCAGAAAAAGCTTTCAAATTTTATGACCGCAGAAGGATCTTTGATGCTGTAGCCCAAGGCAACACAAAGGACCTCAGTGACCTGCTACTCTACCTGAATAGAACCTTCAAGCATCTCACAGATGAGGAGTTCAAAGGTACCCTTCAGTGTCACATACCTTGAGTTGCCCTCTTCTTCTTCCAGAAGTCCTGAGATGAAAATGAAAAAAGATAATTATGTTCTGTGTCTGCAGGAGGTCCTTTAATAGCCCTATTGATTGGGCAACCCATTGATTGGAATGTTACAGGAGCTGAAATTTTCTGTCAAACACTAAGTGAGGTTTCTTGTCTTTTGAAAAGAACCTCATTAATTCCTGCTTGCCTGGGTATAGGTGGTAGGTAATCACTTCTATATACCTGCAATTTTTTGTGTTACAGAGCCTGAAACTGGGAAAACCTGTTTACTGAAAGCCATGCTGAATCTACACGATGGGAAAAATGATACCATTCCCTTGCTGCTGGATATTGCAAGGAAAACTGGAACTCTGAAAGAGTTTGTTAATGCAGAATATACTGACAACTACTACAAGGGTAAGAGAAACAGCTGCTGCAGTGAATGCTCAGGGTGCTCTGACTGAAACGGGGTCAGGCAGGGCTCTTAAAGTCTTGTGCATGAGGTCTTGTGCACCCCAAAGTTCCAGTGTGTGATTGAAACCTGTGCATTTGTGCTGGGGCTGGGTCCTGTTAGTGCAGCATTCTGCCATTTTTGATATACAATGATTTAATGACTTGCATTTGCTGTTTGTGTGGTTTTTTCCTGTTCAGCTCTAGAGCTTTTTAGCCTGCAGAGCTCTCAGTTCCAGCATCTTGCAGGGAGCTGAGGGAATTGCAGGGCTGAAAGCTCTCAGTCTGTACTAAATGCTGAAGATTTTTGTTTGATGAGTGTCTCTGCAGGCCAGACTGCTCTTCACATTGCCATCGAGAGGAGGAACATGTACCTGGTGAAACTCCTGGTCCAGAATGGAGCAGATGTTCATGCCAGAGCCTGTGGGGAGTTCTTCAGGAAAATCAAAGGGAAATCTGGCTTTTATTTTGGTAGGAGTGAGCACAGTATGGGCTTTATTGATTGAGTTGTCCTAGCAGCATCCCAAGTGCAAGCTGTTAAATAATCCTGTTTATGTGGGACTGGAGGCTCAGAAGTACCAGATGGGCTGTTCCACCTTTAGGCCAAATATTTCCTCCCAGAGACTGAGCTTATAAAGAAACACAGTTGGTAGCTGATAGTGTTCAGTGTGAGCCTGGTGTCAGCTTTCCTTTGTTCTCTGAGCACTGTATCCTTTGTAGCCTTCTGCTCCTGTCTTGGCAGGGTTTTTTTAAGCAGCTGTGTTTCTGTGATGCAGTTAACCAAAGAAAACCTATTCTAACAGCTATCACAAGAATTGGTGCTGTTCCAGACAGAGAAATTCACCCTTTTCTCATGGTGAAATATGAGAACAATGTGATATTTCTGTTTATGTACCTCTATTACTGGGCTTTCTGACCACTCCTTCCCATTGCCATAGGGGAGCTGCCTTTGTCCCTGGCTGCCTGCACCAACCAGCTCTGCATTGTGAAATTCCTCCTGGAGAATCCCTACCAGGCAGCCAACATCACTGCTGAGGACTCCATGGGCAACATGGTCCTGCACACGCTGGTGGAGATTGCAGATAACACCAAGGATAACACCAAGTTTGTAACCAAGATGTATAATAACATACTGATCCTTGGTGCCAAAATTAATCCCATCCTCAAGCTGGAAGAGCTCACCAACAAGAAAGGACTGACTCCTTTAACTCTGGCAGCCAAAACAGGGAAGATAGGGGTAGGTGAACAAAGGTGTTTGACTGTCCCATTGCTGTATCATGTTATAGAGAGAATGAAAAACATTTATGCAGGATGGATTTTAGAACTTTATTATTGTGGCCTTTTAGTTAAGAGGAACTGATGCTGCAGTTTCACTGCATGGTCCTTTGAGGCTACAAAGTGTGAGTGTGTCTGTGCCCAGCTGGTGTTATTCACACACCACTGGTGTGCAAGGCAGCCCCAGAGGAAACAGAAAAGGGTCTCTGACATCATCTGAACCACTGGAGCTCTTGTCCTTCAGACTGGCTGATGTAACTCATCTTCTGGCAGTCCTCATTCAAAGTGACTGTGTACTCAGGGATGTGTAACATCTCTGCTTTTCTCTTGCAGTTTTGAAACAGATAATGTCAAGTTGTAAGAGGTGTTTGTATTTTTCTTCTCCCAGCACACAGTGAGGAAATTAACTGTTTATTACAGACTGTGATCTCTGCAGTGCTCCAGTGGTTTGGCTTCAGCTCAGTTGAACTAGGAAGAAATTCACCTTCCTGTGATGTGGGGAGGCTGAGGAATGAGAAGTCCATTAGCACTGAAACATTGGTTGTATTGTTCTTTTGCAATTAGATTTTCGCTTACATCCTCAGACGAGAGATCAAAGACCCCGAGTGCAGACACTTGTCCAGGAAGTTCACTGAATGGGCCTATGGACCTGTCCACTCCTCTCTTTATGACCTGTCCTGTATAGACACCTGTGAGAAAAACTCAGTGCTTGAGATCCTTGCCTACAGCAGTGAGACACCGGTGAGTACTGCACCTCCTTGGCTGGGGAGAGCTTTGTGTTCCACACAGAGCATCTTTTCCCTCATTTTTGTGAAACAGAAACCTCCCACCCTGACCTTAAGGGAACTAGAGGGATCATTTGCTGAAGATTTATATAACGTGGGTTTTTTCAAAGTCCAGTGTGTTCTGATCCTAACAAAATTCTCCTTTTTCTACTGCTCAGAACCGTCACGAGATGCTGCTGGTGGAGCCCCTTAACAGGCTGCTGCAAGACAAGTGGGACAGGTTTGTCAAGCACTTGTTTTACTTCAACTTCTTTGTCTACACCATGCATATCACCATCCTCACTGCAGCTGCTTACTACAGACCTGTACAGAAGAATGAAAAGGTAAATTATTCCTGTCATGTGTCAGGGGAACCACCCATTGCATGGCATCCCAAATCTGTCTGCAATTTGAATGCGTGCTCTTAATGTCCTGAAGGCAGGAGGCAGATTTTGACCCTGCTTGCTTCCCAGTCTTGCCCCCTTGCTGCAGCACATTCAGAAACTTAACCACTCCCTGTTCCCCCAGAAATGGAGTTGCTTCCAGCTGCTGGCAAGGCCAGGTCTTTCCCATCTCCAGTTCTGTTGAGCATATCTATTTCCTGTCTTCTGCAGCCTCCCTTCACCTTTGGTTACAGCACTGGGGAATATTTTCGAGTAACTGGAGAGATCCTGAGTGTCCTGGGAGGCCTCTATTTTTTTTTCAGAGGGGTAAGATATTTGAAAATTTTCCTTTTGCTGTTTGGGGAGGTGTAGGAGAGAATCAGACAATCTTTTCCTATTCATTAGCATTGGCTGCTTAGATAATCCATGTTTTAATCAAGAGGTACAGATCATTTTCCTTGACCTGATGTTATTGGAAAGGGCCTCCCTAGATCTTGCACCAGTGTGGGTTTTGAGCTGTTCTTGTGAGGTGTTTTATGGGTACCAGCTCCCTGGTACAGGGGTCAGTGCTTAGTTAATGAAATCACAGGGGATACTTAATATTTCCTTGATGCAAACCTGGTCTTTGTTCCCTTTTCAGATCCAGTATTTCATGCAGAGGCGCCCATCACTCAGGACACTGATAGTTGATGGCTACAGTGAGGTTCTTTTGTAAGCTCCAATACCTTTGATTGCATCTCAGCCTGAAACAGATGAGTGTGTGGGATCTGTAGTTCAGGCTGAAGCCACCTGTAATAGGAGTTTTGCTGTAATTCCCTGGCTCTTTACCACAGAATTGCCAGTGGATATCATTGAACAGATGGGTCTGGATCAGTGACCTCCTGTTGAGATAAAGCAAATTAAGTGTCTGAATGTTCAGTGTGTCATGCAGCAGAGTTAGGATTACATCTCAGGTTGGATTTATGCATTATTTATGCAGAAATCCTCCCATTGCTAAGGGGGCTTTGCCTCTCCAAGGCCCTTTCTCTTCCCAACTGGACAATTCCTTGTCCTGCTCTACCCCCCATGGGGCTGCTCTGTTCCCAGCACCCGTGGCCAGCTCAGCCCTCTGCATTCACACCACGCTTCTCTTCCAGCTTTGTGCACTCCCTGCTCCTGCTGAGCTCTGTGGTGCTGTACTTCTGTGGCCAGGAGCTCTACGTGGCTTCCATGGTGTTCTCCTTGGCCCTGGGCTGGGCCAACATGCTCTACTACACCCGGGGCTTCCAGCAGATGGGGATTTACTCCGTCATGATCGCCAAGGTCAGTGCAGGGAGGGGCTGAGGGGGCAGCAGAGGCTCAGAGCAGGAAATTCTGCCAACAGCCCCATTTCCAGGGCACACCTGGCCATGGCTCATATGACTCTGCTAGCCTTTATTATTGTTTTCTGAGTGAAGTGATAAAATTTAAGTGATGCAGAAAAACATCCTGCTCCTCATCCATAGGTTTTATAGCAGTCTTGATAGGATGATGGTGATGATTATTTTTATTACCTGGCATGCTTCAAAATAACTACAATTGAGTAAGCATGGATGCAAGGAGACAGAAAAGTGCACTCTACTCTGGTGTGAAATGGCCCTGCTTTCTACCAGATGGAAATTTCTCCAGGTATAGTTAAAATGTTGCCAAACAGAGCAATTAGCTAAGGGGCAATACCTGGCTAATAAACCCCTCTGTGATGTAGCCAGCCAGCCCAAAAGGGGAAGAAAGATACAACTGCCTTTATGTGGTTTGCACTCACAAAGAGGAAACCATTCCCGTGTGTGGCATTTGTGTGTAAATTGTTGCATGAATAACAGAAAAATGTTTTCTGTATTAAAGTTTCTTATCTCAACTGGCTAAACATTAGTTTAATGAATCAAAGTCAGTTCACAGCAAATGCATTCTTGAGCTAAAGCAGTATTTTCTACCAGTTTTTGTTGCAGTTTACATTCAAGTTTTAAAATCTTTTCATCTGTTTCCATGTTACAGATGATCCTTAGAGATTTATGTCGCTTCATGTTTGTCTATCTTGTATTCCTCTTGGGATTTTCTACAGGTAATATTCTACTTGGAATTACCTTTGGTTACCTTAAAGAATCTCAGAAAATTTTACTTTTCAAGTTGCTTAGACTTTTTGTTCCCAACTGAAACCTAACAAATTAACCTAGTTACAGAAACTAATCTCTTCAGAGTAACGATTATTTGTAATAACTTCATGCAGCTTTTCATCCATGGGATTCCAAGCTGAATAGAAAACCAATCGTCCTTTTCTGTGTGGGGAAAACTGAGGCAGCACCTGCCTAAGAGGGTGTCAGTTGTGGGGAATATTTTATAGGGCAATTTCTCCGGGGTCAATGTGCCGTGTAGGGAACGTGTGTTACCTTTCTGCTCAGTTTCATTGCTTGCAATGAAGTTATGATCTCAAACTGTGTTTCTATCGTGTGAAAGTGATTCTCTTTTTGCCACAGCTGTGGTGACTTTGATTGAAGATGACAATGAGGGGCAGGACACAAATATCTCTGACTATTCCCGGTGCTGCCACGTGAGACGAGGCCGCACCTCCTACAACAGCCTCTACTACACCTGCCTGGAGCTCTTCAAGTTCACCATTGGCATGGGGGACCTGGAATTCACAGAGAACTACAGGTTCAAGTCTGTCTTTGTCATCCTGCTGGTGCTCTATGTCATCCTCACCTACATCCTCCTGCTCAACATGCTCATTGCACTGATGGGGGAGACAGTCAACAAAATTGCACAGGAGAGCAAGAGCATCTGGAAACTCCAGGTGTGTTGGTTCTGTGAGGTTGCTGTCTAAAATAAAGGTGTGGGGAATCCTAAGAGATTTCAGAGAGAATCTTAGGAGCTGATGTGTCTAAATAACAGGTCACTGCTTCTTTCTGTTTCACCTGAACAGCTCCTAAAATATGTATTTGCTCCTTTTCCATGTATATTTGATGTTTTGCTTAAGCAGATGTTCCCAGTGTGCCACAGATGTTCAGAATTTAAGAAAAGAAGTATTTTGTAATTGGACAGAATTATTTGGGCTTTGTGTAATGTAAAATCCTGATCAGACTATGAAGAGAGGAATTATGCAAGGGGAAAACCAGTCTTTACCAGAACCAGTTTTTGTTTGAGGTAAGAAAGGGAACTTCATAGTTTTATTCACAGGGCAGTAATTCAGCATTTTTAGTGATATTAACAGAGGGTGATGTTGCAGAGTTACAGTGTCTGCTCTAAGATGCTGACAGTGATAAAAACTGAGAGTTTTTAAAACAAAGACAGAACTTAGGATTTGTCTGACTTTGACCAGCAGCCTCTCAGTGCTGTGCTCTCTCTTACCTGGCAGAGAGCCATCACAATCCTGGACATTGAGAACAGCTACTTGAACTGTCTGAGGCACTCGTTCCGCTCTGGGAAGCAAGTCCTGGTGGGGATCACACCTGATGGCCAAGATGATTACAGATGGTGCTTCAGGTAACCTGTGTAGCAAGCCAACAAACTTTTGTAGACAAACAATTTCAGGTATCTGGTGGTGGGAAGCAGAACTTTCCCCTTGGAGCACTCTGAAGGGTAGAGCACTAATAGTGCCTGCAGTGGTCAGTTTATTCTGGTTTTTCAGTCAGATCTGAGGCTTCAGAGGTGACAGTTTGTGGTATAAACTGATCCTGAAGCTGTCTGGTGATCCTTGGAATAAATCTTGGGTTTGTTGTTGTCTCCCCAGGGTTGATGAAGTGAACTGGTCCACGTGGAACACTAACCTGGGCATTATCAATGAGGACCCTGGGTACTCTGGGGACCTCAGACGAAATCCCAGTTTCTCCATTAAGCCTGGCAGAGGTGAGGCTTTCAGGGACCCAAATCCAGGTGTGGGCTGCACCCTGCTGATAGCAGCAGCAGGGATTAACTGATAGAGGGCAGCCAGTGCTGTGCACTTCCTGATAATGCAGTGACTGAGTTGTTGGCATTTGCAGCCAGCACCAAATGCAAAGGATGAAATGAGATCATTACTCAGTTTGACTCTGGAGTAAAAACCAAGGAGCTGCTTTGGAGACCCCCAAATCCCAGAGTCTGGGAGCTCATCATCCAACATAAAGCATTTAACTGTGCAGTCAGTACTTGCCAGCTGAAATATGGGAAACTTGTGGAACAGGATGGGGAAGAAAACCACAAGGTCCTTTGTTCCTGCTTCTTTCTTCTTCTTTTATCACCTTCCTATTCAAACCACTTCTATATTTTCTTCTGTTTCTGTGGAAGGGAAAAAGATCATCCATTCCTTTCCTTTTTAGTTTCAGGGAAACACTGGAAAACATTGGTTCCACTTCTAAAAGATGGAGAGAAGAGGAGGGAAGAGCCTCACAAGCAGCCAGAAGAAGTCAAATTAAAACCTGTTTTGGAACCTTATTTTGAGCCAGAAGATTCGGAGGAGTTGAAAGAGTCAATTCCAAAGTCAGTCTAATTCTGGTTGCCTGTGCTGGTCCTCACAAGCAGGACAATGGAGCTCTTCATTTACATAGGGACTTTTGGAAAAAGGTCAGAGGACTTAGGGAATTACCATGAGCAAGGATTCACTAGGTATGCTAAATAAACTATTTGTTGTTTAAGCTCATGTCTTCATCGTTATTTTTAATACAATCTTCTGTCTGCTTTTAGAGTCTCTTGTGTTAAAAAGTTCTTTTTGTGAGCATGCACAGGCCCTGATTTTGTGGCTTTGCTGCCTCAAAAACCATCCAACCAAATTATTATGACACTGGAAAAGCACTCATAAAAGAGCAGTAAGAATCACCAAGGGCCCAGAGCAATGTTCCTGTGGGGAAAGTTTCTTGGAAAGCAGATAAATAAATGGGGACATGGAAAGAATACAAAATCATTTTCTCATAACACAAGAACAAACACACTGTGTAAAATTTTAAAGGTTGAATAGTTAAAATCGATGAAATAAATGTTTCTCTTACACCCTCTGAGTAAACTCCAGAAATTCACATTTATTTTACTGAAACTAGAAGCTTAACAAGATCCCAAATTTGACATTTATTTAGATAACAGATGAACTTTGCACAAAGTAAGAGATAGTGGTTATAGAGAATATATGTTTCAAAGGTCAGATGTGTAACAATGTACAACAACAATGATCTTGAAATTAGAAAGTTTTTGTCCTTGAGTTTGACAGCACCTGAAGTACAGAGAATTCTCATCAGTAAATCTTGTTATTCTGCTGCTTTTACTAAAATGCTGGAACATTCGCTGCTTGTAAAGAGAAGCAGTCAATGTGTTTGCATTCAGATTGCTCTGTGAGATGAAATTTTGGGTTATGTGACATCATTTTTGGATGGATGATCACTTTTGGAGGATTTCTCACCGTGGTCCTTTCTCATGGGGCACTACAGAATATATTTCAAGGAAATCTTCAAACATCCAGCTACTTTATTTGAAATAGTAGCACCATCTAGAGGACTAATAATTCCTGCTTCTTTGGTTAACATCACTGAGGACAAATGTAATTATATTTTCACAGAGTTTGTAGGGTATAACCAGAGAAAACTGACAAAGGATTTGAAAGAATTACTTGAAAAAAGTCAGAATTTGAACTGGAAATAATCGGAATTTGATGTCTCTGGTGGACAAGGAAACCACAGAAGGTGCTTAAAGGAGGTGTGTTCAGTTTTGTATCTCTAAACCTTGATAGCAGTCTCTAGATGCCACTCAAGGCTTATTATGCTCCATGCTGAACATGGAAAGAAACAATCCACATGTAAAAGAAACACAACTGAGTAGGCCAGTCAAGCTGAGACAATGAAATAATTTATTATTTAAACTACTAAGAATAAACATAGAAAGGGGCTGACCAGGAAAACACAGTTGGTTGTCTCCATGCTTTGTGTGCCAGGGCAAATTAATGCTTGGAGGGACACCAGGATTGGGATAAAGCTGGAAAGCATTCATGAAACTTCTGTTTTCCCTGGGAGGAATCCATTTTTTATAATTATCAGCCTGGGCAGAGTCCTAATCCACTGCTTAAAGTCCACCCTGATTTACACCAAGAGCCTGTCCAGGAGGGCTGATCACTGCCCTGGGTGAGCTGAACACATTCCACACCTCTGCCTTCTGTCCCTTCCTGCTCTAACAGGATCACAAAGACTGCAGAGGACTTCTTCAAACCAGAAATGCTGAAATTCAGGCTGAAAACACATCAGAATGATGCTGTGGTTAAGAATGTAAATGCCCTATATTTGTGGGATAGGGTGGTGCTGGTGGGGTTTTTGGTTGCATTTCTAAAATCCCTTAATCTTCTCTGGGAAGCGAACAAAATTATCCCACTTTTCTAGAGGGAATTATTATCAACCTCTCAGAATTTCCAGCTAAATCATCACTTCAGTTCCTGCCATGGGCACAGATTTATTTCCCACAGCTGGGGAGGCTCAGCTTGGCAGTGACTCCAATTGAGGAAGTGTTTGTCCTTTAGGAATAACTCTGCCAAGGCCAGCACCTTTCTGTTCCTCCTGCTGACACCTCCACTGAGGAGGAGCATGGCCTTGCAGTAAATTGTTTATTTGGGTTGTTTTGTGGAGGTTCTGCTCACCTTGACATATTTTGCAGGTCTTGAAAAAGTCTTTTAGTTTGAAGTTTGTGTAATTATTTCACACTGAACAGGGTTAGAAGCAGCACATGGCTCCTGTGCTGTTCTTTGAGGCTTGCAGGTGGTAAAAATCTGTCCTCTGACAGTTATTAATTACATTAATTTGTGTCTACACTTAGTATGAGATAATCAGGTTGGACAACTGTATATAAATATATATATTTATATAACCCCCAGCTCCCAGTGACCACAGTGGAACTGGAGCAGGAGGAATGGGGGTGTTGGTGTGCTCACCTCCCATCTGAGGGTGACAGCTGTAATTAGCAATGACTGCAAATGTGTGTGGGGTGGAGACAGCAGGAAGGGGTGAGCTGGGCTGAGCTTCCCTGGGAGGTGAGAAGGGACCCATGAACCTGTGGGAAAACAAAAACATAATCTCAGTATTGACAGCATTTCCATACCTGAGATGCAGGTGGTCAAGTCAGCCATGAAAACTGAGCTGCCTTTCAAACTCCAACAATTCCTGAATTATTGAGAGAAACACACACCCTGCTGGAAACCTTGGGGCCACAACCCCTGTTGTTCATGTGTGTCCTCTGCCACAGCTGCACTGGAGCTTAATTAAACACCAATGTTAATCCCTTCTGAGGCAAATGTTGTGGGGTCTGTGGCAGAGCAGGGCTCCCACACCGTGTGTGTGGCTGCTGCTGCTCCCCTGGCCCCAGACAGCCCCTCTCCCTCTGCTGCCACTGTCCTGCTTTGCTGCCTCTGCTCAAATTATTGACACAGAATCAGATTTATCTTTGCCAAACACCAGCTTGTTCTGTCAGTTCTGTGGCCTGGGTGTCAGACTCACTCAAGGATCTTTGGCTGGAGGGCTCAGTACTCCAAACCCCACAAGGTGAGTGCCCAGCAAGTGCTGCTGTCCTGCAAAACACAGGGCATCCAGCCAAGCCCACAGCTTTAAGGGATAAAACCACTGCACTCAGCCTTTGAGGCTTGAAGATTTCAGAATCCCATCAACAGGAATTTTACACAGCGTTTTTGTTCAAACTGTTGGGGTAAATCTTCCAAACTCAAAAAAATTCCATAAAAAATCCCAGACAAGCTGGTGATCAGGCAGTGTCTTGGGTATTTAAGACCAGCTTGCAGGCCTTGGAGAAAGATGCTTCTTACAAGTCTCCATGTCTGCTCCACTGGGCACAGGCATGGATTTACCAGGCTTTGGGAGGAAGAGGATTTAATTGATGCTGCCAGATGCAGCACAGACACCCTGGGTCTTCTTGATGTGGTTCTGGGGCTCTGAAGGGCTTCCCATCACCCACACCATGCAGGCTGGGATTACTTCTCACTCTGGAATAGCTTCCACAGGGAAAATTTGCACCCAATTTTTCCTACAGCAGAGGTTAATCTTCAAAATATGTGGTGGGGAGCAGTTATTTCTCTGGGTAGGAGGAGAACTCAACCAGCTGAGCTCACTGGACTTCTCTCTTCCTGCCATGTTTGTGATGCTGAGGCTCCATCCCCATTAGTAACATTCCCTGTTTCTGTGTCCAGGGCGTGGGTGGGCAGGAGGAGACGCCAGCATTCACAGGATCATCGAGGTTTTTTAGGCTCCATCATCACCCAGAGCTGTGTTCCTCAGTCACTGCTGTAATCAGCCTTTAAAATCAACATTTTAGTCACCTGGATGTTGGTATGAAAGGTGGAATTGCTGTGTCAGGCAGCTCCCAGTTACAGGAACTGGAGGAAGTGTCCAAGTCACTGGGCCAGAAGGAGCAGTTCCCAGCCAAGTCACCGAGTCCAGGGCATTTCTTTCCAAGCTGACAGAGGAGGTTTAGCCCAGACAGTTCCTCTTCTTCCAAAGGAGGATGAGGGTAATGAACCACCCAGGGAAAAGGGAGCCTCAGTTCCTGTTAGTCAGAGGGGGAAAAGCCTGGAGTGTTTCATGGGCAAGGAGGATCACACGAGGAACTCAACACCCTCATTACAGGAGTTCAGGGCTGGAAATAAGTAAAGCTTTCTCTAGAGAATGATTTGCAAGGACAAAGGGAAACAGCTGTTTTTAAACAAGCACCAAATAACTGAAAATTAAAGTGTTGACAGAGGAGATGATTTGCATAATAAAAGGTTTTAATTAGAATAATGGGTTGAAACTGAGGCAGAGAAAATATAACCTGAAAAGATGCTGGGGCACATATGATATGTGTCTGTCCAAAGAATTCCCTTTGGAATCACTGGAAGTTTCAAACACCAACCTGTGGAAACAGATTTATCCAGTGCCCTCCTGACTGCAACAATGAAATACCTGCAGGTTTTAGAGCTCTTGTTTTGGGGACACAAAGCACCTGAGGGTTTATTTCAACTGGTAGATGTTCACCTTCAATTCTGCTTCATTTATTTGCCACAAAGAACTTGACAAAAAAGTGGAAGAGGCCTGCAGGGACTTAATTTTGTCATAGTTCCTGAGCATTTCATGTGCTGCTACAGCTGATTTTAAGGCCTGATAGTGGGTGAATTTTTGTTCCCGTCATGTTTTTTTACAGGTCTAAACAGATCTTTGGAGAGGGAATGGAAATGAACCATTCCCCAGATTTAGATGGATGAGACAGATAAAAACATCTCCATTCTAAAAAGGGAGGTTTGATGTTTTTAAAAATCAAATGACTGAACCATTTCAGTTCAACCTGAATTTCTCATAACACGAAAGTTTCTCCCCAGTTTTTGGTGCTCACCGTCCAAAAACTACTTGAGTCAAGCAGTGGCAGCACAAACCTGAGCCAAGAAAAAAAAAAAAAAAAAAGCAGCATTTAGGTGGGGCCACGCTTTCCTCACGGTGTAAAATCCTTGAGGCATTTTCCTGTTGCTTCACTCCCCAGCCCTGCTCAGCGTTACCAGAAACTGCTCCACAACTGAAGATTCCCAAACTCAGCCTGAAACAGCTGCAGAACAACCCTGACCTAGTTGGGAACGTGAGGCTCAGCAGCCAGGAGAGGTCTGGGCTTTGGGAGACCTCCCTGGCTCCCTCCTGGCTGGCTGAACCAAGAGCTGATTGTCGGAGAAGGTGCCTCTCTCCTGCTCTTAAAACTGGTTTTATCTTTTCCTCCAAAGGTTTTATAGCTTTGTGAGCCTCCCCCCTGCCCGTGGCCAGCCTGGGACCCACAGCTCCAGCAGCAGGACACGCTGCCAGGACAGGGGCAGGAGGAGCAGCCACCACCCTGCACATCTGGACCTGCACATCTGGACAGTCAGGGCAAAGGATTCTGGAGGTTTGGGCTGTTACTTTTTGCCTCAGGAGTGCAAGAGGACACTGAGAAGAGCACAAATGCAGGAAAAGACACTGAGAAAAACAAAACAAATCCATTCTTCCCATTGCTTATCATGGTCTCGTGCTCAGGTAGCCCTGACACTTTGCCAAGAGAAGGGATAACCCTGTTCTGAAGACAAATATTGATGCCACTTACATAAAGTCGATTTTTACTGCACTTATTTCAACTTAATCATTACTGAGCCCATCCCTGCACAGGGAATTGGCCACAGATGTGGGAATTAGGGAGATTCAGGTGGAAGTGAGCACTGTCAGGTGGAGGAAGGGAGGAAGGGAGGCACCTTTGCTTTCTTTAGCTGGAGGGAGTGGGTAGAAGCTGAGATATGGGATCAGGCTTTTATCTGCTCTTCTGTTCTCCTAATATGAGCCATGGCTCTGATTCAGCAGGGCATTGCTCAAATGCAGAATAAAAATGTTCATTTTCCCTGCTGTTGAAAGGAAGGCAACAGCAGGGACAGACTGAGGAGAGTCATGAGTGGAGCTGCTCACTGTGCTGAGCAGGACTCCCAGGGCAGCAGCTGCCAGAGCTGGGTCCAGAAAGGGTAGTTTGGAGGAATGGGAAATCCTTGGGATAACATTTTGCCCAAACAAAAAGAATGAACTGCACAGTGCCACAGGTGCAAGGAATATATTTGTGATGGAGGCTCCAGCACCTCTTCTCCATCCTCTTGTGCATGGGACTGTTCTTTCATGGCAGAGATCCTGGGCAGTCAGATCCCCAGGCATGGGTGCCATGCAAAAATGCATCACAGCATTGCTGAGGAGGCTGGCTTGTCCCTGCAGCCCAGACTGCACCAACTGGTAAGTGATATCCCAGTGTTTTCCTGGAATAGCTTCCCACAGGCTGTCCCCTGGTAGGTGACAGTCACACACTTAGAGGCTAATTCATTCCTCTGTTGCTCAGCTGCATAAAGCAGCCTCTTATCTTGCAATTTATGAGCATAATATGTAAATATTTGCAAGTGCTACTCAGTTGTCTGCAGAGGTGTGAAAAATTCTTTGTGTAGCAGCTCACAGAGGTGATCCCAGGACAAGCTTAATTCCAAGGGGAGGGGTAAGGAGAGCACAGTGAAAAATCATGGGAGACTCCTGTGAATCAATTAAACACTTTGCTCAGGGGAATTGGGCTGATACTGGTATGCTCAATGTTTTAATTCTCAAATTTTGGATTCTTTTTAAAGAGCTTGGGGAATGGAATGATGACAATAAGTAATTTACAATTATTCTTGCTATTACCCAAGGTCAAAAATGCATTTAGATAATGGCTTTTCCCTTTAGTGACACTGTTGGGGTACTGAAAAATCACAGAATTAAATATAAAATCTGAATAACTTCTAATGTGAGTTTGCCTGGGATGGTGTCCTGTATCAGCAGAAGAGCAAATGCAGCTCTGACTCGCTGATGTCAGATGGAAGATCTCCAAATGCTCATTCCCTCCCATCTGGTGTTTCCTTCATCTTGCTCATTTTGGTTTCTACTGGGTCTAACACTTGCTAGGAAAATAAAATAATGCCACATAGGGTTTTCTCCTGCTTATTCATGCTGCACAGACTGTCCAAAGCTGAAGTTTTCAAATAATTTTTAATAATAGGTGTTAATAATGTTCTTGACCCTTATGGCATCTCTTCAGCAGCTGAAGCAGCTGGTGACTGCTGTAGAACCCTATAAAATGGTCATGACAGAGCCTCTTGCAAAACCCTTCATGGCTCCTGAAAAATGCTGGCCTTATCACAAACATCAGGGTGGAGCAGGGAACAAAAAGGCTGAGCAGGTTAATGATTAAAACTGGAAGAAAATGTTTACACAGATGTGACTGCCTGTAGCTCTGCCTCTGTCCTCACAAGCAGCCCAGCTCAGGCTCCCAGCACCCCAAAACTCTGCTTTCAGGGAGATCAGCCACAAACAGGCAGGGCTCCTGCTCCCTAAATCTGAGAGCTGCAGAGGAAAGGCCACTCTGGGGTTCAGGGGGTGGAGGTTGTTAACCCAGAGCAGGCAGGATGGAGTGGAGCTGCTCACAGCCCCTGCACCTTTCCATGGGCCGGGCTGGGAGCAGGGCTCTGCCTCTCCTGCTGCAGCTTGTCCCAGTTTTTCCTCTCTGGATAACTGCCACAGCAGTATAAATAGGCCTTGCTGCTAGGTCCTGTGTTCTGCTCAACCACCCAGATCTGGGTGCTTTCAGATATAGCAATTTTCCAAGTTCAAAGTCCTGCTTGCTGCCAAACTCCTTTTCTCTCCTCAGCAAAAGGATTTCTGTTGCTGTGGTTGATCAGAGGTAAAGCAAAAGTCCTCAGATGCACCTGCACCCAGATTTTGTGTGGTTTTGCCTATTTCCATCCTCAGAATGATTTCAATTAAACAGTTTGTGTGGAGAACCAAGCTGGTGCTCTTCCAGGCAGGAGGGAGTGGCAGGATCCAGTCCTTATTCCAGGTTCTTACATCAGCAGGCAAAAGACCATCAAATATGATTTTGGGTTGTCACATTTTTGCCGAGGTCTGAACAACATTTCCTGGCCCAGGGTTTGGAGCAGAGCAGGAATTTGTGTCAGGCAGAGCTGGATATGAGCTCAGCACCCCCAACCAGAGGGATCCCCAGTGCCAAATCCAACCAGCCTGGGCACAGCCCCTTTCCCCACGCAGCTCCTGGGAGCTGATTCATTACCAGGAACTGTGCAGTGCTCCTGGCATTTCTCACAGGATCTGAGGCAAATGTAATACCCAGCAGACCTGTTTTTAAAGGTACTTTATGAACAGGAGGAGCTTAACTCCAGTTTGTAGATATATTTTAATGCCATAGTCTTTGGATTAAAATGTTTAGATCAAGGTTGTAGTAGATATTTTGGTTTTACTTCCAAATTTTGATCTACCTCCTCTCAAAAAAACCCACCCAAACTTGACTTTATTTTGCCCTTGTCTACAGCTGAAAAAAAATTCCTGTTTTGCTGCCTACATTGTTCTCCTTGAACTCCCATCTAATAATTAAGTCAAAACCAGGTAAATACACCTTGCAGGTCTGACTGCAAAGACATAGGAGTTTTTCACATCCTATTTCTGGTGATAATGCAAAGACTCTATAAAAAGAGCAGAGGAGCTGATGGTCACTCTTCTGGTATGTCCCAGACCAGAATTCTGCACTCACCATTGCTCAACAGCTCCAAAGCAGCAAAGCTGAGGAATGCCATCCCCTGTCACTGATGCAGCACAGAGTGACACAAAGATGTGAAACCCAATTTGTTGCATTCCCACAGCCCCTGTGGGGGATATATTCATTAAAAACCTTTACAGGTAGGGAAAAATTCAACCACACCCACCACGTTTTCCCAGACAGCACTGTGAAAGTATTAAGATTTCCTAACATAGTTTGTAATTTTTCAAAGTAGCAGTGAAAATTTTTGCTTGCTGGAGCACTTAGGATCATTTTTTTGTTTCTGCTTTCTGCCTTCTGAGTCGGTCCATGCTACCCAATAAGCTGAGCTTGACACAAAAGGTGTCATTTACAACCCAAATGCAGGTGCATAACCATTTTCCTTTGCAAACAGCGTGTAAACTGCAGAGCAGTGAGTGCTTGAGATCCTCCACTGCTGCCATGAAGTCACCTGTGAGCCACTCACCTTTAGTAAGGCTGCAGTGTGTAATTACTGCCTGTGTGTCATCCCACTTTGGCAGCTCTGAAGTCAGGAGTTGTTGCCTGGCCAGTTTCTCCCTGCTCCTCCATTTCAGATGGAGCAAACCCCGGTTCCTCGGCGCTTCCCTGGCTCTGCTTCCCAGCCGGGCACAGCGGATGCCTGCAGCTGGGTGGGTTTGTGTTTTTAGGGTAGTCTGGAGCCTGAAGGTGCTTTTGCTCCTTTGGCAGATGAGTTTTGGATGTTGCCAGTGGGGCCCTGCTGTGGTTTTTGGTGCCTGGATCTGTCCACGCCGACATGGAGGTGTCGTGAGCAGGGTGAGTGCTCCGGGGGTGTTTGGGGTGTGATGCTTCAGGAGAGAGGGAAATCTCCCAGAGACAAAGGTGAAACCCATCCCTGACACAGAGAATCTGTTGCTGGTTGTGCTTTGTTTCTGTTTTTCCAGTCTGTAAATGGCTCTCCTGTGCCACACTGGTTCCTTGGGCGTTCAGGAGGGAAGAAGGACAGGCCTAATTTAATTTGTGTTTGTCAGCCTGGAACACTGTTGCACTTCCTAATTCCTGAGCCAAGGATCCAAAATGTGATATCATACAAGATAAACTTCACAGAATCAACCAGGTTGGAAAAGACTTTTAAGATTGAGTCCAACCCAATATATTAATCTTCCACTGAAAGTTTCAGCTGCTGTTGTGACCACTGGAAGTCAAATCCCTAGTCTAGCAGAATAAGTTATTTCAACTCAGAAAAAGTTGTCTTTTTATGTAATTCAGAAACAGGCAGATAAATCATCTCGAGGAGTTTTCCTCAGGGAAAAATGTTGCTTTTCAGAGGTTTTTTTAAATTTTCTGTTAGAAAAAACCTTCATAGGAAAATCAAAATTTCTCACCAAGAACATTTTTGATACCACCTAATGTCTGTGAATGCCCCTCAAAAGTTTAAAAATCTCACAGGAAGATGAAGCTCTTCCTACCAAGTGTAACTTTCTGCTGAGAGGGTTCATAAATAATGCAGAAAAGTCAAAATGAAATTCTATCAGCTTTCCCCTCGGGGAGGGGATTTATTTTTTATGGGCCAGTAAGGACCAGGTCGTAGCTGTTGGAAAGTGTCCTGGTCTGTTCTGAGGAGCCCGTGAATGGAACTGCTCTGGGCAGTCACTTCCCCTCCTCTGCCCCCAGGGAAGGGGAGACTTTTGTGCCACAACATCACAGCTGAGTGTTTCTTCTGATTTGTAGGATTCTCTCTTTAGCCACATCATATAAACTGAGATATAAAGATACAGATATGTGTGATTTTTCTTGTTCTCTGATAAGCAGAAGGTGAGTCTGTGATAATGTGTAGGAATGGCAGAATCCCATTCACCATCACAGATAAATTCCCTTTTCTTACCCCCCAGCACACTGGAGGTCAGATCCAAACACCTCAGATCCCTTTCAAAGTAATTCTGAATACTATAAATCAATGCAGGGTTTTTGTCTTGCTGCCCACTTCAAATAAGCCACTTCTCTGGTGACCTGTAAGTGACAATTAAGGAGATAATGGGAGTAGAAAATAGTTACAACCAAAGACAACACTCTGGATCACGTTACCTAAGCTACACTGCTTAGATCTGACACTTTTCAGGCTGCTACACTGTTTTTCTCTCTCTGTCATAGATTACAGAAAATGATAGTGCACTGGAAGCTGCTGATGAAAGCCCAGTTTAGTTTTCATCTCAGCGCACATTTAATTGTGATTAAAAATGAAGCAGACGCTACCTCAGCACGGTAACAAGGTATTTCTGCTGTGTGCCTGCAGTTATTTACTTGGGCAGGCTGAGAGCTGATTTTAAATAGAATTTTTGGCTGGGATACAGTCACATCTCTGCTTTTTGAAAGTGTAGTCCCTCTGTACTTAAGGAAATCTGTCCTCTTTTTCCTTCCCAAATTGCTTCCTTGCATCACTGATGGTTCAGCAGTCCTTCATCACCCAGTACAGCTCCAGTGCTATATTTTATTATTTCCCACCTCTCCTCAGAGGTGCAGCCTGTTCTTGAGTCACTGCTAAAATCTCTGTGGTAAAAACCGACTGCAAATGGGGCTCTGAGCTGCTGCCCTTGCAGGAAGGTGTTGCCATCTCTGAACAGTTCCAGCATCACTCACAAACGAGAGGAATTTAGGAATTTAAACTTGATCTTTATTTCTCCAGCTCTTCATTCCACTCTCCCACTCCTCCGACTTCACACCCCTCCTAGCTGTGCCCCTCTCAACTTGGCAGCTCCTTTTGTTGAAATTTGGACATTTTAGTCTGTTCCCAACTATTCTCTTCCTTTAAAAATCACTTCCTTTGTGTATCTATTTGATGTCCATCACCACCATGGTCCCCTTATATTTGATTCATGTCAAGTATCCCATTTGCCTATTCCTCAGGGTGGGAAATGTCTTTGCCCTCAAACTGCTTTGTATTCTTTAAGTACTTGGTAAGAAGTAAATAGCAGAATTATTTATGAACTAAGCAAGACAACAGTCATTTGTTTTAGCTGTGTTTAGAGTAAATGTTTATCAGTGTATTCACTGACACAACATGTGTCTGGGGACTACGTGAGTGGCATTTCCAGTGGCACTGACAAACCCCCTCTTCCCACCTCCACTGTGTCACCTCCAACTCCAGCTCTTCTCTGCATTTACTAAAAGCTCTGGTGTACTTTGTATGCAAGTAAAAATATTTTTCCCTTTATAAATTATTTCTATGAAAGCTGTGATATGAATCCTTAGGGAATTCATCCAAACTAGGAATGTTTCCTGGTGTGAACACACCTGCCAATGGTAGGAAACACAATAAAAATTTATTTTCATGCCTGTTTCTTCAGCCAGCTTTTGCAAGGTAGGGAGTCCTTTCCAATGTTTCAAATTCCTATTCTACGCAGTGCCAAGAGATTACAGCTGCATTTAGGAGTGTTTGGACCCTGTAAATTCTCAGTTCTCTGTACTTGGGATTGAAAATTGCCATAATTAAACATTTGTTGTTTATGCATTAATAGACTTTCACTCAAATACCAATGTATTTGATATTCCTGGCTCCTCTCTCATACCAGGTGTCGTGTCTTTTCAAACACTCTGCACAATCTGCTTTCTGTGTCTTGATATTCCCATAATGAAGGAATCCTGGTGCTAAGGCACACTGACAGCACTGTGACAGGAGCAGAAAGTTTGTGTGTGTACATTTGTCACATTATGGAAAGTGGAGTAGGAGGGGGGAAAATGTGCAGTTCATTTTGTTCAAACTCTGCAGGCAAATTATTTTTACCATTTGTCCTTGGGAAGGGAGGCCACTCCCCTGATTTCCTTGGGAATGGATCCCTGACCTCATAAATCTTCCTGGGTTTACCTTCAGTGAATTTTAATGTATCCTGAATTCACCTTCTTGCTTTCAAATTATCCTGGGTGATTTAAAATTATGCCCTTGAGTGTGAGATTGAGACACAGGGAGATAGTTGTTCATTATTACTTACAGGATTCATGCTGTGGGTGTTCCCAGGCAGGTCAAATGCATCAAGATCCTTTTTGTGTCATGTGCTGGTGATCATTTCCATCCAGCAGGATCATGAGTTTTTCTCCTTTTCCCGAGGAAATGTCGGGAAATCAGCAGGACACAAATCCTGGATGTTATTCATGCGATAATTTAGCTGAGTTCACCTTGGGCATCGTTTTCAGTCTGCTGCTTCTGCTGTTCCAATGCAGTGAAATCTTCCAGGGATTTTTCTTTGTTCATTTCACATCTGTAACCTTCCTTTATCCGTTTTCTGTTGCACAGATCTTCCTTGAATTTACCACTTTTCTGAGGTTATCTTGGTCAAGAGCAGGCTGCTCAGATTAACTGTAAAGATGCCCAACTTTGGGGCTACTTATAAAAGTCATTGTGCTCTTTCTGTTTCTCTAAATAACACACTGTCACTGGGACTGACAGGCTCCCTTCAGTTTAATTTAGGCACAGACTTGAATTTATGGTTCTCCTGGTACCACTTTTAATGGCACTTTCCACAGAATGAAGTGCAATGATTCATGTGTATAACCCTCAGGATCTGACATGTGCAATGGTGTGGAGGGGTGTGCTTAACAACTGAAAAATGAGAAACTTTGGGGGAAAAGGAATCAATATTTGTGTGTTTATATGTGAAGAGACTGTAAACAGGCAATTTGGTCACCACTCTTCCTTCAAAGGAACAGGAGTCGAGTAACTGATATCTCTCTACTGCAGAAACATGATTAAAGATAACAACGAAATTGTTCCACTAATGGGCAAGAAAACAAACCCGCCTGGAATTCCCCCTGCAAACCAGCAAGAGAAAAAGGTGACTGAAGGCACTCCCACCAAGAAAAGGTAGGATTATAGCTCAGTCTAAACCACTACAACTCCCTGCTTCATCTCCTTTGCACTGAAATACCACCAACACCTTTGTTCTGTATAACCTTCCAAGAACCCGATCTAATGATGGTTAATGTTTGATATAAAGAGATCTTTTTTTAAGAGATCACATGGGGGAACACACCAAGTTTTATGTAAGAGATGCTGGCCTGAAAAAAGGGAGCATTTCAAACTTAGCATCACATGGAAATGTGACTGATTATGGAGAGGCAGAGGGCTGGGAGAGCAGGAGGTTTGAAAAATCCTATCCCAAACAGAAACCTAAATTCACTCTATTTTTCATTATTCTGATTAATGAGACTTCTCTGCTGTTTTATAAAATATTCACTTTCATTCATAATTTATATTAGAGAATTAATAAAGGGGTTGAGGCTTTGTATTGAATATGAATGGGGAAATATAAGCTGTAATTCCTGCCTGATACTATGAAGCCAACTAATTTACTGTAGAGTGAGGATGAATTTTCATTCATAAACATTTCATTCTGGATAATTACTGGTTATTATGGCAATTTCTGAAACTCTGAAGGCCTGGCCAGTTGTGGCTGTTCTGCCATTTATAATTCTCAATAATCAGAGGAATCACTTTTCACAGGAACAGTACCATTCGTTATTTGAGACCCACAGCCTGGGTGGTCCAATTTGTCTTTTTGTCATCAAATTCAAGAAGAGAAGCTCTTTGGTGGAATATGAGGGAGACAAAGTGTCTGAGCAGCCCATGATACACCCAGCACTTCAAAAAGGGGCAATTCCACGGCAGATGGTGGAGTTACAGGAATATTGCCAAACTCCTCAATTACTTAACTCCCATCTCCCATTCAGTGTGGCCTCAGGAACAGCAACCTTGGGGATTTTCCCACCTCTCAACCCAGAGCTCAGGGTGTGGCTGGCAGCATTCCTGTACCCCACAGCACCCAGATCACGGGGATTTTAATGCAGGGCTTTAACATCTTCTATTAATTCTGTGTTCCAATGCTGCTCTATCCTTTTCCTTCAAAACTTCTGCCCCACCAGCAGCAGCTGCACTCCCAGGCTGGCATTTCTCACTCTCAGCCTGTGTTGGCAATATTCACTTTCTTGAAGGACGCTGGCATTCCCTGCTGGAAGCTCCTGGAATTTGGGTGGCTGGCAGTCTGTAATTAAGCACAGGAAATGCGAGGGGCAGGTGGGGTGGGGAGGAGGCTGTCAGAGGCTGCTGATGGCTGTGGGCAGAGCACCTGGCCACGTCAGCACCTGGCTATTTGGCGGCTCCCTGCTTTGCACAGTGGCTTTTGGGGTGGTTTTTTCCCACTCAGGGCATCTCCAGGTAACCCTCGAGCCAGGAAAGGTGAGGTCTCTCAGCCCCCAAAAAGGGTTTCCTTTCCAGATGTTGGATGCCAGAATTAACACCTGGATCACCAAGCCATTGGAAAATGAGATGAACTAGATAATGCTATTTTTAGCAAATACCAGCAGGTTGTTCAGCAATAATACACTGCATTTTACCATCAGTACATGTACATCAACAGGATATTTTGGGGAAAATGCAGATCAAAATAAAGAAGAAATGCCCTATGGACTAAACCATAAATGTTAGGTGAATTGGAAAGGTTTTCCAGGTGACTGCTGCAACATTTCAGCAATGTAAGGCAGTTTCTGAACAACAGCCCCTGTGGGAGTTGCTGCATCCAGCACTGAAACTCCTGTGCCTGTGGTGAGCTGTAGCAATGTTTTACTGAGATCCAGTAAAACCAAACCATTGATTTTTGCCTCTCAACTCTGCAGGGTTTTAAAAGGTGAAATCTTTCTATCTTTTTCGGTGTGGTTTCAAATTTTATTTCTTTTCACTAGAAATATTTCTATAATTATTTATAGGGGAAACAGTTAAATGTCATGCAGGCAAGAGGGCACATTCAGCCCTGGCTGGTGGAAATGTCTGATGTCACTGAACGTGTGACCTTTCAAACTTTCTGATTTAATCACTATCACTGCTGATGGGTTTGAAATGATCCACCTTGGTGGCTCCTGGCTGGAGAAGCAGGGACTGGGATTTAAAAAAAAGCATTTTTGTGTGGCTGGGCAGTGACAGGAGCTGGGTGCAAGGCTGCTTTAGAGATTGCTGCTCACACATGTCAGGATCTGATGCCATTTGTTCTAAAAATACCTTGGGAATTTTGCCCATCTGCCAGCCTGGAAGAGCTGGGCACAGGCTGGAGCTTGGGATCCCCTCAGGGGAAAGCAGATCAGCCTCTGCTGCAGCTCAGGTTTAGTGCCAGGAGAGATAAATTGTCAAGCTTGCCCTTGGTAGTTCTTTTCTTGGTTTATGGTTGGGCTTGCCTTTTATCACTGATATGTTTTTAAATGCACTGTCTTCAACAGTTCCCACTTTTTCCTGGAGATTGATGGTTTTGAAAGCAATGCCACTCCCAATAACACCTCTCCCCCTGTGTTTTCCAAGCCGATGGATTCCAATATTCGCCCGTGGTAAGTCACAGATGCACAAGCCATGGTCCTGCTGCAAATATCTCCATTTTCTTCCCAGCAGCTTCCCCTTCACTCCCCTTGGACCTCAGTGCCAGGATTTCACAAGACTTTTCATAGCTTTTGGTCACTTCAAAGACAGAACTTCACTGGAGATCTATCTTTGGTTTTATCTACTGCTGTTGTTTGCTAGGAATAAATCAGGCCCCAGATCTGAATAAATTTAAAATTAGGTTGTTTTTTTTTAATCTTAGCCTCTTATTAATGATACATTAGAACAAATTCCATGCTCTCATTTGGGTGTTTTCTGCTGTGTGAGGACCACAGCCTAATTTAGAACCCTGTTCCCAGCTGGCTGCTGACGTCTTCCCTCTATTGCTCATTAACAACCAAACGTGGAAATGCTGAATCTGAAATATTTAAAGCAGCCATTTATGCTGGATGAATAGAGAAAAATTATGACTGGGAAGAATAGACTTAATTTAAAAAAAAAAGTGTGGGGTGCTAACAGCCAATAATTATGAGTAAGGGAAATATGTCACAAATCTGGCAGAAACCCAGAATGGCCAAAGGTTTTTGTGTCTGAGGATGTCTGGTCAGCTTTGGGAATTGGCTGACAGACTGATTTTGGTTTCAGAGGAGAGGTTTCCAGATTTCCCCTTCATTCAGGAAGTGACCTGCACATGTGCTTTGTCACCACGTTACTCAGCTTTCTGCAGACAAGTGACAGATGGAATGAGAATGGACTCGGAGCTCCCAGCTTTATTTCAGAGGGAAGGGAATATCTGCAGAGCAGTGCTGAACCCTTGAATTGCTGTCCATGCATCTGTTTTGCCAATAATTAATAACTCAGGTTCCCTAAATTATTTACCTGAGGTAGTTCATCCAATCTGAACCTTAGAGAAAACAAAAATACAAGTCAGAAACTCATTTATTCTAATTTTTAAAAGTCATATCTGCTTTTAGGTCTGTGTGGAAATTATGTAAAGCAATTACCACATATCAATGCCATTGAAAATCCTTTAAATATATCACCTAAATATCTGTTTAGGGCCCAGTCCTCAACTATTTTCATTCAAGTCAGCCACAAAACACTCCTGAGTTGCCTCCAGTGTTCTGTGTAGTAAATCTTTAGGTAAGTCTTTCATTGTGGGCTTGCAACCCACTCACTGCTACTGATTTAGCACTTGTTTTGTGCCAGATGACAAATTAGGCATGTGAAAAGGAAAAATGTAAGCTTCGAGCACTCAGGGTGATGCATAAAAAGCAGTGATCATTAAAAAAAAAGAAGTTCCCACGGTTTCAGGATCTGTAGTGAAATAATATACTAAAACACAAAGCAGATTGCTTTCCTAATGTGGTCCTTTTTAAAATATAATAAAATCCTGCGAGTCTCTTCATTTTTATCACTCACTTTAAAATCCAGGTGGGAGATAAAATGATAGAATTAAAAGGCCAATGTCAAATTGAACTAATTTAAGCTCTAGTGTAGATACCCTGTGCTACCACTGACAGTTTCTTCATTCAATTTGCCAAAATACCTGTTAATATCTTGGCACATTTGCTTTTCTGTTCTCTGTAGTGCATCTGGAAATGGGGAAGACATGGATTCCCCACAGTCTCTTCAGGATGATGCCACTGAATACAGCCCTAACGTCGACAGCTGTGGGTGAGTAAATATTGAATATTTCTCAGCACATTTTCAACTGATTAAATCTGTGGTAGGGTAGATATTACCTATTTTACCTGACATGTTTTAGAAAAAAGGTCATGTGTGTGCATGCCTTCCTGATCCTTTGATAATTAAATATGGATATAAACAACTTTAATCTCTCAAATCTCATATTTAGTGTGAGGATTCTTTATATATAATGGGTGTTTTTTAGATGGCAATGCAGGGCCTACACATCACAATCAGGCATGGAGTATTTCTGCTTTGGGGGAAGCATGAAATAACTCTTTTTCTAGAATAAACTATGATCAGAAAGTGGTGTAGGATGTGAGGTTAGGAAGTCTCTTCTGCTCTGAGGGTTGTGGAGCTGGAGGCAACCTCAGCACTGCAGTCAAAGTGGCAGAGCAAAGAAGAGTTTCTTAGCCTTTATTCTAGAATGGATAAACTGGAAAAAACACAAAACACTTGAAAAATGTGCTGCTTTATTATAAACCCCCTCTCAACAGCCCACTTACCTGCAAGTAAGCAAAGTGAGAAATGTTCTGAGACATCAGAACATCAGGGCGAGTTCGTGTAGTCTGGGGTGAATAATTGTATTTGGTTCTCCTCTTATTAATAAAATAAAATAAACCAGGATAAATCAAACCAGCAAATTCATGATGATTTCTTACAATTCAGTGCTAACCCATCCCAAGGCCCTGAGCTGAGGAGTGCCAGGAAGAAGCTGAAGAGGAACCTGTTCCGGGCAGTGTCTGAGGGGAACGTGGAGGAGCTGCAGCGGCTGCTGGCAGAGCTGAAGGAGAGATTGAGCTCCTGCACCAACCTGCCCGTGCCAGGTGAGCTCTGCAGGCACCTGGGGAAGGGTTACCAGCTCTTCTGGCAGCTCAGGTGCAGTCTAAACCTGGGAAATACCTTTAATTCCCTGTGAATTTGGGAGTTAGGGCACTGGGATATCCAACAGGAAAACCAAGTGTTGGTTACCTTGGTGCTCAAATATGAACTGAAAAGGATGGAGTGATGGTTTGGCAAATAGTTGGTGTTCATCTGTATCCCTCAAGTTGCACCCCTAATGAACAGAGGTTTAATAAATAACAGTGATTTAATCTCAAAATTCACTCTTGTAGATTACTTGATGAAAAAGTTCACAGCTTCAGACACGGGCAAAACTTGTCTGATGAAAGCTCTGCTGAACATCAACCAGAACACAAATGAGATAGTGAACATGCTCCTGTCCTTTGCAGAGGAAAATGGCATTTTGGAGAGGTTTATCAATGCAGCATACACAGAAGAGGCCTATAAAGGTATTGCCATCTGATAGCACTTTCAGGTATATGGTTAAATGTACCATCCATGCCATAATGATGGTTTAAATCCCTTAAACTAACTTTTATTCGTTTTCACTGGTGCCATCCTGTGTGAAACATCATTGATGTTTCAGAGTGTGCTTGAGAGACTCAGCCCTAAATTCCTGTGTCTGTTTTTCCAGGCCAGACAGCTCTAAACATTGCCATTGAGAGGAGACAGTATGAAATCACCCAGAGCCTCATAGAAAAAGGAGCTGATGTCAATGCTCATGCCCAGGGTATTTTCTTTAATCCCAAACACAAGCATGAAGGCTTTTATTTTGGTAAGTGGAATTGTGATCTTTCTGGAAAAGTTAAGGAATACCCAAAACTTTAATAAAACAAGAACTTAATCCAGTACAATCAATATGTAAATGTGCTTTCATTTATTAGGATGCTTAACACAGTATTTTATATTCTGATTTGAATACTTGAACTAAAACACAGCCACTTGTTGCACTTTGTGATTCTGTAGGTGAGACTGCACTGGCTTTAGCTGCATGTACCAACCAGCCAGACATAATTGAGCTGTTAATGGACAATGCCAGGACCAATATTTCCTCCCAGGATTCCAGAGGAAACAACATCCTCCATGCCTTGGTTACTGTGGCAGAGGACTCCAAAACCCAGAATGACTTTGTGATCAGGATGTACGACATGATCCTGCTGAAAAGTAAAGACAGAAACCTGGAAACAACCAAGAACAAGGAGGGTTTGACCCCACTGCAATTAGCTGCAAAAACTGGCAAATTGGAGGTGGGTGTGATTTCAGTAGCATCTCAGAGAAGCTGCTGCTCTGACACATCTTTTTCCAGGCTGGTTATGCTGGTTTGTTTCAGTCTTTGGTGAGCTAATTCTGTTCAAAACACAAATATTTCCATTGCAATGTTGTTTTTGTGCTTCAAGGTCTATCTGGAAATCCCCCCCTCTGTACAAACTTCACAAGCTGTTTAAAACCAGCCTTCTGTTGTAGAGAAATTCTGCAATTACCACCAAACAATTTCAGAAAACTCACTAGAACTGCTCTGTTGTGCTGCTGTAGAATTTGGTTTGCATAAATCAACTGCAATGTAAAGAATTGGCAATGGGATGATTTAGAAAGTAATTAAGTTAAAGGAAGGCATAAATGAACACATGGAAAATTGTGCTTTCATCCCTTAGAAAAACATCTCTGATAGAAAATCTGAAGGCATTAAAAACACTGTATTTATTTCCTCGAGGTTTTTTATCTCCAGCACCCCTCAGTGAATAATGCAATTACAAATACATTAAATTGCACAAATACATTCAATTTGCAGGTAAAATGTGGGAGTTTGGGCAAGTATGTTCATGTGCTGTCTCCTTTCCCATGAACAACACAGCTGCTGACAAATGATCTGTTCATGTTTCAGATTCTGAAGTACATCCTGAGCAGAGAGATCAGAGACAAGCCAAACAGGAGCCTGTCAAGAAAATTCACAGACTGGGCTTATGGTCCTGTTCAGTCTTCTCTGTATGATCTGACAGAGCTGGATACCACTGCTGACAACTCAGTGCTGGAAATCATTGTCTATAATACAAATATTGGTGTAAGTTGCCTATTTGAAAATAAATAAATATACATTTTTTTTTAGCAGTTCAGCCATTTCAGATGTGTCAGCCTATGCAAGCCACTGAATTACTTGTAAACAGTAATTTTTGATTCTCAGTTTTGTGTCAGTAGCAAGGTAAATTTTATACCTCTTGATGTTGTCAGCTGTAAGCAAATATGTGTTCAGCTCCTGCAACACAGGTTAGGTATTTTGGGAGTGTCTTTTCCTGCATTTGAAGCATTAATTTGACTTGCATAGGAACAGAAACTTTACTTGAAAGGTTTGTATTTTAGGTGTTTAGGAGTGTTTGCTTTGCAAAGCCAGGATTTTAGATTTGTTGATTTTAAATCCTGAGACAAAGCTTCCATAGGAAGCAGGACCAGAGGTTCACAGGACAGTTTGAGCTCAGTCAGGACTCACCAGGCTGGGGATGGCAGCTTATCCCAGCAGGAGAGGGAGTTGTCCCTTTGTCCCTTCCCAGGCTGGGTCTGGCACATCCCTGAGCACAGAGCTGTTTCTAGAGCAGCAAGGCTGGCATGGAACGAAATACACAAAATCTGTGCCTGGAATTCAGCTTCTTTACAGGCAGCAAGTTGAAATAGTTAATTTTTTTTAATTTTGGCTTTTTTTCCCCTCCTCAGAATCGTCACGAAATGTTGACTTTGGAGCCTCTGAACTCCCTCCTGAGGATGAAATGGAAGAAGTTTGCACGGCACATGTTCTTCATGTCCTGCTGTTTTTATTTCCTCTACAATGTCACTTTAACATTGGTTTCCTATCACAGGCCTAATGAAAATGAAGTGAGTACAGCAGCTGAATCTCACCACATTTTGCTGATTTAAAAGGCAATAGTATTTCCTGAATTGTATTTCAAATGCTAAAACAAGACAAGACATTGGAATATCTGGGTGTAGAGAGAACAGGTTCACCCACATCAGGGTGGGAGCATCAGATTTGCATTCTGTGGAAGTGACCTAAAATACAAATATATGATAAAAAGACTGGAATTTCTAAAGATGTGGAGAGGGTATTTTGTTTTTCCTCTAAGAAACAAACCTCTGATATTTCAAACACCTCTGTTAGGGTGCTGATAGTGTAAATACATGAAGAAAATCCTCACTGGAAGGGAGGAAATTGTGAACACAGAGAGTTACAGGTGTGAGGGTTTCTGTTGCTTTGCCTTTTCCCCTTCAGGGATGGAACTGAGATTTTCACTCTGGATTTTTCTTGCAGGCTCCTCCTTATCCACTGGCCCTGACCCGTGGGGTGGGGTGGCTGCAGTTGTCAGGACAGGTGATGGTTATGTTAGGAGCAATATTTTTAGCCATAAAAGAGGTAAGGGTTTTTTTGTGTGTTTTGTTTTTTGTTTGTTTGTTTGTTTGTTTTGGGGGTTTTTTTTGTGTTGTGTGGTTTGTTGGTTTTTTTTTTTGGTTTTTTTTTTGTTTTGTTTTGTTTTGTTTTTTTGTTTTGTTTTGTTTTGTTTTTTTGTTTTGTTTTGTTTTGTTTTTTTGTTTTGTTTTGTTTTGTTTTTTTGTTTTGTTTTGTTTTGTTTTTTTGTTTTGTTTTGTTTTGTTTTTTTTGTGTTTTTTTGGGGGGGGTTGTTTTGTTTTGTTTGTTTGTTTTTTTAGTAACAAATATGCAGCTAATTTGTAAAGAACTCTAGATTTATGATTATGCTGCTGCTGCTATTGGCAATACATGTCAAGTACCTTTGATATTTGTAATTTTCAAATCTTTAGCACAATCACCTATTCAGAATGACCCTGTATTTGAATACAACCGTGAAACAAATATATGAGGGTGTCTGCTTTATAAATTCTCAATGCAATGATCTGATAATTGTACAATATCAGTATTGTCAAATTGTTGGCTTTAAGGACAAAAGAATTGCAATGAAAAGAAATCCAATGGTATAATTTTGCCAGGTACTGTAAGTAATTAAAAACAGTAACTTCAATTATGCCAGAGATGACAGAATTTTAACCTTTGAATTTACAGCCTTATAAAATAATTAATTCTAGAAGTTACCACATCTTATCAGCAGATGGATTATTTTAGAACACCAGTTAAATTATTTTGAAAACCAGATTTTTGAGGCCTGTATTTTCTGTTTCTGCCTGCAGAGTGTGGCCATCTTCCTGCTCAGGCCCTCAGACCTGCACTCGATTCTCTCTGATGCCTGGTTCCACTTTGCATTGTAAGTCTGACATGTACTTACATAAATATATATATATTTCATGCTATCTTTAAAATCCTTCTCTATCTCATGGTCACAGAGAATGTCCTCCTGTAGCAGATATGCACTTTTTTCCTCGAAATTATCAGTTTTAGAGGGATGGATGTAAGGTTAAGCAGCTTTTCTGTAAGGCAAACTATTGGTTGCTGTCAGTAACAATACCAGGGTTGATGTGCATGGGGTGGATTTTCCCCACTCACCAGTGTCTTCCCTATTTGTGGAAAATCTCTAATGATTCTATCAATTCTTTAAGCTAAAGCTGCAATTAACTGTCTTCTAAGATATTATTAACAATTCTTAGTATCTTTGTCAGCAAAATCTTCACTAACCAGCTGTTTTGGGGAGAATAGTTTTCTTAAATTAAGCTTTAATAAATATAATCCTTATATGTTAATATACTTACACCCCTTGTACTGACTTATTTTATCATTAAACTATAATGCCAATTTCCTGGGGAGAATAAAAAAGCAGCATGAAATTATAAATTAAGCCTAAAGAGCAAAGAAATCTTGTTTTCGTATTTTTCCATTCTGTTGTTGGTTTTGTGCTAGTAATTTCTCTTTTACATATATGTTTGTTTTTTAACAGTTTTATACAAGCTTTGCTTGTGATCTTCTCTGTCTTTTTGTACTTGTTTTCCTACAAAGAACACCTGGTGTGTCTTGTTTTGGCAATGGCCCTTGGCTGGGCCAATATGCTCTATTTCACCAGAGGTTTCCAGTCCATGGGCATTTACAGTGTGATGATTCAAAAGGCAAGTTTTTCTTTTGTTTTACCTGCCTCATGATACTCCTTTGTTCTACAATCCAAATCAAGTCTATTCAAAAATTATGTGCATTATAGAGGTCATTTTAAAATGTCTTGTTTCCAGTTTTTATGTATTATTTCAGCAGAACACATTATATCATTGCAACAGCAGGAACTAGTTGATATCTTACTATTGACATTTTATTACATTAAATATGTGAGTAGCTTGTGTTTTTTCCAGCTAATGTAGTTCTGCAATTTAATTGCATCATAATCTGTAATGTCTGTATTGTACAGCATTAGTCACTCTCAGAGAAACACACCAGACTTGAGATAAAAACTCAGACCTTTGGGTTTGTTTGCTCAAGAAAAGCAGCCTGATGCTTTAGTGTGTGCCTCACCTCTGTCCCTGCAGAATTCACAAGCACAAAACTAGGCCTGAATTTTAATTTCTGTCACTTGTTTCATTCTGTTTCCAGGTCATCCTGCAAGATGTGATAAAGTTTTTAGTTGTCTATATCGTGTTTTTGCTGGGATTTGGTGTAGGTAAATATTACTGGAGCAAAGCACTGGTGCTCTGTGTGAGTAAAAATTTCAGCATTATTATGAGTAAGAACCCTGTTTTCATGATGAGAGCTCATGTTGGGGTTTCTTCTGGATGTGAACAGATGAGTTGTTTGGCCTGGTCTCAAATGCTTGGGATTTCATTTGGATGTGGGCTCTTTCTTCTTCCTGGAACTGTCACCTGGCTGCTCTGTGTGGCTGGGCAGCTCTGGGTCTCTCAAGCATTTTGAATTCTTTGGGATGAAATGCTCTTTAATCCTAAACAATGATTGTGACTGAAATTTCCTTGTGCTTTGTTCCCAGCTCTGGCTGCCCTGATTGAGACGTGCCAGGAGAGTGGGGAATGCCATTCCAACAGCAGCCTGGGACCTGTCCTGATGGATCTTTTCAAGCTCACCCTGGGCCTGGGTGACCTGGAGATCCAGCAGAACTCCAAGTACCCTGTCCTGTTTCTCCTGCTCCTCATAACTTTTGTTGTGTTGACTTTTGTTCTTCTCTTGAACATGCTGATTGCATTAATGGGAGAAACAGTGGAGGATATTTCAAAGGAGAGCGAGCACATCTGGAAACTCCAGGTTTGTTTGGGAGTTTGATTGGGGTAAAACCCTCAGGCTGACAGAACAGGTTAAGTGTTAAAGTAATCCTCATTTTGGTTTGTGTGTGAATAAGAGAAATAAATAATTCCAGTATTAGAGAATTGTAATAACTTTGGAATTAACAATCCTGAAGGTGATACCATGGCTTGGATTTCCAACCCATGCACTGTCCCACACCTTCATGACTTTCATTCCCCTGGGTATGTCACAGGATGATGTGTTTCACTATTTTTCCAGGGATCTGTGAATCCCTATTTGCACTAATTGTCAGAGATGTGTTATTTGCTGTTATTGGTGTTGGCTCTGGGTGGAGGCTTGACCTGTTATAAACTGCAAACTGTGCATGCTGTGAAATCAGACCATGGCCAACCACAGTCTTGTTACTGTTTACTGCCAACAGAGAGCCAGGACTATTTTGGAATTTGAAAAATTCTTACCAAAATGCCTGAGGAGAAAATTCCAGCTGGGAGAACGGTGTAAAGTGGCTGAAAATGACACCAGGGTGTGTTTAAGGTAAAGCAAAACTGGAATAATATGCTAGTAATTTCTGCTCTCTTTATGCTGCTTCAAGGTTATTTCTCCTCAAAACCCTCTTTAAAATATTTCTGTTATCTCTACAAATTATGCTAGATGCACAAGATTATAATTTAGTTTCTTGTTCAGTTGTAACCAATTGTTTAAATAAGGGAAAATGTATAAATTTTTATGTAAACAATTTTTCGGTAAGAAAGCAGATTTTCATCTTCATGTGTTTTTACTGTAGAAGCATGAAATCTGCTTGCAGTAAATGTCAAATCCCCTTTGAATGTCAGCTTAAAAGCAATCACAGTTAAGTTGATTGGTAATTGATGATTACCATATTAAAGAACTGTGCTGTTTAATGAAAAATACTGAAATATTTCAAGACTCTACTAACAATGTGTGAAATTATGAAGTAGCCTTGGTATTATTCTCACCTTCATAGAGTGCCTGACACTGTAAAAGATATTCAGGCTTTTAGTGCCAGCAAAGCAGGTGATAAAATGTGACAATTCCAGGAGGGAATAAAGGGGGCAGATCAGTGATGTGGCTGGGGAATAATGCATGGTGATAACACAATTTATGTACAATGTAAACAGGATTAATGAAGTGAAATGGACCGAGTGGAAAACCCATGTTTCATTTATTAATGAAGATCCAGGGCCTACAGGTACTGTGGAATTTTATGGCACACTATTTGCAGAATCTTTTCTTCTTAGAAATGCTTTTTGATACAGTTTTATACCTTTAAAAATATAAATTCTTGTATTAAACCACACATTATTGCTAGAGAAATTGATAGTTAATATGGCAGTGGTGTTAAGTTACTTTTAAAGATTTGGAGAGAGGGTTAGTGACAAATTTTGTTATATGATATAAATGTTGGTCAGGAAATCCAAGACATCCATCTGCTGCCAGGGCAGGAGTGTCATGGAGAAATGAGCTCCCTCTGGGCTGAAAAAATTCTGTAGAAGATATGGTAGCAAACTGAGAGCTTGATGTTTAAATAAATACAGTTTTTAACAACAACAACAAAGTGCAAAACTCTAATCTTGCCTATACAGTTTCTACCATATCCTGTTTTGTTTACAATGCATTTTTTTGCAGATCCAAGCAAAATTCAAGATAATTCAAGAACTAATAGCAAAAACACCCTGAATACTTTTGAAGAAATGGATGATTTGCCTGAAACTTCTGTTTAGTTGTGCTGTGCTTGACATGTGGCTCTTCTGAAGGTTAAAAGCATCAGCAGTGGGTGCTGAAAGCTTTGTGGCTGTTTTGGACAGCTGTAGCCAGCTGGAACACAAACTTTCAGTGACACAGTCTGATGGCTTGAACCCATTTATTCCAAGCTGAAATAAATGGGATTATTTCACTGGTTCAGTTCTGAGCCTCTCAAACTGTTGCTGTCCAAGTTTGCTTGATGCTCCTCAAACTTGGCTTAAGATGTTTAACTGGATAAAAAAGGTCAAATGTGAGATATTTCTTCCTTCTGTGGAAAATTAAGGTCATTGTGATCCCTATCTGCTGGTTTTTGGAATCTCTAACTCATGAGAAACTCATTCTGTATACTGGAAAAAAAAAAAAAGTTCTTGTAGTGGAGAAAAGCAAAGCATTTCAGTTCTGAAGACGACTAAATGAAGTATGTTGTTTTGAAATAACAAGGTTCTGGGTGCATTTGCAGCTTTTGCACTGACTGTCAGTGTTACTGGAGGCTTGGTCCCACAAACTGGGAAAAGCCTCCTCAGGTCCCAGTGGCTTTGCCTGATCTGTTTTCCTCTGTGCAATCCCCAGGATGTAATTGGGGTTTACTGCTGTTTATTTATTATTGTGTGTCTATGCCTCCCCATGAAATAACAGGGCAGAAATATAATTCCTGATGGAGGATAGTTGCTTCAGTCACAACGTTACTTTTCCTCCTTGGCTTTTCCATGCTGTTGAATCTTCCTGCATAAAAAGTTACCACACTGGAAGTTCTTCTGAATTAATTTTTGCATTCAACCACTTCAGGAAAATCAGAAGTCAGTATTTCTTCCCCAAATGAACAAATTGAGTTCAATGCAATGCAATCCCAGACTTTATTTTTTATTCAGAGGACTCTGTAATGCATTTCTGTAGCTCTTATTTCACTACCTGTGATGACCAAGTACTATGAATTATATTTTTAGTTTTCTGTTTTATGTGTGTGTATATATAAGGAGAAACATTTGTTCTGTGTACTTTTAAATTTCAATTAACATGTGTCTCCAGTGTCATGGCTTTTCATCAGATTTATTCACGTGGTGCCTGTTTTAAAGCTGCTATTTTAGGTGAGACTCAGGGGAGCTCAGTTCTGTGTTTGAATGATAATAAGAATTGCATTGGATTTTGCAGCTGTGGGCAAAATGATCCAAAAGACTTTCTTAAGACAGAAGAGAGCATGAGGGGAGCCCTGCAGTGGGAAGGATAATGCAGAGATTTTTACAGGGATGGTGAGCGTGGGTCCTGCAGACGCTGTGTCCTGAGCTTCCAACCTGGATGGATGGATGGGATCCACAGGAAACTTCAGCTGTGTTCTGGCAGGGCAGAGGAATTTGAGGGGAAGGACATTTGTGTTGCCACAGACCACGTCCCACCTGAGCACTGTTTGGCTTTCCCAGGAGGAGATGTGAAGATGAGAAGAAAAATTCCCGCGGTCTTGGAATCTTTGATCTTTGCTGGTTAATTTTGCACCGAAGCTGCCAAGGAAGGACGTGGCCTCAGGGCTGGACAGGTCTGCTTGGATCCTTTCAGTGCCAGTTTTTGTACAAAGGGAAAAAATACCTCTTCACAATACTCAGGAACCAGGCTGGGCCACGAGGCTGTGGCCACTGGAAACACAACAAGATCTCTGTGCTGTGCTGAGGCCACTCTGCACCTCAGGGAAAAGGCACAAAAAATCCCCAAAAGAATGTGCTGTGCCACTGTCCAGGTACAAAACTTGTGTGGATGAACTCAGGAATGAGCTGGGGGTTGTTTCTAAAAGCTGTCACTGAGGAAATGCCCTCCTTGTGTGGCCACAGAGCTTGGTCACCTCACATGAACCATCTGCTGTCTCCAGGCTCTTACCAAGGACACTCTGAATTCTGGCCAGAGCAGGTAATTCTGTGCTTTTTATACCATGCTTGTTTAAATTAAGGAAATAAAACTTGTCATTCAATGAACAGTCCGTCTCATGTGTTTATTTTATTGCCATAGGAGCTACACAAAGGCAAGGAAAAAATATTTTAAATTTAGTAGTAAATGAGGATGACATCTCTTTTCAAAGGTAGAATATGGGAGTTATCTGAACAATTAATCTTTCAGTAAATAATTAATGTATCCTTATACAAAGTTCTTAATGTTTATCACCAACTTGTCAAATACATTAAAAACAACTTTAGAAAATTAATTAAACCCTCATTTTCTTCTCTTTTTAAGATATTATGACAGACTTTGTCTCTACAGATACAGAACAAGCCTCCCTGTGGGGAGTTCTTAATTTCCATTCTGGAATACTCACGTTTGGTTTGTGCACTGCTCTTCACCAGAATCAGAGAAACTGCCTACATCTTGCCTTAAATCAGAAACAGCTTGAATTAGTTGTGAAATACACTAAAAAGAAATGTAAAGCTTTTTAGAGTATATTTCTCTGAAATCCCAGTTTAGGGTTGTTTTTATATTTGTAAGTATAAAAAGGAAAACAAAACCACCCCCAAGGCTTCCACTCCTGCTCAGTGGGGGTCAGTCACATATGCAGATAATATCATTTATTAAACACACCCTCCCCCTGTTTCTCTCTGCCCAGCTTTGCCTTTGTCTCACTTTTCATGTGTTTACCTGAGGAATTAATTTCAAGGATCAACCCATAGCAAAAAGTGTTGGTTATTGAGGTGTTTGAGGTTATGAAGTAGAAAAGCTGTAATTTTTGTATATAATGTAGTACTGTGAATGAGCTTCTTCATAAAAACTTCATACAAATATTTATAAATTTTTTGCATCTCTGGGAGTCTATAGGAAAAATAAACAGAGTCATAATCAGCATTATGATAATAGATCTCAAAGTGCTCAGCAAGGTTAATTAAATCACAATTTAAAATTAGATTCTGCATTTATTTAGTCCACAAATTACTACTGAATGACCCTGGACTTCACAAAGAAACCCACTTTTTATATGAAAAATCTATAATAAGCTCTTAAGGAGTGCTCTGGTTTGAGACTGACAACCTGAGGTGTTTTGCAGTGAGTTCGAATTTCTCTGTTTTTACAAAAGCTTGTTTCTTTTCATAATATGCAGCTTCATTAATAAATGTTGGATAGACTGTGCAGTTCCCCTGATATGGAATTACTTCTCCATCAAGAGTCAAAAATAGAGGATCACCATTCTTCAGTGGCTGCCAGTCTTGATCCTTAGGGAAAGAAAATAAATAGGATTGATTTACCCTCAGATTTTTGTATATTTTATGTGATTCCTGAGTTAGTGCTAATTATGCTAATTTCTGCAGCTTATGGCAAAAGCTTTTAAAATAGTTCCTTTTTATCTTAACACATAATTTTGAGTGTCTGGCCCTCATTTTCAGAGTTCACTGGTCAAGTGAACTGGAAGGAAACTGCAGATGCTCACAATTAATTGAAAACAGACACTCATTTTAGAATTAAAAATTAGACTAATATTTTAAAATATAAGCTATCCTATTGTCTTTTTTTCTGTAGTGATCTTAGATTCAGTGATTCCCAAGACAGTTCCTGAAATAATGAATGTATGACCTTAGTGAGAGAACTTAACCCTAGGGGAGGTCTAAAGTACTCAATAAAACCCATTGGCAATATTGGCATTTTAAATATTTATTACTAATATATATAACAATGTAACATAAGCAACACAGGAATAAGTAGAAAATGCCACAAATGGAAACTATTATAGAATTTACCTGGAGCTTAGGATGAATTATAGCAATAATTTCACCATTCTTATTCCTGGGATAATCTACTTTCTCCATTATTTTAAAAACCTCGATTGTGCATGGTAGGAATTCCTTGCCTAGAAAGAATAAATGTAATTTAATGTCAAGATGAAAAACTGGCTGTTAAAAAGAACAGTGCATTATTTATTCTCTGTAGAATGGCTCAAATCATCAGGTTGTCCCCTAAAAGCCAAGTTGCAGAAAGATAGTCCAGTCATGTATTTGGGCATATGAAGCCCAGGTCTAAATTTGCAACTAAAATGTGACTTTTCACTTAAAAAGACCTATTTTGTGGGTGAGGAAATCAATGAAATGACTGTTTGCTAGTGTTGCACAGCACAGAGTGGTATCAGTGGTATTTAATCTTTACTATTACAGCACAATAATGGAAATTCTGATGTGCAAAACTGCATTATTTTCCTTCTATTTAAAAGAAAAAAAACACTGACAAAACATACTCTGAAATAATTAAAAACACTTATTTTGTCAGGGTGTATTTTAGGTAGTGCACAAGTCTGACCCAAATTTTTTCATTCTCCCCCCACCTTTGACCTGTTTAACTCTAAAATGTTATAGCCCAACCCATTTTTGAAAATATTTTCCTAAAATAGTCCACTGACATGGCACAGGAGGCTGTAACCTCGAATTACCTTCATTAAAAAGTTGCACGAAATCAAGGCCATGTTTGACAATCTTCCTCATTTTGTCCAAAACATCAGCTCTAGCAACACCTTGTGGCTGGGGCCCCACCTCGACACCTGTTTGGAGATGAGGGAAATCATTAATGTCACTTAAAGTCACCATCACACATCCCCTGCTTACACTGCACAGCAAAAATAGATGTCTGAAAATTCAGTATTTTATGTTTAAGAGGGATTTTAAGGCACAGAATTATGTGGCTTTTTAAGGCAAGTAAATCCTTCTCATATATTATAAATATTTTCTGCAAAAAGTGGGTTAATTGAGTTTAAGGATTTCCATTTGGCTTCTCTATTCTGTAAGCCAGAATTCTGTGTAAATCAGAACCCTTCAGAAGAATGGAGAATCACGGACATTCATTTTGGTAAATTTCTTGTCAAACAAACAGCTCTTGGTGATCAGAGCACTGCGTAAGGCAGTGAACACATCTGAAATCAGCCATATTTCAAAATAGTTTCCGGTGGGTTGAAAGAGCCTTTGGGTTTGATATTTACCAACAGGATGTTTTGCCACAGACCGAGTTGTTGCATATTTCAGGCTGGGATGTTCAATCAGCAGAACAGGACAAGGTTCTGGAGCCAAAGCGTTCTGTGGAGGTGGTTTAAAAACGCCTTTGTTATGCAAAATGGTTTAAAACGTTGTGCCACAAAAGATTACTGATGCAGAAGTGATTTACACAATGTCTTCAATATGTTGCCTTTATTTCAGGGCCCTCAAGGAAGTAGGACATCTTTAGAAAATGCACAAAGCTGTGTTTGTTGGTGTCTGTTCCATTAACTGATGCCAGGCAGCTCTGCTGAACCAGAACTGAGCACAGTTCTAGCCTTGAACTGCCAGCAGAGGAAAAAACCTCCTCAGCACGGTTCCAAAACTGGGAATTGAAATACCATAAAGCAGATTTCAACTATTTTATTTGGAGTTAGACTCCAATTCTCTTATGGGGGTACAGATTGTGAATTAAGCCTCATTTTAATCTTTTTATTGGCATATTTGCTATTTGAGGCTTCTTTCTTGTTGACTGCCCACCATTACTCTTCATATAATTTTAGTCAAAAGCTTTTTAGATCTACAAATATTTTTATAAGCATTTAAAAAGAATACATGTAATAAGAAAAAAAATGTTTAAAAATACGTTGTTTCTAATGGAGGGGAAAAAAATTAAAATTCCACACCATTGGCCCAACCTGGATCCCATCAGTCACTTTCCAGGTCATCAGAATTCAACCAAATTATGTTTAAACCAACATTTCTGCAAACCTCACTCTATCAAAACTTATCAGCCTCAGGAACAGCAGAAGCAAACAGCTTCTAAAGACACATCACTGATAAGGGAACATTGTCATTACCTACTTCCATTATTTTTTACGTCTCTTTATTTAATTAAATTAATGTTTAACTATTTAGCAAGTGTGAATCAAATTTATCCAAGTTCCTGACAGATCAGGGTAAAAGCAGATTAAACTGCATTAATTTTCATAGATGTTATTCTAAGTATTCCTTTTTGCCCATCAATCTTAATAATGTTCGTTTTAATAAGTGAAGATCTGATGAGTTTAAATCTGAATTGCTTGATATTATAATCAAATTAGTAATTGCCTCTGATTTAAAAAAAATTCATCCTATGAGTAATGAAATATTTTAAACAGTTTTGCAGAAGAAAAAATAGTATACTTAAACTACAAAATAATATATAGTAATACAACATCACAACTAATAATCTATTTTAATAGTTCATTTAAATTAGTTTTACCTTGATATAATGAACCATTTGAATTGTAAAGTCATCCCTGGAGTTTTCAAGAATAATGGTACCACCCATGTTAGAAGTGGTGTTGTGAAGGTCAAAAATAAGGTCATAGGCATCATCACTACCTTTGGGACCAAATATATGATTGATTTCCTGAGCCCTCCTCACTTCATATGGAATATCTTCCACCACTGGCCTGCTGTTAATATCAGCACAAAGAAATTAGTAAGCTCATTCCATGGCTTTACAGTCAACAAAATACTTATTAGCCTTTTCTTTTTACTTTAATTCCAAAATTGACTGGAGTTGAAATCACCTGTTTAATTCCCAAACTTAAAATTGGCTGAACTTGTTGATGAAAGCAAGCATGATTGTCTTGTAATTGCCTTATTGTCTTGTGCAGAAGGGTATGAAAATTATTTAATCAAATTTTGGTTGGAAATGATTTATTTCTCCTTACATCCCAAAATTTCCCCCTATGCATAAAACTAACTGAAATTTTATCAACAACATAGAACACTTCCAAGACTGGATCCACCTCCTACTGGAGACCGTATTCAGACATCAGTCCATGATGTTTTGCCTTGGACATCACCCTCAAGGCTTATTGTAACTTGTTTTATTTCTTGTCTTCTCATAATTTGATCAGACTTTTACAGTCTATTCCTTTAGGATTCTTAAAGCTCAGTGAAGATTTTGCTACCTCAAATCTGCTCCTCCAAAGTTTTAATATTTGTAATTTCAGGAGGCTCTGTGTATCCCGTAATCCACCTTTGTGTTCTTTAGCTCTGCCTTTGAAATTCAACATTCCTTCACAAAAGACTGTTAATGAATACTTTTATTGAAGCCAATGGGATTTACACCATTGCTTTCAGTAATATCAGGATTTCACTCTCCTTTTTCTTATTTTGTAAAATAATTTGTAATCTTGAAGGTTCTACACTTAAGGGAGCAGGGGAAGGTACTCCAAACACTCAGTAGTGCTATAATAGGACCAGGCAAATTCATAGTATTTACTGAGAAATATGGGTTAAAATATGAAGACAACCTGCAGGTGTCTTAATGTGGTGTTTGTTCAAGTGTTCTGTTTTCAAAGCAGCTGAAACAAAACAAAACCACCTCTTTTTTGTATGTTTTTCCAAAGTAAACAATTAAAAGGATGGCCTCAACACTTATGTGTTAACATTTGCTTATCTTAGACATAATAACAACAAAATTCTAAGATGAAAAGCCAGATGGAAAGATGTGTAGGGGAAGAATAGCTGCCTGCAAAATATATCAAATAAGTATTCCTTTCTATGATATTCAACTTTACCATTAAAATTTGTCTGAAACAGAATTACCTGGTGAGCAACTATACCAGGAATGTTTCTATAGCAAAGTACACCTCTAGAATAGATGTCTCAAAATAACAGAAACATCAAATCCTATTAAAAATGTAAAATCAGTTACTATTTTACAGTAATTATAGACAGTATTTCTTTTACAATAATGAATCAGTTAAACTATCGAGGTTCTTGGCTATGCTTTTGCCTTAGAATAGATTATTTCTAACTTCAAGTTTTTCTAATTTCAAGTTTTCACCTTTTGCTGAACATAACTGGAATTAAACTCACTTCCCTGATTTCTGTGCCGTTCTTTCAGATACTCAGATGTCTGTGTTTAAATTGCTTTTATGTGCTGTTTCTTGTAAGTCTAATTGTATTCAGAAGAGCTCCCAAACTGAATTGCACAAGACATGAGAAATAATGACTCTGTAACTCACAGCAGTGGTATTCCAATTCACACAAATGCTGCTCATCTAATACTAATTTAAAATGATGTTTAAGATAATGTAATGTTGGTTTGAGATTGATTTCACCAGCAACAGAAGCGAGCCTGTTAACACTCAAGCAATTTGTTCTTTTTTTGGGTTAAAGGTCAGTAATTTCAGTTATGTGACTGCACGGTTAAAGTAGAAGGGGAACTCATGTTCAACATTTTAATCTGGAAAGAATTTTAAAACTAAGAAAAGTAAAACAACAGAAAGCACAACTGCTCTTACCCAAGACTCTCGGGGTCAAAAACCCGGTTGAGATCACAGTCAATGTACCTGGTGCACCTCTCCACAGCTCTGGGGTTGGTGAGGAATGGTTTCACCTCCACTCCTGGTCTCTGGATCTCGGCTCCATCCTCCTGCCAGTGCCTGACCAGGAGCACCCCCGATAATTCATTGCCGTGAGTGCCCCCGAAGAGCCCCACCCGTCTCACCCGAGCACACGGGGAACTCATCCTCAAGGAAAACTTTTGTCTCTAGGGGAAAAAAAAGATAAATTGTTCCAGCAGGAGATCCGTTCTTCTGGTTAGGTCAGATGCAAAAGAAAGTGAATGGATTTCTCCCAAGAGTTCTCCTCGAGTCCTGTTTTGAGGCGGGATTTTCCACCTCCCTCCCCAAGGAGCCTCCCCTCCAGTTTCCGTATTTAGTAACTTCTCCGAGGCTGTTAATGGCACTGTTCCACAGTCCAAAAGTTAACTCTGGGCAGTCTTCATAATATATGATCTCTAGGGAAATCCTGTTCTAATGAGCAGTGGAAAACACTGTTTTTACACTTAAATATCAGGCATTTTTGCACTGCGAACTAGGTGTAACAGGTATTCTCATGTATGTTTGAAGTTACATAATGTAAGTATTACATTATGTAAGGGCAGAATGATTTAAAGTGAGCAAACCTAGCAAAACAAAAATCATATCTTGGCTCTAGTCCAGCGTATAATGCTGAAACATCAAGTATTTTCACCTAAAAAAAGCCAAGAACAGCTGAGTTCCTCAAAGCACGCTGTGGCTTGTACGGCCTTTTTTGTTTTAGAAATCTGAAGAACAGCGATTAGAAGGAACACGAGCCAAAATTACAGTGCAATTTATCCACAACTGACTTACCCAGAGTTCTGGCTCCAGTTCTATCTCGGGATCTGCTAACACAGACCTCTAACACATTGAAACAACTTTGCCAGGGACAACCCTCTAACTTCTGCAGTGTTTTATTAAAGAGGAAACAGATCTAGACCGCGATGGGACAATAGTTCTGTTCTCTCCCCAAAAAACTTCAGTCAGCAGCTTTTCTTCCATTTCCAAAAGTGTTCAGAAAAGCTTCTGAAGCTTAAGCCAAAGAGCAGCTGTAACTTCCATCCTGAGAATCAAAACATTAAGAATAAAAGGCCTTATTAAGAGAAAAATAAGTTTTATTGCTCTAAATGACAGAAGTATTTGTAATTGGTATCCGACACATGATATAAGCATTACAAAACACTAGATTGCAAGAGAATAAAGAATGTTTATTGAACAATTCCTTTTTATTAAGATTATAGTCCAGTGACTGAGAGAATATTTGGCCAGTGTCTGAAAGGCTTTATATCCCAGGTCACAGACTGTAGGTCTAGGAAAAGCTCAGCACAGGATTTATCTAGAATATTTCTGATGGGAATATAGTTTCTACAGAAGTTGTTCTCTTTGTTTCGGTTCGTGCATTCAGATTTGCTGAACCTTACAGCAAGTTAATACAGACTGTTTACTTAAACACTCAACTTAGGAGCTGCCAGATATTTAATCAGAACGAGTAATTTATTAAACAAAGCAGTAAAGTTGCATTTTACAGCACTGGACAGTCTGTACTGTCCTTTGACCCCCGTCTCTCTTCAGCAGTGGTGACAGAATGTTGAGTGACACAACACCCAAAAACACATCTCACACTCTGAATCTGTGTTTGCCGAATTTAAACACAGCAGCAGTTTGAAGAGTAAACAGCAAAACGTGAACATGCAGGGCTGGAACCTATAGTTTATCTTTTATTGCTGCTGGCACAGTAATGGTTGTAATTCCTTCCAAAGTGCTGAATGAAACACAGAGATCGTCTGTGCACTTACTTAACATGCAAGAAGTTCGTCTCCTTAGAAGAGTGTTTGTAGGACAGAGACAGTGAATTTCCAAACAAGAACTTAGGAACTAAATCCATGGAAGCTTCTTTTATCCCCTTCCAGCAGCTCCCATCCAATCACTTTAACTCCTCATTTCCCAGGACCTGCCAATTTGGGGATGAATGGAAATTCACATGGAAAGTTTTCACTCTTCAGAGTTAAACACTGGGAACCGTCCCTTATTCCTGTGCTTTGCCAATACTCACACTCTGAAAAAGGATGTGGGATATTTAGTTTAGTAAGAATCCAGATTGGTTTGATGTGCTACATACGGATATTTGGGAGCGCTTCTGAAGGAAAAGGATTACTAAAACAGGACAAGATCCAATTGTGCCAAGCACTCAGATTTTAAACAGGAACCAGCCACGTATAAAAGCCAGAACAGCTGAAGATACTAAGAGGGTGAAGAACGCTGTTAGTTTTATTTACAGCCACGTTTGGGTCCACACACTTCTGGAGATTCAGCTGCGCCCCGGGTTCTCTGAGGGTGACGCTACACCGGGTCCTCAGGGGCAGGGGTAATTAATGAAATCCCACAGAGGGGGTCATTAGGGGGTTCCTGTGTCTCCCAGCCGGGCCCAGCCTCTCCCGCCGTCCCCTCAGAGGGCAGGGGGAAGCGGGCACCGCCTTCCCGCCATTTTCGCACAGGCTGAGGCGCCAGCGCGCGCGCGAGTGTCCGTTATTTTTGGCGGGCTTCGCCTCAGGGCTGCGCCTCAGCTCCGTCCCTCAGCCCGGTAAGCGCTGACCCTCAGTGTGCCCCTGACCCTCAGCCCGCTCCCTCAGGGACTGGAATCTACAAAGCGCAGTTTAATCTTTCGCGTGCACCTGTGGGTTTTCCAAAATCCAGTACAGCTGCTTCTGTGTTTTAGGGTTTGTGTTCGAAATGATGCCGGTCACTGGGGTTGCAGACTTAAGAGAAACTGCCATAAAATCACGTGAAATTTGGATGTGTTTGTGGCATTAATTAGTTTGCTTTGTTTATCTGACTTCCATACAGCAAATTTGGAGTGATCAATACATTGCTGCTGCCTGTTAAGATTTAGCAAAGAAATGAAAAGGAATTTAGCAGACACCTCGACTCGCAGCACAGCAGGTACCAGCCCTTCTTTTGTGCTCTTAGACACCTCATTATACTTTTATATATACACAAAATCCACACAATACACTTACATATATAGTATTCATAGAGTATATTCAGTGTTTAGCCCTAAATCCCCATTTTCTGAGATGACTTGCATGGGTTGTCTGTTTGCTGCAGCACAGGGCAAGATTTTGGATGGATTCAGGGAACTGGTCACTCAGGGAAAGGTTTCATTCATGGGATTATGTGTAGGACAGAGGGCTGGGAATATAAATTCTGTGAGGGACTGGTCTGTTATGTGTTTATGAAATGTAATTCCTATGTGTAATGTAAAAGAAGTTATTTTATTTCCGTGTTTTAAGTGTGGATTGTGTATCCTTTTGCTATTAATACAGTATTATTTAAATTTTAATTTTAGGTTGTCTGCCTGTACCACTGTTCAATCAGAAAAAAAGAACTAGACAACCTCTCACTTCAAATCCACTTAAAAATGAACAAGGTACTGGTTCTGGGACTACTCATAGTTATGACTTCTCTCCCACATCATTCGGTAAATAAGATCTATTTTATTTTTTTTCTGTCTCTAAATCCAGATAAATCTTAACTTCCTGATTGTATTCCATGAAATCAGACATTGTCTCTATCAAGAACTATATGGATGCTTTATATCTATTTGTGAAAAGTTCATTATGTAAAAATTGTCCTCCAGGAAATTTCTTTCTCCTCTGTACAATTGAGCTTTTTATACCTTGTGCCTAGAGGGAGTTTGACTCTTTGTGTGATGGAGAATGAAGTAGCACTGGCATTTAAATAGAGTCCCTTGAAACTGACCTTTTATTTTCAGTTGATTTCCATCAACATTCAAGTCCTGTGTTACAAGAAGAAACATTTGTAAGATGTCTTTCTTGTAGTTCAGAAAGGAACTTCAGTTCTTCAAATTGGGCTTGGAAAGAACAGTGCAGAATTCTTCTTTTAGTGCTTTCATTACGTTTTACTTGTAATAAAGTTTAAAAGTTTTCTTATAATAAAGTCTCTGTTGTTAATAAGTCTAATGTTTGTAACTGAACCATTGTCTAGAGAAGCAACCTACTTGTTAGAAGTTGTCTTGTAATTACAAATATCAAAGGATCACGTTCCTCTTTTTTCTTTTTTCTTCCTCCTTCCTGTGTGAGCCTGTTTGTGGGACGTTAGGCAGAGTAGTAGCCTACACAGACTTATTGCCTTTCAGTCTTTTCCATTTTTATCCATATTCATTCCTTTGTCTTTTGAAAATTAGGATGGGGCACTGCAAACCCAGATGTGGATGAACTGCAGAAAGCAGCAAAGAGTGGGTATGTAAAAAGCAAGTTATTTGTTGCCTTTTTGATTTTTATTTGGATACTGATTGTTTCACAAACAATCCATGTGTGTCTTACAAGAGCTGCTGCTGTGTCACTGATACTTTAAACTTATCTTTGAAAGCCAAGCAGAACATCCGATGGCTCCTTCCCTTATGAAACCACCAAATGCATCAAAGTTTAATTTAGCAAATGCTGGAAAAAACTTGGCTGCCTGCAGGTTGGTGAAGCCTTTAATGTCTATTATTCTTCCTTTTTGTTCTTATGTGAAAATGCATCTTACATTTTCCCATATACCTGTAGCATTCAGATAAACCCTTTTCATATCACTCTCAGAGGAAACCTAGTTTATTTTATTTTAGAGCTATGAAAATATTTGAATTTTGGGTAAGGAAAGATCCTTTACACAGGGCAGGACAATAACTGAGCAGGGTTTTAAGGCCTGTTGAAGTCAGATGGATTTATGCACAGGTGTAATCACTGCCCTGTATATGGCTAAATCTGGTATAAACTCAAGTGAGTTTGGACGTATTTAAACCTAAAGCAACAATTTATGCATTGCTTTTATATACTTTAATCACTTATTTGGGTATTCAGAAGAGATACTGTCATACTGAACTGTTGTATTGCAGGAACAGAAATGAATATACTCCTTTAGGTAACACAGCAAATTCAAGATCTGATAATGGAACTACCCGAAAGTTTGAGAACTTTTCAAGCAGTTTGAAAACTGTCCAGCAGCAAAAACACCCTGACAGTGGTAACCCATCCCAGCTCATCAAAACAGACACATCCAAAGGACAGTGGCCAGTGAAACCCAAAACTGTGTCAAGAAGTCTGCAGGATCATAGTCCAGCATATAAATTTAACTACAGTACTCAGCAAAATAAAGTTAATGAAAACCAATTTGGTTGTGTCCCAGAAGATAAAAGTCAGGTAAAACTTATGGGCAGGGTTAATAGGAAAGACACAGTGAAGAAAGCAGTAAAGTAAGAATACTGATGGAAGATGAGGTTTTCATCAGCCCAAGCTGCCTTAGTGAAACCTGAATTTTCTGGAAATTTAGAATTGAGATTTTCATACTGTAATAACCTAAAATCCTCAGTAAATGGGCAGGGAGTTGTTTGTATATTCTGAACAAATGCTTTAATTTTAATGTAAATATTGCCTATTTAACAAAATATATAGGTGCCTATGTGCCCTATAAAATTGCAAGTGTGTATGTCTAACAAGCTTTTGCCTTCCTCTGAAAGGAAGTTTCATCATCTCAAGTTAAAACCAAAATAAAAAAGAATTCTTTGCGAATCCTGTCTGCAGTCATTCAAAGTGTGAAGCACTGGAGCCAATATGCCTATAAAACTGCACTGTTATTCGAAGTTTTAGGTAAGCATAGTAGAGTACAATAATATAATCTGATAATAATGGTAGGGCAAAAACAAGAGACAATTTTTCAATAGCTGAAATATTTAAACCTCCAAAATACTGGCATGAACACCATCTAATTTTCCTTCTATTCAGCTATCAAAGGTGACTGAAACAAGTACAAAATTAACAATTCAGTCATCCTCCAACACAGAATTTTATCATCCTGTTTCTTTCCTTTCCTTGTTTTTAGAATGTGTTAGAATAAATTTTGCTGTTTAGTAGGAGTCTTCCATAGAACGGTACAGCTTTACAATAAATTTTAATATAATTAATCTAGGAATGATTAATTTTTGCTTAATGGGCCAGGCACACTGGATTCTGCAGTCACACCTGGAGCATATGGGGCAAAGAACTTTCTTCTGAGAGATGGAAAGGAGACCCTGCCTTGCGTGTTTTATGAAATTGTGAGTATTCTGTGTCCACACATAACACAGTCACCACTAGTTCAAATCCTTCTCATGAATGCAAAAAAACCCCATAAATTTACTGTGTAAAAGGCAGGCTGGTTGTTTATACCATATTGTTCCCAATTAGAGCCATAGTCACTGCTTGGGCATTCTCAGAGTTTTGTTTCAGAAAAGAAGCTGAGACTTTGAGTTTAGCTTTTAAGTAGCTGATAACAGCAGCAAAGCTGATGTCAGTGCCTTGTGTTTGATGTAGTCCTCAGAAACCAGCAGTGTGGAAAGCTTTTATGTGAGGTGATGTAATTGTTCTATGTGTTTATTATGCTTTGATGAAGGACCGTGAGCTTCCACGACTCATTAGAGGTCGAGTGCACAGGTGCATGGGAACCTATGATGCAAAAAGGAACATTTTCAAATGTGTCTCTGTAAGACCAGCAACTGCTCAAGAACAGAACACTTTCCAAGACTTTGTTAAAACTGCAGATGTTGAGATGACAGCATATGTAAAAACTATGAATGAAATGTGAAAGTCAAAATAGTTGTCCAAACCCCAGTTTAACTAATTGTTACCCATAAAGGCTGGACATGCTACAACATTTACCAAAACTACCAGGGAAAATCTGGTTAAATATTTGAAAATATCACTGTGCTGTGTTATCCAGCAAATGTTGTGTGGTATTCATTGGGTTCCCATTTATGTGTTGAGTCATGTGTTCTTAAAAAAAAATAAAAAATCAGTATAATACCTGTATAAAATAACAACAGACCCTGAAGCTGTAGGAAGATTCACAAGGACACAGAGGAAGTTGAAAAGAAAGGATTATTTGAACACAGAACTTCCTTGCCTTTGTCACAGAAATATCTTTCATGAGGAATGGACCATGTACATGTTTATGTGCCTTTTCCTTCAAACATTAACTTCTATAGATTATTCTTGCTGTTCCTATTTCCTTTTCCCTTCTTCAGAAGCTTTGCAGCAGATCTCTTGGGAATTGCTAAACAAGAGAGTTGTCAAGAAAACAGCAAACAGTATGGGGATTTTTTTATTATTATTTTATTATACAGTGTTGGCAATTGGAAATTTCACATTTAAAATAATTGAAATATTGTATCCAACAAGTCAAATACAGAAAACAGTTAATATTCTAAAAAGGAGCCAGCTAGTCAATGCAGAAACACATTAATGGAAAATACAGCTTTTAGTTACACTTAAAAAATTATATATTTAGAATAAAACTTGAACCTGGTCCAGCAAATTGTAACAGGAAAACGCTTTTACACAGTTTAACGCGCAGACAGTCTTTAGTTAAAAAAGTGATCTGTCAGTGTGAGCACAGGCATTGTCAGCAACAGGTGAGGTCTGAAGGATGTGCTTTACCAACCGCTGCAAGAACCACTGGAATTATCATCACCCCTTCAGTGGGAAGCGGGCTCAGAGCATGGATGCTTCAAGGAGAGTTTGCCAGTTCAGTTGTAGAGTCATGGACATGTTTGATTCCCCTTAAATATTATAAAATGTTAAAAGAAGCTCCAAGTGGAAGCATTAGCTTGACTCATAAAAAGTGCAGGATATTGCAGGATGCAGAGGTTGATGATTTGCACAACAGAAGTTGAGCTTTAAGAAGTAAAGGATTTGGTACAGCAGTGTTGTAAATTGTAAGACTCTGCTGTAACAGTAATTTAAAACTAATTCCAGTTAAGTGATTGATGCTTCCAGTTCTGCACATGTGAAACTTATGTTAATAAGTAATGACAGGAATAGGTCCTTTGTCTACTAGGTGTGTTATGGCTGTTAATAAAAATCTAAAATAAGTTTATTTTTCAGGAAGTGTTTAGATCTTTGCAAAAAAATTTTCTACTTGACACTAACAAATCACTTTTTCTAGTGAAACATTAAGTGAACAGTCGTAAACATTACACAAAACAGAAAAAACCCTACTCAATACAGTTTATACACACTACTCAACCTTTTTCAGTTGTTGGGTGATTTTTTTTTTCTTGACCATATTGATCCTGTCTTGTATAATGGTTCTAGTGTAAAGGCACAGGTTGGTTAGGAAAGAAAAGCCTGCATCTCTGTCTCTCTACCTTGTGGTGATTATTTTCTTTTTGCATGTTGTTTGTTATTCCTCACTTTTCTGACTCTTGCACAAAAATGACCAATCTCAGCCATTCATTAAAAAAGTGTAAGACATCACTGAAAAGCACATTAATATACAGAAGTGACTGAAATTTATTCTTCTTACTTTAGGGCATTCCTTCAACCTATTTTGTTAAATATTTGGAAGATTTAATTTCTCAGGCCCTGTAAGCAAAAGTGCAGAGCACCCATGCTCTCCTTCTCAGTGTACTTAATTCTGCAGTGGAATTTGTATTTTCAAAGAACTTGCTAAGTTTATGTGCAGAATTTGCTTTTAGAGTGCATGGAAATATAACAACAGGACAATTATTTTGGAAAACAATGCAACGTTCTGTTGAAGTTTAGAAGGTGAGGAATGTAAACAAGACTGCAGAAGTCTTTGATGTATATTAAAATAACACAGTGATTGTTCTGTTTGCATTTTCTTATACATCCTCAACATGTCTCTGTCTGTCCCTTCATGTACACCTTCCATTAAGAAAAAAATAAAATTCAGGAATCAGTTGGACTCAGCTAAGTGAAGAATAATAAATTTGATCACCTGGTTTGTGCCAAAATACAAAACTAAGAACTACAGCTCTGAATTAAATATAATCTATGTGATTTTTCTTTTTAATAAATAATAGAAAATAAAAGATGAGAATAGAATTAGAATTAAATTTTTATTTAGAATGAAAAAAACACAACAGTGGAGTGAGATTAGAACCCAATGTTTCTTTTGCTTAAGGCAATCAAGTGCACTTATTTCAATGCTTGATGGTAATGAATTCAGTGCTTTTGTAGAAATCAGACCTCACAAAGTTCCCATACAGACTAAAGAAATATGGCCATTTGTAGTTCTGACACAGCATCAGATTTTTGCTAGTCATGTTCAATAGCATTTCACTTCACTTTTTTTTTTTTTTTTACAAACTGGACTCTTAATTGCAATGGAAATACTGGAATTAGTTCATTCTGGCTCATATTATCCCTACAGATAAGGGCCATTGGGCACAGACATTTTTGTAAACAGAGATTTTTACTCTTCAGCCTTAAACAACAAAACCCAAAATCTACAGTTGTCATAGTTCAAAACATTTTGTTAAAGTCCACCTAGAATTATAATTAAAGAAATACTGGAAACAAATTCTTAGGATTCCTTTTCTCCTGTTGTTAAACTATTAAATCATCATGAAGCCTTTGGAGGTAGCTGGAGCTCTCAGAAATAAAGAAATTTCAATTTTCCCCAAGACTTCATGAAGATGTCTCTAAATCTTGGCAACTAGAGCAGAAGTAAAAACTGTGCCCAGAATTTACAATATGCAAGTGGTGTTAATATATACAGATTAAAAAGAAACTTTTTTCTTGTATACCATTCTTTTTAGCTATCAATCTTAATTTTAGGCTGTGGCTACTAGTAGGTGCTTTTTTCACTAATCAAAATAATTGTAACAAAATACCATTATCGATTTTAAAGTTACTGGGTTCATAGAAGTTCTGACAATTCACAATATATCAAAAGTGGTTTGAAGCTTTTCAGACTCACAATTTGAGACACAAAAGAAACTGGGAGGTAGACAGATGTTTTGAGGATAAACTGATTTTTTTTTTGTCTAAGGCATTATGCCATTCTGTGTTTGGAGCAGTGTAAAGGCTGCTGATTAATCCTATTTCAATTCCAGAGTGTTCGCTGCTCGTGCTTACGGAAGACTTTCAATGCACTTTTGGTCTTTGTCAATCTGACCTTCTCTTCCCCATCTCCTCTCCTCTCTTTAGCAATACAACTGGAAGTGCTTTATTAATTTCTGCCCATTACTGTAGACAGGAATGTTCTGTTCTTAAACAGTAATAAAATACTATAAAATAGTAGGTATTGGAGTTGGAGATATGTGCTCTTTCGGTGCATATTTTGCAAAGAATGGTAAAAAGACAGACAACATGACCCCAACAATTGCCAGCATGTACCCCCATCCAATCTGGCAGTCTCCTGCATAGTAGATGTCTGAGTTCTCACAGAATCTCTTCACAGTAGCAGAGTTGAAACCAAAAGGGTAAACCAAAAGCCCAGAAGCCATTATGAACACTAGAGAGGAGAAAAAAAAAATCACACCAGTTATTATAAAACATTAATTCCTTTGGAAAAAAAACTAATCCTTATTTTAGAAAGGCAAGTATAAATATTTTATTAAAATCAATGGAAAAAGTCATAGCTTATAAAACCCCCTTGTGATTGGCAGATTATCCTCCTTTTCATAATTACCTCTTATGGACAGCAGTGGTGTGACAAGGCAGCAAGTTGGGATTTTTTTCATGAGAACTCTTGCCATTAAATAACTTCAGAAACGCTGTGATCCAAATTATGTAGCCATGTAAAAAGTAAGGTGATTCAGATACAATGGAATCCAGTGAAGAAGAATTCCTAAGTTGGCAGATTCCAAACCAGCTTCATTTTCTTCTCAACAGCATTTTTGTGCTTGAGACAATTACTTTGTTCTGCCAAATAGAAATTTTCAATGAAAGAGTTCAAATGTAATTTTTCAGATTCTGCTGATGAGGTTCTGATAATGTGAGACTCATTAGTACTGACTCAAATTGTTTAAAATATCCTGCATTTGAACAATTGATGAAAAACAACACAATTTATCTTCTCTTTATGTATTTATTTTATGTCTCTTGACATTGGAAAGCCAGGCTTGCCTCTTGCAATTACTCTGCATTATCCATTGGCTTTTAATAGAACTTCACAGATTTTAGCCTTTAAGGAATCCATGTCATATTCAAATATCGACTTATGCAGGTAATTGAATCATCAGCAGAACCACTTATCCAGCTTAGAAAATAAGACTGCCCAAGGTCTAAATAATGAGTACGATAAAAATGCATTAAAATTCTCCAGGAACAACTCTTGGAGCCTGATTGTGCCCACCTTGGGAGTGAAGAGGGGCAGAGCCAGGCTGGTGTTAGGGGTTACACCACCTTTTGTTTGAGAGAACACTGAAACCATGTTTTCTTTTCCATCCCTTCTGCTAATCAATTACCACTGTATTTAAAATCTCAATTTTCTACTGTACTGAACAGTACCATGGAGCAATCCCTTTTCCTCTCTTCCCACTTTCCCCGGAGCAGTGTTTGGTTCAAATTCAGGGTAGGGATTCAAGAACAGCGGCAATCAGAATTAACAGTTATGTTTGAGCTGATAGATAATTCATAACCAGCAAACAGCTAATGAAGCATTAGGAGTATAAAACAAACACCACATGCCATTCTCTGTGTTTGTAGTTGCCTTTCAGGTAGGGCATGTGCATATTACTCCAATTATAACATCGGAGAGGCTTAATCTTAAAAGTATCCATTAAAAAAGGGCAATCACTCATTAAGCTTTTTTAATTAAAAAACACTTTAATAAGCTTGAAGGCTAGATGAAGTCAGAAAGTTTAACACACAGACTGTCAAGTCCTTGAATAATTTGAATTAAACCTTTCCTTCTAGTCCAAATGGAACTGCTGAGTTAATCCCTTGTAGAAAACAATAAGATGAAGAAAATGGAAATTAAAAGGAGAGAAAGTGGAGCAGCAGCAAAGTCTGTTTCCCTCTGGGTATCTCACATATGGGTACAAAGAGAAGTTGCCTGCCAAGGAGTGGAATTCTCTGAGAGCCAAGAATTTCACCTGCTCCAACAGCCTCCCTCTTTCCTTTCAGCCTCAGGAATCATTTTGCAGTGGTTGCTGTGGCCTTTTCCTCTTTCCAGGCACAAGGTGGGTGAAGATGCTGCTGCCAGAGCCACTAAGGGAAAGATCTTTCCCACCCCAAGCAGCATCCTGAGCCAGGTTCACAATTCCTGATCCTCAGGCAGCTGCCCTGGCTGGGGGTGCCCAGGGCAGGGGGAGCTCACAGACCTGAGATTTCTCTGTTCCTGCATTTAGGACCTGACAGGAGCCAGACATGCTGGAGCTGAATACAAAAAGTAAGTTATGTTATGCAGATCTCCCTAACTGCACACGTGACACCCCTAAAAACAATTTAAAATGAAAATACAGTAAAAATGAAGCTCAACTAGGCAAGGACAAGGGATAATAGTTTTAAATTAAAACAGAGTAGAGTCAGATGAAATCTTACATGATGAGGGTGGTAAAACACCAGCACAGGCTGCCCAGAGAGATGGCGGATGCCCCATCCCTGGAAGCAGCCATGGTCAGGTTGGACAGGGCTCTGAGCAATCTTATCTTTTGATAAGCTGAAGACTCCTCTGCTCACTCCAGGGGAACATTTACAAGTCCCTTCCAACCCAAACTATTCCATGATTCTGTCGCCTTGTTCAGCAAAGGTCACTGAGCTTTCCCAAAAGATGAGAAAGAACTGAGGGCCAGCACAACCCGAGAGCCACACAACACTCACGTGCACCCAGGAAAATTCCAGAGTATCTCCTCTGGTGGAAGAAACATAGGAAATAACTCCAAAAAAGGGAGACTTTTCCTACTGCTGTTGTAAACAGCAGTGAGAGTGTTAAACCACGAACTAAACCCTGTTAATGCACGGACTTGTGCAGTTGTAGGTTCACTCTGACACAGCTGGGATGTGGAACAAGGGGCTGCCCAAGATCCTGTGGTGCACAGGGAGGGCTCAGCACAGCCCCACTGCAACCCAGGCTGCTCCACTGCACCAGGAATCTTGAAATAGCCCCGGGGTGCAAAACCTTCCGTGAAATGCTGGAAAGGGAGACAGTTTTACTAGAAGCAGCCACTGCTCTAAGCAAGAAGCTGTTCTAAAATTAAAATTTCAGTTTGTTCATTTTTCAAAGCCAAAATAGCATCTCATATGGTGAAAAAAAAATACACAGAATTGGAAACAATCCTTTCAGTCATGAAATCCTTTCCTAACTGTTAAATTTCACTGTTTTTCTGACACTGTCTCAACCCCTTGCTCTGTTTCACATATCAGTTCCATATATGTTTTCTTATAGATTGGGTTAGACAGAATTGTTTTGAAGGCTGTGTTTTACAGTGTTTTGATTACCACTTGGTGCTGATGTTGCATGGTGTGATTTAATGGAAGCAGCTTTATTTTTTTGCGAGGCTAGAAATAATCTGTCACAGCTGAACGTATGTGTTCACATATCAAACGGGCTAAAAAGTTACCCATGGTTTCATGTCCTCGGGCATGTCATAGAATGACCTCATTATTCTCATTTAGGTGCCCTCTTTCTTAGAAAGGCTCCAGATATTTAATAGCCCCGTTATTAGCCGCAGAAGCCGAGCTTTCAGGCATGGTGCTAATGACTGCTTAATGGGGCTGTCTGTCAGCAGCACAGCGAGCTGGGACAGCACACAAAGGAACACTGGGGCACCATTTAGGCTCCTCGTGTAACACTCACGCCTCTGCACGGCTTTCCAACAACAAACATCACTTTTAAAAGGTGTCAGAACACAGCAGCGAGTGCATCTCACCGTTCTGTGTGCTGTCATCCTGCTGTCACACAAGGTGATGGGGCCAGATAACGTATTTGGGTCTGTTCTGCAGCATAGAGTGAGGGGACTTGCTGGTAAAATGCATAGTTGAGCTCTTTTTAAACTTGGTTTGATCATTTCATTAATCTCTCATCAGCTATGAGGTCTGGTTAAAAAGTGCTGGTTTTTTGTTTTCTTTTGGTTTTGGTTTGTTTTGTAATGAGCCACACAGGTGTTTGTTGTTGCTGGGTCCTCCCCACCTGAGCTCTGAGTAGTAACTCACAGCCAGTGCTGATGGCAGCCCAGAGACAATGCCAAGCACACTGGTTCAACAGTAAACTGTATTTTATTTCTACTTTCTAATCTCAAACTGTTACAGTCTCACCCTCATCCTCTTTGCTTCCCTAGTGTCCTACAGCCAGATGGTAAAATGGTAGTTCCCCCTCTGAAGGGTTTGCTAGCCAAGGCCTGTTTTTGTTTTTAAAAGGTGGGTTTTTGAATTGGTTGGTTTCTAAATAGCATAACTTAAAGAGGAATAAGGTATTATTTGAAAAGAGGACACTTTTTTTAGGGAAAACGGCTTTTTGTAGGAAAAAATTGTAAATTGTTGGTGAAAATACTGAATCAATGACAGTTCTAGTTGGAGAAAATAGCATTTTCCACTAATTTAAAATTAATAATATATAACTCTTTGTCATTTCAATGGTTTATTCATTTCATTAAGCTCCTGTACAACTGTTTAATTATTTAAATCTCTCACACCATTTTCAAGTTGATTTTAAACTAAAGCAATGCAGTTCTCTGTAGTGTGTGCAGAGGGCACCAATGTACAACACTCTTAGATACCATGACAAAAAAGGCCATTTCCATTCCACTCCTTTGGCAAGACTGATGGAGTTTCCAACATCTGGAACACAATAATTGAATAGTTTTCTGTATTGTGAAACAGAACTGTTTAAACTGGGCCAAGCTTCTGTTTATCCTTCCACACTAATGTTGAAATGGATGGAAATCCAAAGGTGGCTCACAAACACAGAGAACAAAAAAAAAGCTTACTTGTGACAGTGACAGATTATTTGCAAGCTTGTGGGATGTATCAGACAATCACTGGAATTAGGGCTGAATCATAGACAAGCAAGGGTGTTATTCCAACCCTATTACAGATTATCACAGTCTTCTGTCTTCTTGGAAGATTTTTATTGACAGAGCTTAATCTACCAAAGCAGTTTTCACTCATCTCATCAAGAATTTCCTCTTACCTATAATCCATTACCTCCCTTATTAAACCTGGCAGTTCTTCATATGCACAATCAGTTGACTTGGAATAACACATTTCCTCTCAGGTTCATACATTTTATTCACCTAATAATTTTATTAGCTGCTCTCCAGCTTTTCTTTATGTTTATGTGATTTTACTTGTATTATTTTAAATGAGAAAGCAGGTGCCGATCCAAAGCCACAGACAGCTTAAGACAAAGCCTGAAATACAGGTAAATAGGGAAAACCTGGCAGCCAGGAACACAGCCAGACATCTTCAAAAATCACCTCTTGTGCTGCTGCCCTGGCTGGCCTGCACTCAATCCTTCCCAGCACTCTTCCCAAGCAAATATTTTTGTAGCATGCCTGAAGGGTTTCTACATTTGAGGTATTTTGGAGAAACTCCCTTGTACAAAATGGAGGTACCTACATATCTTCTGTATATATCTTTTGAAGACTGTGCTAAGGAAGATCCAAGGTTATTGTTAGCAAGAGCTGCACATCAGTGTACAAATAGAAACAAGATGGAATTCTGGGCTTATCTGAAATTAATGATTTCCTTTTGAATACTTCAGGAAAGGAGGAATTATCCAGAGTAATTTGGAGAGAGCTGAAATATATCTAAAATCAGCAGGCATCGTTTGAAATGCCTATTACATGTAAGTAAAATAAACAGGAAAGTGACTGTAAAATAACCAGGCAAGTGACCTCTCAAAGATAAAAGAAACCAGACTAAAATCCTGCTGTTATGACAGCAGAACTTTGGAGCATGAGGCAAAAAGGGACACTGTTAAATGCCATCCTGCTCTGCTGAACTCATGGCAGGTGCATGTCAGGTACCTGGAGTTCAAACTCTTGGAAGCAGCCTTAGCAATTATTCCCTCCAAGGAAACCAAAAGGAAGAGCAGGGAGGAGGGATAATAATGCCCATATGCTTGGTATAAAGATGTAGCTGCCTTCCTTTGTAACTGAATAAAGAACTGGAACTCCTAATAATGGCACAGCCACTTCTAACACACCACACTTTAGCTCTTTGTAAAGAATTATTCCACTGGCATCATTTCAGTCAAACATGTTGTGATTTGAGGAGCTTCTATCAGTGCTGGACTGGTGCCAAAGGAGTAGATTATAGCAGTTCCTTTTCTGGCTTTTCTAAATGGTGCAACTCACAAGTTAGCACTCAGCAGCTGTAATATAAATGTAGTTATAACGAGAGCTGTGTAGCTTGTCAAACCCTTTTGTAGCTAACAAAGGGGATGGATTCATTGGTACAATGTCTCCAAACTGTGTTTAAAGAAATGCTGACTCTGTGACTCCAGCTCACAAGCTAAGGAACTGCACCAGATATGGTAGGTTGTATTTTTATATATGTACCTAGATGGAAAATTATGGGGAAATATGTGTAATCAAAGGTTTTCCTTTCAGTTTGTTTGGTTTTAGCTGAGGTAGAGCAGGAACACGTTATTTTAAAGAAAGCTAGCACTGAAATAAGGGTGACCTTTTTAACACATTTTTAGTGCCACTAAAATACCCCACTCAGGTTCTGTTAGCACAACTCCCTCGTTCTACAAATACCTGTTTCAGAAAGGTCTAACCAACTGTAGGAATAGCTGAATCTGTCTCACTTATTAACTGAAGGGAGTGGAATCAGACTATCCAGACTTTGGAAAAGAAATTTTCTGAAGCCATCACGGAGGTAATTGGGCTTGGTAATTACTGCATTAGCTGCAAGTTTATTAAGGGACACAAAAGGAAATGCCATCCTGGTGACCTTTGAGGCTGCATTTCACAGCATGTTTTCTACATGAGAACAAATGATGAAACTTGACTATTTCTGCCAAGCGAGTGGTAGCTATGGTGAAGATTTATAGCTGTAATCTGGTAATCTATGGGCCTAATCATGCAGTTATAGAGTTGTGTGTCATTTACTCCAAAAGCCTGAAATGATCTAGCACAGTGTAGACTATGGTGAAGGAGTGCATTTTGTCATCTACAAGGTTAGGAGAAATACAGCCTCTTTAGCAGACTGTAAAAGAGAGAAAAGAGCTAATGTTTCTCCAAATAGCAGCATGTTAACACAAAATTTTACAAGAGTCAGAGAGCCAAGAAATGGGGACTGTCAGATACATTCTCATTTGGAAACCATTATGATTTTCCTCTTTTGTACTGCTTCAATAATTACATAGATTTTTTTCTATTTTTTTTTCTTTTTGAAATTATTTAAGTCATGCTCACTTCATCTCTCTCAGAGCAGCAAACACAGAAGCAGAGTAACAATGTAATATTGACATATTTAAGTGTTGGATTCTTTAGCTGAGAGCAGCATGTTCAGAATGTATCGTGCCTGTATTCCCTTATCTTTGTGTCACATTTTATTCAACAGTTAAGAAGTGCTAATAAAAAGTGCCTATTTCAGTTGTTCTATTTTAGGTAAACATAACATGGTACACATTTTCTAAGCAATGCACATTGGTTAACTGTGCAACTTCATTTCTACAAATAGAAACCAGGGTGGCAAATGCTTTGCTTCTCTTCTTAATTAACCTATCCTTGCCAAAACTGTATGTTCTTCAGCACAGGCAGGGAATGAAACTGGTGACTGAAATTTTAAATTAATGCTTTTTCTTGTGATCTTTTGGCTGAGAACAAGAGCAGCTTCCACCTACCATCTGATGCATTCCCCAGCAAAAGAAACAATGTCAGCCTGGGTCCATGTGCAGCTGGAAGGGGTGAGGGAACGGACACATTTATGTTGTTTTTCCTTTGGAGCCAGCTCACCTGGGAAGGGGAGATGCTGCCCAGCCTGCAGCAGGTCTTGGCTCCTGCTCTGCCTGCCAAATCCAAGTTCTTAAATAGCTATTTACAACAGGGGCTGAGGTCCAAAAGACAGGCAGTGATGTGTAGATCACCTGAAATGTCATGATTCCACATGACACATTTGCTCCCTTCTCCTCCCCACCTGCTCAGCCCACAGGTCTGTTTTAAATCAATCTTTTCACCTCTCCCAAGACTCACAATTTAGGCAGAGCAGACACTGATGAAAAGAGATTTATAATGAAGCTGGTGGCCATTAAATACCAGCCTTCCACCAGAGGTGACCTTATTGTAAAGTGTTGTACAGTGAATTTATTTTGATTTTGCCCATTCTCTACCTTGTCTCTCACACTGGCAGCCCAGGCAGTGGTGGTGGGAGGTCTGAGAATAATGCCCACGTCTCACTTCATTACAGCTGCACTTCACATCCCAGCAGTCTCCAAGCCTCAGGGATATCACATTCATTACCTCTTTCAGAGACATGTATTTTACATATATGGCTGAAAGGTGATTAGAATCCCTGACACAACAGCATTTTATCTGGAATGCAACCATGAAAAATACGTGCCTAAAACAAAAAAGACATCCTACATCTTTCTCCTAATTGATTTAAGCTACAAAGACCAGCTTCAGTTTTCCCAGGGCACAGGAGTTACCAGGAAGACACAAATTGCATGTTTTCAAATCTCCTCATAAAAACTGCTTGACAGGGGGTTGAAAGCAGAGTTTTCTGTTTCTCAGATGTCCTAGTCCTGTGAATGTCACCAGTCAGCAGAAGCTCACGTGCCACCACCTGCTCATAAAGAACAGTTCTGTAACAACCCTCATTTCACGCTGCTGATTCCAGCCCACCATAAATCAGCCACAGCACAAGGAATGTTGGCAATAATTGTCTGCTCCAGAGCTCCCCTCTCACAGCCCAGGTGCCACACAGCTGGAGCCAAATGCAGCCTCTGTCCTGCTGAAGTGAGTGAGAGCAGCACCTCCAGCAGTGATGCTCCCTGAGTGCTTGGAAGCTCTTCAGTGCTGCCCACTGCAACAGTGCAGGTGTACCCATGCAGTGGTTTTAAAAACATTATAAATGGAACCAGCTCTGGCTTGAAGCAGAGGCTCTCTGCAGATGGAAAATGGGATAGCAACTGCTACTTCCCTGGAAGCTGCCTGGGAATGCAGCAGGTGATCCCAGGGCTGATCCTCAGGTGCACGTGGCACTCTGATCCATCCTCTCCCACCCTCTTTCTGACATCCGGCTTTTTCTTCCCCTGGGCAGGGTTTGCTGACACTGATGGCTGTTTGTGCAAATGAGTCAGCACAGCACATCTGATGTGATCTGATGATCACATTTTGACTTCAGCCTTGTTTGACCCCTGTGTTCCTCAGTGACTTTGAGGATTGTGGCCTTTTAAAACCTGTGGTCAAAACCATCCTGGGCTGGTTGTGCTGCTCCAGCCACCCTCAGTTAACAGCAGACAGATCTACCTTAAAAAACCCCAGCCACGTCTCACACGAGAGCTTAATTTAGTCCAAAGCTGCTGGAAGAAAGCAGTAAAGCAAAAGAAAAAATAGTTGAGTTCTGATGCAGAGCTACCTAGCTTAGAAAAATCATGCTGAAATCCAGAATAGTGATAGAAATGCCCCAAATTACCAGCTAAATGAAAGTGTTTTGGGATATCAGATCCTTCTTATCAGGTTGGCCCAGCTGCACAATTTCCCATCTCCAATTATACCAAAAGGTCCACACTTCCTCCTTCATTAATGCCTTTGAAGGATTTAATGAGTTACTTCATCAGGTTAATAAATCCCTTCAATAATTTTATTACACTTTGATACAATTATTCAAGAAGTGCAGCTAACAAATGATCATCATTTATATTTCTTGACAGAATAACTTAGTTAATAAATTTGGCCCATGAAATCCAAAATCCATAAATAAACCATGGGGACAATTGAATGTCTATGTGGAGGAGGGATTTTTTCCTGTCTCTGGGTTGAGGTTTTATTGGAAATCCTCTTTCTCTTGTGCAAGCAACTTCAGGCTAAGGAGAACTACAGGAGGTTGGTGCCTTTTGGCAATGTCCTGCTTCCCACTGAGTGCTGCAGCACACGTGCCACTGGACATGACCCATATTAATCTGCTCCAGCACTCCCTTAGGTTTAAAATCCAGCTTCACAAAGGCTGTTCCATTCCTCGAGGCTAAGAGCTTTAGCTGATTTTGACCAGGTGCAGTGACACCCTCAGAAATAAGAATTCTATTCTGGAAATTATTTTAAAACTGAATTGAATTGGTTGCCGTGCCATTTGTTTTTCCTGTGGCATTATAGTAAATGACATCATCAACAAAATAACCTTAGGGGCAAGGGTGTTTTCAGAATCTTAACCTCTGAATGGCCAACAGCATTACAGCTTCCTATTACCAGATTAATAATATTTATGGTAGGTAGACTGGAAGAATGGGACCATACTATTTATTTACTTACTGTTGAAAGCCACCTCTGGCAAGAACAAATTTGCCATTAATCACCACCTTATCTCTGTAAGAAAGAGTTACTCTCAAGGACATCTGTATTATTCCCATTGTTTTATTAACACAATAATAGCTCTGCTGTGGATTTTTTGCCATTCAACTTTATCTATTTTCTAGATTTTCTTTTTTAAGCAGAGCTCAAATGCTTAAATAAACATTGAACTTTCTAAATAAATGAATTACTTAAGACCCAACCATAACGATAAGATCCCAATAATTCCCTGAATATATTTTATGTAAAGAAACTGCAAATCAGTATCTCTTTCTTCTCTTTTTTATCAGCTGAAACTCCAGATATGAATTCTGAGTTTCTTCTGGGAGTGCAGATGACCTTGTTAAGTTTTGAGAGTGCCAGCAAAGCAGTGCCCTCCAGTCCAGGGGGTCAGTGAAGTGAAGCCAATTTTTAAGCTCAGGTCTTGTAATCAAAAAATGCATATTTCTCTCTCCTTTCACGTAGGCTTTAGCCAGCATTTGAAACCTTACCTATTATATTGGGCTGCAGGATGATTTGTTTTTCTAATTTTTCAAGAGCACTGCATCATATATTTTCAACTTTAAAAAATAAATCAATGTAGGCCCAGCAGAGGACAATATCAGAAAAACACTCTTTCATGTGAGAAAAGCATTAGTGGAGAGACTTCCACGAGCCTTCTGCAGTACCAGAATGAGGTGTTTGTGCCAGTAGAAGGGGGGCCTATTAAAGTTAATTTGCTGTTTAATTAGGTGTCCAGTGCCATACAATGGTGAGACACTGGTGTGGCTGGGAGGAGCCCCTGGCTGTCAGGTGGACACAGAGTCACTGCTGCTTCCCAAACCCAGGCACTGCTCCCACAGCAATTACTCTGCAGCCTGTCCCGTGGCATTTCAGCAGTAATTTGTTTGCAGAGTGAATGGTGGGGCTTTCAAACTGAGTAAAGAGCTCTGTCCTCTGTCCTGCCCCTGTTCTGCTGCTCAGTCCAAACCATGGGGGTGTGAGGATGCTCTGGGAGGAGTGCCAGCCCTGCAGCTGGCTTTGTGTGGCTCCAGCCCTGCTCAGCTGGGCCCTGCTGAGAGCTGGGACCCCCCTGCCATAGGCTGAGACTGCCAACCCCACACACAGCAGTGAGAATCACCCCAGGCAGGCCCCCCTGACAGGGGCTTCCCTCAGCACTGACAAAAAAACCCCTCAGCGTTTCCATCTCCCTGCATTTAAATGTTTGAGTCAATAACATTTCTGGGGCAGAATGGGAAAATGAACTTAAATACATCATTTGTCATCTCAGGATGCTGAATTACACCATTACTGAAAGAGATACAGAGAAATGTGTCCAATAAACAGAGTGCAGTTTGCACAATTTGCTTTGCATTTCCCACATCCTGCAACAAGCACAGGATAGTCAGGCTCCTTAATGATCATAATATATGTACAGAAAGAGCAGTTCCCTGAGGGCTCCTGATTAATCAGGGAAATACTCATTTGTTCTGGCAGAAGTGATGTGCATGTAGGCAGGGCAAATGATGGACCCTAAGTGCACACAGCAGCCATCAGGGGCCAAAAGTTTCCATTCATTTAACTCATTTTCCCTCTAAGAAAAAAACCAAAACCCCATGTCTCATCACAGCACAGGACACCACAGTGCTTGTTCTTGCTCCCAGTTCCATGAGGGTTTTGTCTGACAAAGGCAGAAAAGGCCCCACATCCATTTTAAATGCACTGAGCTCCCAAAGTAAGGCATCCCTGCTGCTGCCTTTGATACCCCGTTCAGGGGAGGACACGAGGCCTCAGCTCTGGGCTCTGATCACTGGGCAAGGGACTTGGGAACAAGTCAGAAGATTTAAAGGATTTTTCATCAGTTGATCTAAATCCCTGCCTGTCTTTTTACTACTCAAGAAGCTGCCCATTGATTGCAATCCTTCCTCCATTGCTTGCAATCCTTCCTCCACTCCATCAGAGCCATATTAATTCTGTGGTTTGGCACAGTTTTTGCCATCTAAAAGTTTGCAGTGTGGCATTCGAAATCTTTATTTCAGATTTTTGTTCCTATTCTGAGTTGGAAGTTTTGCTGGTAATGAGGTGAATCCTCTGTGCCTGACACGTATTTCTCTTGGTGTTCATTTTTAAATTAGCCACAGAAAGGACAAACTAAGAGCAGACTTGTCATATTTTTTCTCGGTGTGTTTGGAAGCTCACTCATGGAAATAGCTTTGTCAGATAAATGAATTCCAGGTAACTGGGATAAACAGATGCAATAAAATACTCGTGTGTAGAAGAAACCCTTACAAAAATGTGATCCAACAACTCTTCAAGGAAATTGCCATGTAAGAGATCCAGCTTTGAGGCTTACCTCAGGCTTTTGCATAACATGAGAGTTAGTACTTTAAACTGGAGAAAATGGGATGGGATGTTTTGATATTTTTCCCCTTGCTTTTTCAATTTCATGGGATCAGCAGAAAGGGAAGGGAACCAAAGCTGAACTAAGGCTGTGCTTTTGCCTCCACCACTGCCTGAACAAATGGCAGGGATTGCTTGGTGGAGAACTGAGTATCTGTTACTCTTCTTATGGGCATCTCAGAATTGCCAGAAAATGTGGATTTTGGACTTGTGTTCAGCATAACACGAGAAAGAGGAAAACCAGAAATAACTGAGAAGGTTGAAATATAATTGAAAACCAGTAGTTATTTAGTTTGGCTACTGATTTATTAATGTATTACAGTTAAGCACTGAGGAATAAACCCTCACTTAAAAATGTTCCTCAGCTCTGGGCGGGATTATTTACAGGAAATAAAAACAGTTAAAGAATTAGAATGAAATCCTGCATGTACTGAGTCAACAGAAATGTTGCCACTGACCTCGTTAGGCCAGGTTTTAGCCCCAGATATCTACAAAAACCCCCAATTCTCTTGCAGTGTGACTAGGAGATTAATATCTGACAACACCAGTTTATCTTTCCCTACAGAACCCTTAATTTTTATGCAGCCAGCCTAAAAACTTTGCTCCACAAATTTGTGTTTCAGTGCAAACCAGACAATGTTCCCTGCTCCTTTTAGGCTATTTGCTCACTGTCACCATTCCCATTTGGCTTAAGCACCTCCTGAAATTATTATTTTGCCTCCATGTCCCTTACAAGAATATTTTTCCTCTGAGGTATCTGCTTTCTCAGCAGCAATTTTAAGGCATTTCAGGCCACAGAAGAAATAGAAAATAAACCCTGTGCTCATATATATCATAAAGAACATGATCCTTTAACCCTGTCCTTGGAAAGCCCATAAGCATTTGCAGTACTTCAGTGATTCTCCATATGCTTCTGCAAGGAACATTCTGCACCTTCCAGCACAACACAGGACAAACGGCAGCTTTGCAGGAGGAAACATTAACTAATTTACACAAAGCCTTAGGTGGTCTATTAGCCCTTCATAAAAACAGCACCGTGTAATTACTGCATCCACGGACAGAATTACATCTGATGGACCACAAAGAAGCAATGAGTGAAACAATTAACAACAAAGCCCAAGCAAACTGCTCTGATGGGAAGCCATGGCCTGGCTGAGTGAGTGTGACAGCTCAGCTTTACCTCTGCTGTCCCCAGGGACGTGTCCACCCCAAAGCCTTCACTCAGTGCAGACAGGTGAGCTCCTGTCAGAGTCACTGCACTTGCTGATCTACTGCAGCTCGTGTGAGATACAACCAACAGCCAAATAACCTGCTCAGCACAGGAGTACCCTTACAGCATCATTAATTTTATCAATCCGTTCTTTCTCCTGTCTCTCTGGCCACGGTGGTTGCTCCTCCAAGCCATTTTTGGGAGGATGCAGCTCAGTGGAGCGCTGCAGCCAACAGGGCACTGCAGCAGATGCTGCAGATCCTGCAAGCCTGGTGGAATAGCTGCTCCACAGGCTTTAGTTCATTAAGGTAATTGCAAGTGCTCTGTGTCACAGTGCACAGTTACATTTGGGATGGCAAAATCCATCCAAAAGAAAAGCAGCTCCACTCTGCAGCTCTCCAGCCACGCAGGTTAATTGTGAGTACTTTGCAGTGCCTGTGGTAAGGCAGGAACCTGGGGGGTTTCTGTCACAGCTGCCGTCCACAATTTGATTTAATGCCCTCCCTGAACAATTGCATCTCAGTGCTTGTAATAAGGAAATGTCATAAAGGTACCTGCTGCCTGCTCCAACATCTTTTGGCTTTGACAGTTCAAATTTACAGCTTTAATTCAGCAGCCTGGAAGCTTGGTATTCTGTACACACACAGTGAAGGGCTGGAGGAACAATATTTTATAAAAGTTCACCTGCGTTCAGTGACTCACGGAGGATATAACCCCCTGGACCTTGTGAAATGACTTGCAGACAAATTCACACTCCACATTGTCCAGTGGCAAATTACAAAGTTCTAACCAGTCCCCAGTGTGCCTGGATTTATTCACTGGAATGTTTTGCCTCTGTAGCATAAAGAGTTGAACTTTCAGCAGCTTGAATAAGTGCTCAGCAGGTCTCTCTCAGCCGTGAGCATCCCCAGCAGGAGGAGGAAAGGGCCCTTCAAAGCAAGTCTGATCTCCCTGCTCCTGATACCCAGGTGAGCTAAATTCCCCAAACCAGCACAGCTGAAACACAGAGCTAAACGTGCCCCTGTGAAAGGTGCTGCCACAGCAGCCCTGCCTGGGGGACTCTGGACAAAACAGCTGTGGGATTTCCTTTAGGAAAAGCTGTGCTGTGCACGTGGCTGCTGTGCCCAGGACAACCTCACGCTGCTGAGGGAAGAAGCTTTGAGCAGAGCTGGAGGGAGGAGAAGCCCAGGCACTGCCAGGGCTGCTCTTGGACACTCTGCTCCTTTTGCAATCCAATTTACAGCCCCCTGCTCTGCTCCTGCCCTGCTCCCAGGGGTTACACTGGGGGCTGTCACAAACTGCAGGCACTGCAAACGTCCCCAGTCTGGGCAGGAGATGCAGCTGTTTAATGAGCCCTGCTGTCATTACAGCAAAATGACTCAAGGACTTGCTTGAAAAAAGCCTCTTCTTTATAGTATCATAGATTACCTTACTGTCTTTTAACAGGGAGGTGCTCTGAAATACTGCACAAACTTTACAAGATGGTCCTGAAATAATGGGAATTTAAACAGAATCTAACAAGAAAAACATAAATATGGGGTGGAAAGAGAAAGCATTTGTTGAAATCTTCAGCAAAGATGTATTCTTAGGAAAAGTCTGCACTTCTGAGCTGGAGTTTTACCAGCATGTGTTGCACAGGGGAGTTGGTGCAACTGTGTACTCTGGCACAACTTTTGCATTGTGCCAGTTTTTGTTTCATGGCATTGGTTTTATTTTGTGCTTTAATCTGTAGTGGAGAGATGGAAAATTTGATTTGTACCAACCTCTCTGTGTGTCAGTGCAGGCTTTCTTGTGCCAGATAAACACAGTCTAAATGAACTACAGCTACACATCCCTGTCTGAACAGGAAAAATATTTGAAGTATCTACGTGGTGAATGAAGGAGATATCTGGGGCATGCTGATTTAAACCTGGCCAGGTGCCTGTGTTCCTACAAGGGACAATTATAGGTGAAATCTTAAATGGAACTGTATTAATCAGAGTAGGCTCCTCTGCCAGTGCCCTTCCCATCAAAACTCAAACAGCAGCAAGGAAATGAAGCAGTAATGACAGGGCTTCCATTTAGCCTCTAAATCTCTTTTCTTAGGTATCCATATTTTAATGAATTTATGTGCTTTTTAAAGTAGGAGACGTTTTGATGATCTTAGATACAGTCTCTAATTAAACATTCTGTAATTAACCTTGGTTTATCTATGTCAAATGCCAAGGAATTCGAGCAAGGCAGGTTAAGCCCTACTCTAACTCCAAGACACTCAGGGAAGATGGTAATACTTTTAAGAGGACACTCAGGGAAGATGGTTTAATACTTTCTAAAGCTTTCTAAAGCTGCCATGGGAGCAGAAGGATGTCCCTGCAGCAGAGATCCCCTGTGGAGCAGAGCAAAGGCAAGCCCAGGCTGATGGGGCTGTGTCAAGGCTGGAGGGCTGGATGTGCTCCCAGCCCACGAGCCTCTTCCCCTGGCTTGGTTGGAAATTCTTGCCTCTCTTGACTCATTCAATTTTCTCCCCAGCCTTTGATGAGATTCCCATATGGGATGTGGCATCTGTGAGGCACAGATTACTTTAATCTGAAAAGAACGGTTTGGAAAAGACACGGACGCCATAAATATACTGAGTTTTGAATGTCTTCATTCTCACATGCCAATGTATAGCATTGCATCCCAGAAAAATACATTTAAAATAATAATTCTAATGAATTTGTAGAGGGTCTGGCTCCTGTCTCACAGCCAGATCTATGCCATGCTCACCTTCGCTTGCTACATCTGTGAAACATCCATTATTTTTCCATGGTGTAAATGGTCTCATTTCTGTTGCTTTCCCTGCAACACAATGCCACGTTCATTCCTCCTTCGAAAATTTCAGGAAGAGAAGCAATTTGTAAGAATGACAGGAAAATGGCTTCTCATCTGTGTACACCACAGCAATCTGACACACAGAAAGAGGCTCTGGTGAGATACACACATCCTAATTCCCACTGAGTTTCAAGCAGTCCAGATTTAAAAAAAAAAAAAAATTGACATCAACCAATTTGATCATAAAGATTCTAATTCAGCACAGGTTAATTGAGAAGTCAGATTTACTGCTATCACTTCTGGAGAGGAGGGAGATAAGCAAACACAATGCCTCTTTATCAACAATATGGGGACTTCATTTAAAGAGAGAGCATTAGGTTACAGGCTGGAAGATTAGTAGCAATCAGCCTGCTCTCAGAAAAGAAAATGCACTGCCTGATAAAGATAGAAGGCAGGAAGCTGGGTGCATAGAAATGAGGTTTGATGCCAAATATTACTGGTCAAATCTGAGCTATCTGTCAAGTTGGCACTGATCATTGCTGATGCACAATTATTATTACTCACCTGTGATCAGGTCATTTACCACTACCAAGCCAATGGCTCCTCCCACCTATTTCATTTGTTAATAGCATTTTAATGAAAAAAAAGTCCATCTAATACCTCTTTGAGATGACTAACCATTGTGTAATAGTACATAATGGTATATGAAATACATTTTCTTTTTCCCAATCACCCATAAAAAGATATCAGCTGTTATTCTGTTCCTTAGCCACAACCCCATAAATCTGAGTGCAGTTCTGCCTTTAAAGGTGGCAGGCTTATTTTTCCTTTTGCTTTGTGTGCCATGTGTTTTCCATACCAAAAAGTGCCTGTTTTGTTGCAAGTGACAGAAGGAGAATTTAAAGGGATGCTGGAGGATCATAAAGACTCCCCTCTATCCAATCCCAAGCATGCATTCACCTTATTGTTCTGCTGACTAAAGAATTAGAAACTATTAATATTGGCTCTGCTGTCAGGTCAGAAAAATACTTATTCTGTAGTCGAGCAGATTAATCCAAAGGGGAAAATAACCCTGCAAATCCCTGCAAAAGCTGCTGTCTAACCAATCCACTTTCCAAGGCCAGATGTTTCCAATCTGTTTAAGTGTTAATCTCACCATACGTCTTTTTATGCCTACTGAAATGATTTCAGCATGCATTGAACTATTTGAGAATTCGTATAATTAGGGCAGTTCTTATTTATGAAAGAGCCTTTTTGGGTGAAGCCCTATCAGTGAGTTTGTCAGTCATGTGCTCATGTTAATTATTGAGGTGTGTTTTACCTCTCCCCATTCGGTTTTTTGATGGGCTTTGGATGCTGCCCAAGTTTGGCTACTCTTTTAAAGACACTCCTAAGTGAAATCAGAGGGTAATAGTGGGTAAGTGGGCAGAGGGTGAGGTCAGAGGTACAGTTTTTTAGAGGCTGTGATGGATATGGAAAATAGATTTGCAAATGCAGGCACTGCAACCCAGTCTGAGACCTACTCCAGCAAAAACAGGGTAGCCATGAGATGTAGTTATAGTTACCCATTTGTCCTGAAAACAGGAGGGATTTTTTTTTCCTTCTTACACACACCTCCTTAGATCTTCTCTTGGCATGGCTTTGGTCTCCTCTGATAAAGAGCTGGTTTGAAATACGACATCCAGACTGAGTTTTTAGCCTAGACCCCTCCTGTGACAGGTGCTGATGGGCTCTGCTGTCGGGGCCCACTGTGTCAAGAGTAATGGCTTGTGAGAGGAAGGCCACAGGAAAGGTCAGGAGGCAGCTCAGGAAGCCTTGCATTTCATGTCAAGGATCTTAAAGGGTCTGGGAGGGCTGCAAAAACTTCCCTCTGGGGCTGCTGACTGACAGATCAGAGTCGTGATTATAAACTGATTTTGATAAATCATCTTGATCTACTGTTTGCAAGTAGCTTTAAGAGAGCTGGTGGCGAGCCAGGCATTCCTGTGGCATCCTAGAGCAAATCCATAGGGAAAATGTGGATTGTGCCTTGCTCTGTGTCCTGCTGGCACACAGGACAGGGAGCAGGACCATCCAGGAGCAGGACCTCCACACCAGGAGCTGCCCAGCCTGAAAGTGCTGCTCTCTCTTCCCATTTTGTGAATCTTCACAGACATCCCAGCTCCCCAAGGGCCATTTAACCCCAGAATCCTTTGGCAAAGCCCCTCTGCCTGAGGAGCAGGCAGCAGATTCTGTCTGTGGGAACTGGCTGGCAGAGAATACGTGCAGTTGCAGAGGTCTGTGCTTACCCACAGAGGGTGAGGAGTTTATCGTGGGGCTTAAGGATGATTCCTTTCTAAGTGTGGTATGAGATGAGGAAGAGGAATCAGTTTAAAATTAAAATGAGGATTTTTCAACTCGTCCTTAATATTTATAAGGCTCCTTTTGCCTTACAGACAAAATCCTCAAGGAGAAGATGGAAAGCTGTTCATCCTTATTTCTTGTGCCTTTAGTTCAGCTCCTCATTGTTTATACTATTCTAAGCAAAATAACTGTTCTGGAAATGCAGTCATTTACAAAATCCAGTCTACTAAGCCTTAAACAGCAGAGACATGTCCTGCTATGTTTGTTCCTTTGTTGTTGCTATGGCATTACCACACATTTTTCCATGTAGGAAAGGAAATCCCGTGGAGACCAGAAAATAAAGGCTTGAATTTCCAGGGCACAGTGTCCGTCTCGCCTCTTGACCTGTGTGACACCCTCTTTCACCAAACCTGCATTCACTGAATCCAAATAAACAGCCAGCCATCAAAGGACATACTTAAAAAGGATTGCTCATGGTTAGCCTTGATGAAATATACATTGGAAAAGCTGCATTTTAATCCCGTTTGGAGTTCTGCATTTCAAAAATGGTTTTGTTTAACTACATCAGACTTGTCATTCAGGGAAGTTTCCTTCCGTAGGATGCCTGCATTTAAAAGTCAAGTTAACCAAACCCAAACAAATTTCCCAGGAGGCTGCAAGAAACCAGACAAGTGTCTCACGTGCTCAGCCCTGACCTCTGAGCTGTACCAGGTGTATCCCTGCTCTCTGCAAGATTCTAAGATGCTGCATATTTATACAACATCACCAATTCTCAACAGGGTGTCGTGAGGATTCATCAAAATCTCTGCACGTCACTTGTTGGAAGAAGCTTTGGCTGAAACTCCCCACTTGGCTTGAAATGAGTTTGCAAAGATTGATCCTGTGTCCCAGTCAGCCTGCCCTGCCTAAATCCCCTGATCATCCTGGGTTGCACAGAATCCTTGTGCCTTGTTTTATCTTAGAAATAACTATTTCATGGTGTTACCTGAAATTATCCTTTGCACGTAAGTTAAAATTGATTAATTAATACAAATTTGTTAAAGGCTTCAGGACATGAATTGTTCAGTACCATCATCTTCAGCTTACTTTAATGAAGATCTGGCTGTAATTTAAGCGAAGTGTCACCTGTTGATTCAGTTATTAGGGAAGACTGTACAGTTCACAACTGGCTAAAGAGCAAATGTCTCAGACAGAATTGTTCTGATGCAAAATGACATGGTTATTTTGGGCCAAACTTCCCAGGTTTCATTTGTTGTCTGTCTCCCACTGCTGTCATTTTTGTGGGGCACAGTTCAAAGGCACAGGCAGGTTGAAAGGGCCTGGTGTCCTCTCATCTCTTGAAGCCACATATCCCCATTGCCCACAGGATACTGCAGCCAGAGGACACAGCCAGCACAGGATAATCTGCCACAGGCAGCATACAGCTTGTGGCCTTCCAAATTCTTCAGACAACACAGGAAAACAAACAGCAGCCTTACAGACTTAATGGACTTTTAATGCATCTGACAGATCCTGCATCAGCACTTTCAAATGGAACATCTAAAGAGGGAAAATTCCCTTCCCATGGAGATTCTGAGGAGAACATGAACTGACAGTGCAAAGGCTCCTCTTTGCAACATTTGGATGCTGTGCAGGACAACTCAGTGGCCAGACTCAGAGTCTTCATCTCTTCTGAAACATCCCTGGGTTTTCCAGAGTCAGGAACTGAGCTGTGTCATGTACCACAGCAGGGAACAGAGGCCAAAGGCACCAGAAAACTGTGACCTCCTTGATCAGGACCATTTAACTCAACTCCCCAGAGCTGATGAAGAGGAGACACAGGAACTGGGAGCTGGAACTCTGCTCCCATGCCCAGAGGGGAGCTGTGGCTTTTCAGAGAGAGATGTTCTGCAGTTATCAGGGAGAAGACAAAGCCTTGAATTCCTTTGTTGAATCCAGACAGGCAGCAGTGGTGACACATTCCTCCTAGTCACATATCCTTGACTTTGTTACTTTTGCATAATCTTTGGACTTCAGCTATTGATAAATAAATTGATTTACAAAGCAGAATAAATCACCATTCACTGCTGAGCTGCTATTGTGCCACTCATTTGTAAGGCAGCTTTCAAGGTTTTTTTTTAAAATCAGTTTGGCTTGACATTTTGTTTTCCTACTATTATTTATGAGCTCTATCTTCTGAATGGATTATGTAAAATAGTTTAATTCCAGTTGTTGCAATTTCTCAGATGTCATCACACAAAAGCTTGCTTCGAGTAGAACACTCAGGTCCAGATTTTGTTCTCAGCTGTGCTGATAACAAATTAGACCATCATCCATGGAGATCAGAAGGGCTTTCCTCAGATTTACAACTGTTATGAGCTTTTAGGAAAAAGATTTGAGCAATGCTCTGCTCAGAGTAAGCAAAGGCACATTGCTGCCTCTCAGCAATGTCCTGCAGACAGGGTCAACCCACTCAGCCACTGTCCTCAGCTCAGAAACTGAACCTGGTGGTTCTTCCTGCAAGGAATTATGAGCTGCATTCAGCTGTTACTCGACTGCTTTTGTTACAATGGCAGAAGTGGGGATGGGTAGATTTTAGAACAGTTGCTTTCTAAGATTTTGGATGCACTCAGTCACTTCAAAGCAACTCAAACCTTGGTAGTTATTTAAAGCAAAGCACTTTAGTCCCCTTTTCATGGCAGGTGTTAGCTCTTCTCTCAGACAGCAGGCTACTGCAGGAGTGAACCAACAGCTCTTAAGCCTTTGCAGATGCCAAAAATCCTGCCAATTATTGCTCTCCATTTCAGAGGTTTCTCTGCTCTCTCAGCATCTGACTTTGCACCTGAATGTGGAGCAGAGACGGTGTAAAAACAAGAGCTTTGTTGCTAAGGAGCATTTGGGATGTACTTTGCTATTTATTTTCCTATCCTAAATGCTACTTCATTTCCTGGGATGAAACATGGGATGTGGCCTGCAGCAGGATCATGCAAAGGAGAGAGCAAGAAGAGTAACTACAAATTTCTGCTTTGTGTTGGCTTGCTCAGGTTGTTGCTCTGTTGTTGCCTGGATTCAGGGCACTCAGTGGAGGGCTCGGCTCCTGCACTCACCCAGTGTTCTATTGGAGCCCAGCCTGGCACCAGAGCAGGAGCTGGCCCCTGGGAAGCCTCAAGGAGCCAAACAGGTCACATTTCTCATCTCAGCACACAGAGCTGGGAATGGCTCACATCTGTGACATCTTGTGACACCACAGAGCCATGAGGATGACAAATGTCACCCAAACCATTACAGGGCAGTTTTTCAATGGCTGCAAACTCAGAGCAAGGCTAAAAAATACCCAGTTCTGCATGTGTAAATGAAGCAATTACAGCCAGAGGCGTGGGGACTGCACCTTTCAATCAGCTCCCTTGGCTGAACTCCACAGGCCTTTCCAGGTGTGCCTGGTTTTGCATCCAGGCAAGGAGAGCAGGCAGGACCTGATGGCCCAGGCTGGTGCCTGAGGCCTCTCACTCATGGCCAATGAGTTTTGCTGGTGCTCTGCTGCACCAGAACAGCTCTTCCCTGTTTGAGAGCCCAAAGACCAGCCTGTTCTGGGAGCAGGGACTCATCCTGCACAAGGCCTTTAAGAGTAATTTATCCTGATGTAGAAAGGCACGTTATTCTAATGGCATCCCATGCCAAGCACCATACAGTTTAAATGTTCCTCGCTGGTTACAAACGTGACCTTCATTAACTTGTCTTTGTGCACGGAAGTTCTACAGGAACAGCTCATTGCATTTTCAATTTAATTTAATTTGAATGATAATTTAAAAGTTGTTTGATGCAAATGCGACCATCTGCATCCTCACAGCTGACACAGTTCTTAAAGATGGGTTTGTCAGCAGGGGTGGGGGGAGCTTGGTGGGGAAAAAGAGCCACGAGCTCCCAGGAGCAAACTGGGAGTGCCTGGGGGCTGAGTGGGGAAAGGAGAGGAGCTGAGTCAAGCAATTGCTGCTTATCAGAGTTGTAGGTGACTATTAAAGTCTGGAGTGGTGATCACAAGCCATCAGACCGTGCCAGCTCGTGGCACTCCTTGTCTGAGCCTTGCAACTGCCCAGGTTTGTGCTGACCAGACCTGCTGGGACACAAAACACAGGGAAATTCAGCTGCCAGGAGGGGCTGAGCCAGGTTCAACCCTGCCCCGTGCACAGCCCAGCAAAGACACGACCTGTGCCTCTTGCTATGGCTTTAATTACTGTCAGGGACAATGCTGTCCTCAAACTGAGAGCTCCCAGGGGCTGTGGTTGAGGGGAGGGAGGTGTGTGCACATAGAAGCTCTTGCTTTACTGTGACTAAATCTAAGCTGCAGCTCTCTGAGGACAAGGGCCAGCCTATTCCTCCCCCCTGCAGTACTGGATGCTTGAGGGCAGTAAATAATAATAATAACAACAGTGCTAATGGCTGTTTGTTCACATTTGCTACTTGACTGCCGAACTTCAGGTAACTCATTAAAACTGAAACCCTGAAGTGTTGCACTGACTTTTCTAGAACTTGGTCTGGGCTGACTGCTGATTTCCTCCTAATGTAATATGATCAAATGGGCTGTGGCCATTCCAGGCTTTTGAAAAAGAGCCAGAGGAAACATTTTGCCCCTAATGCTTCCCTGCTGGCAGCCTTGGTCAGGTAGGATGGAAGGGAGCTCCTTGCTGAGTCCTCACTCTGCAGCAACAGAGCTTCAGGGAGCCCTGCTTGGAGACTGGGCATCCCAGGTGGCTCCTACAAAACCTCCCTAAACTCTGCTGCAAAGGGAAGGGAGCTGAAAATCTTCTGTATTTCAAATAATTCTTTCTTTGGCACCTTTGTATGCAACAGGCTCTGCACTGGTGTCGTGGAAATGTGGTTGAAAGCTTTTAGCTAAATTTGCATGCATCAACTCCCTTGCCAGTGTGAGTGTGAATGAGGGGAATGAGAAAAATGATTCTTTCTAATCAGGAGAGGGGATTGGGCTGGCACTGTCTGTGGTTTGGGAGACCTGGTTTTAATTCTTAGTATGACCCTGTGTTCCTGAGAGCTGAATTCTCTCTTCTGACTTCTAGTGAAACTCAAATTGCTCCTGCAAGAGCAGACCACACCAACCCCTGGCACTCCCAAGGGAGGCAGATCCCTTTTTGAGATGAGTGTGCAGGGTTTATTTATCGTCTCACACCTAGGAACTGCATGCAATACTGTTGGAAAAACAGCACTTTCTGTTGCAGGGACTGAACTACTGGTGAATTAATCTCACACTTTTCTCACCCTTCATTTAAAACCATGTTTTCTGCTATTTCTCTTCAGCTCCCTAAACTGGGACATGCGAAATCACAACACCTTTGACAGCAATTGCCTAAAACTCCCCACAGGGCTCAGGTGTCTGATTTTGTGGTGTTTCAGGACTGTGTTAGCAGTCATTCAGGAATACCAAAGCCTGGGGATCGTTGTGTGGCTGCATCTTAGGGAGCAGGATGCACAAATTACTCTTAAAACTTGGTCCCACTTGAAATTCACCTTTACAAGCAGCCTGGTTCTCTATCTGACAGTAAACTGAATGCAGCAACCTGATTTTTAATGGATTACTTTCTCTGCAAATAATATTTCAACTGTATTTATGGGCATTAGAATATTATTTAAATCAGTTTTTGTGAACAAGTTGCCTGGTTTCTTATGAGAGACCAGATTGAGTGGATAAGGTGAGTAGAGAAGGTGCTTGGGAACTGAAGCTTTAAATTGTCACGATAAGGCTGATTTCTGCTCCTTCTGCTCTGTGTCAGTGCTGCTTCTCTCCAAGCCCATTAGAGAAACACTTAACAGAAAAAGGCAACCCCCCAGGAGAGCCTTCCACCTCCTGGAGAGGTTTGCAGGAGAGCTTGCATCTCTACCCATTAGAGAAAAAGTACTTTTAGCTTTTAAGTTCAAATGATGGATCCAAACAACATATGCTAGGAGAGAACACAGTCTTGCTGGGAGAGGACTTGCCAAATCTAAGGCTGCTCTAGCAATAAATAATAATCCTAATTAGGCTCCTTCCCTCAGGAGCACCCAATTTTGTGATATTGATACAACATGGCACTGGAGCCTCTCATCTTAACAGCTATTCAGAACACTATTGAAGTGTTAAAAAACCCCCCACCATGCACAGAAAAATGCTTTTCTTGAAAATAGACACTTAGAGAAAGTCATATTACTTGTGACTGTATTTTCCTATCACTGTATATCAGCTACTTCTGAAAAATAAAGGAAAAAAATGAAACAGCAGCTGTCTCACTACTGCATTGCTATGCAAGACAGGGAAAGCAGCTATTCTACAGGAATGCTGATTGCAGTGGGAGAAAACTATGGACGCTTTCATTTTCTCACAACACTTGGTTTCCTGGTATCAAACATCTCTGCAATAGAAACCTCATAGTTTGGCTTTCAAGAGGCAAAATCTCTTTAGTTGGTGTATTAGAAGGACTGCAGATTTCATCTGTCACTGCAAATCCTTCTGTGCTTTCTCTACAAACATACAAACATCAAATGGTGGAGCTCTTCCAAGGCTGTCAGCTCAAATATCCTTTTCTGCCTGGAAGATGCTTAGAGAGGGAAGTTTCGGAAACAGAGATGAGAAGACTCCTGTCCCAGCTTCTCCATGCTTGTTACAGAAACTCCCACTCCAGGCATTGCCCCTTGCTGCCAGTTCAGCTGCAAGGCTGGGAACTCAGCTCTTTTTTTCCCTCTGGAAGTCTGAGCTTTGGCTCTCTGCTAAACCTTGAAAAGATAAACCTTGAAAAGATAAACCTCTCCAGATAAACCTTGAAAGGAGAGAGAGGGAATGAGTGGTGCTCTTCCAGCAGCAGTTCTGCCAAGCCCACTTGGGAAGCTGTGACTGACCTGCCGTGAGCAGCCAGCACTGCTGCAGCAAGGGCACTGGTAGTGCCTTTGTTGTAGGAGAATTTCAGCTCTGCTGGGGTAGGAACCCCCCAACAGCTTGGTAACTGAGCCTTCACCCCCTCGTGTCCTCATAAATGAAACATAAAGCAGACAGCCGTGTTCCAGTAAATCATGGCAATGGGTTGGGAGATTCACTGCGCTTTGTTTCGCCTGAGTCCTGGAACTCAGCTGGTCACTGGATAAAATCTGCTTTACTGCATGTTCCCCAAGCAGGATTCTGTGAAGTTCTTTCTACAATAACAACCTATAGCACTGCCTGCTTTGCTTTGCTCCTGTCCAGCACAAGGAGGGGAGCAGTAAAGCAGCACGGCCAAACTCAAGAGAATTTTCCTTGTCCCCGTTTGCCCCGGGAGTGTCCCAGGGAAGGCTCATCCTGCCTATTGCAGTGGCAGTGCTGACACAGGGCTGCTTCTGCCTCCAGTCCCAAAGCAGTGGTTTCCAAGGGGCCTGGCAAAAGGAAACCCCTTTGGGGCAATTATCCAAGGCTGTTCTAACCAGCAAATATTTTATCCTAATGGTTTTTCAGAAAGGTCTTAGAAAATTCTGGTGGTTTAATTGATATAATGCACCTTTTCAGCTAGGAATTTCACCAGTGAAATAGATGTGGGGTGTACAACAAAAAAGACATTTGGAGGGGGTTTTTTTCCTTAGGAAGGGGAACTCCAAATCTGTTTGCTCCTTGGTTTCCACTAATTGCATCACAGAAGAAATCTGAGGCTTTTTTAGGACAGCTGGCTAAAGAAGTATCTAAAACCTGTACCTATGGAAGGGGGAAAGATGAGCTTTTTTTTTCAGTATTTTCTCTCAAAACTCAAATCCTAAAAATTTTAGGAAGAAGACTTGCTGCAAGGTCTCTTGTCTAGAGATTGTCACCTCCCTGATCCTGTCCTGCATTGGGTGTGTGGCACCAGCTCAGGATGTGGCCCCTGTTCCCTGGCAGGCACCTGCTCTGTGCCTTGCACAGAAAGCATCGAGGGCACTGACTGCTGGGTTTATTGCTTACAGACCTAACCTGAACCAGTATCTAGGAGCAACAGCAACATAATTAGCTTTGGCAATTAACACTGCTTAACTGAGGCTGCTGCAGGACCAAAGGCACTTTTTGAGACTGCAGAAGCAGCAATTAGCATTTCATTAAAGTAACAAGCCTAGCTAAGACTCCTGAGCCTGCTGGGGTCTGCTGATCTAATTTTGGGATCCAGGGATAAGCCCGAGGGATATTACAGTGAGGTGCATCAAGGATTTCAGCAGCACCACGTTGGAAAAGCTGACTGGGAAGGGATGGGAAGGTTTTGTCTTTTCTGGGTTAGTGAACAGTGTAGGTGTGATGTGTCTCTGGCCAGCACCAGCTCTGAAAAGCACAAGGTGCAGCTGGGTCTGTATAGCCCAAAGATTGAAACTGGGGCCTCATGGGACCCCTGGAAGCACAGGTGGTTCAGGGAGGCTCTTCCACCTCCAGCTTTCAGGTTTTACTTCTAATTTCCTGTCTTATCTGTATCCCCAAGCAAGCATCCCTCTTGTTCATTTTCTGAAGAAGAATCTATTTCTGCACATTCAGTTTCCTATTCTCTTCTTTGGCTGGTTTGCTTTGAAGGATTACACATCTGTTGGGAGAGAGGCACCTTTATTTTTGGTGGCCTGTGGAGTTTTTTAAGTCCTGCCTGCAGCTGTGGCTTGGTGGTTTGTTCACCTTAAATCTGAGGCCAGGGGAAGGGGCTGGCTGCACACAGGCAGGTGCTGGTGCTCTGGGTCAGAGTGACCAGGAACAGCCCCTGCTGTCCCTGCCCTGGACACTGGGCAGTTGGGATGCTGGGGATGCATCCCATGCACACACAGCTTTGGAGCACCAGGTTTCAACAGCCAGGAGCTGTAATCCAGTGCACATCCCTCCCTCCCATCATTCATGCACATTGAACTCCAGCAAACAGTGTTTAGTGGTTTTTCTAGGAAACACCACCATTGAATCAGCAGAAAAAAATATTTTTAACTGTTCTTTGGCATAATATGGGGCAAAACCATCCTGCTACGATGTTTTCTCATGTTAAGGGTTATTACCCACTGGAGCTGTTAATGGAGTGTCTATTCCTTACAATCTGTTCTTTATGTAATCAGCAAATTACAGTAATCTAGAAGTTTGTTTAAAAAGTAGGCACAGAGCTGTACTTCTGTGAAAGAGACTGATGTGATAAAGTCAGGAACTTTCTAAATTGTAATTTTATTGGAAAATGTTTCTATTGCAACAAGCAGGGCTTTGGTGTCTCTCTTCTGAATCAGTGCTCTTGGGGTTTGAGGAAACCTTGCTCTGGAATAAGCACTTTGCATTTCCATAAGGGCTTTCTCAACAAATAGAGATGCAAGAAAAGTAGGAATGCTTTCCTGTTTCCTGAAGATGAAAGCTTACTAAGGAGGACAAAGTGTTCTCCTCCATTCACTCTACTTTGATTACTATTTTATGTCTGGATACATCAGGCTTGGGATTTTCGAGGGGGAAGAATAAAATGAAAATCTCTAATCTGACTTCCAGGGAGTTTCTGCCACGGAGCTTCATGGAGGGGAAGGGGCCTGGCAATGGGACACCCATTCCCAGGCTGGGGCCAGGCTCCCTCCTTGTGATGCTGCTGCTCAACGCTCTCTAAAACTCTGTGAGCCCGGCCTGCTCACCAGAGTTTGTCACAGCTCATTGCACAGCAGGAATGTGGCAGCTCAGTGACCTTTCCCAGAGGGACAGGCAGAAAAGCAACAGCACAAAAGAGGGAACAAAACGTTGTACGCTTTAGAAGATAAATAACTGCGTGTTATTGTGATGGAAAACACTGGGCTGACAATGGGCAGGGACAAAAATGTTCCTTTCAGGGGGTTGGTTCTGGGATTTGGGCTTCTATTTGTTCAGCTGGGTGCAGCTTCCCTTGCTGCCCTGCTTGGCTGTCAGGGAATTTCAGCAGGTTGGGGAATAACTCTCAGGTCCAAGTTAAAGTGGGATGTGAGGAATCTGAGCTCTTGGGTGATGCACTGGAGCAAGGATCAGAGCTGGGAGAGCTGGGGATGTCTTTCCTGGCCTCCTTCTGTCAGGCAAAGGAAGGAAGAGGCATAAAGTGACATTTCTAAACCTATTGAGAAGTCAAGGCAAACTTTCAGCCTTTGTCCTCAAAGCTCTCCAGCTTCTGTAGTGGGAGAGTAGAGCCCCTGGGACTGCTCCCAGCTGTGACTCCAGAGTTCCTCCTTCAAACAAGCCCAGGTTTCCAACCATCTTGCTCCCCCTTTCATTTTACTTCCAGTTTTTATTTAATCTGACTTCTCCAGTCTCCCGAGACAAACTGATTAATTCTTTTCCTCTTCGTAGTCCCCGGAGCCCCTTGTTCAATCTTTCCTGCCTCAGTGAGATCTTAATAAATGCTGCCTGTGGCTGGAAGTGGGATTGGGTCTTGGCACTGTAATTAATTCTTTACTTCCTCCATGGCTTCAATATGCTATTTACAGCTGTCAGCCCCTGCAGGAGCAGAGGTTTGCAGACTGCCTCCAACTTTTGCCTCTGATTAATGTGTTACATCCACCTTGCTTTCTCTGTGCTCTTTTGCATTTCTTGCTTTGCACTGTAGCCAGTTCAGTGTTGACACAGGAAAACACTGATGGACTTCCAGGCAAAATGCAGTCCTGGAGACAACAATTGCCAGGCTTTTCTGTTTGTTTATGCTCTGTTATTTGAAAGCCTCTTAGTCCAGGCTGACTGCTTGTGACAGGACATGCAGACCCTTGCAGCAGCATGACCATGCTCTGACTGTAATCTCCCTAATTGCTTTCTGTAGCCTCCAGTAGCAGCTTGGGGGATTTAACTCCAGCACAGGGACTGTCAGTGCAGGTGGGAGCAACTTGGAGGGAGGTGGGTGAGACAGAGAAATGACTGTGAGGATTGGAAGGTCTGAATGAGGAAAGGGTTTGTGGCTCTTGGCAGATCAGCACAGGGGAGCACAGGGAATGCTTGAAGCCTGCAAATACTACAGAATTACATAGGTTGATACCACAAAATATAAATAGGAGTGGAATGAAATTAATCTGGGGATGATTGGGTGGAGTGGGAGAGGTGCTCCTTGCTGGCTGTGGGAGCCTCCTCCAGCAGGGAAGGAAGCCCCAGGGCTGGCCCTGTTTTACCTGGAGGGAAGTGCCTCAGCCTGGGAGCTGCCCAGGGCTTCAGCAGTGAACTGGAAAGCTGCATTCAATATGCCAGTGAGGAAGCAAATGCAAATTTCCTCCTTCTCTCTCTTTTGGGTGAGATTTATGCCACCTCCACATGCACAGCCTCCTGGCAGCAATAAATCACAGAGGGGGAGGGAATGCTGCAAGGAAACGGGTACCCTGCAGCTTCTGTGTGCAGGGCAGGGAGAGGGGATGTGTGGGGATCAGCAGCTGCTTCCAGGCATCACAAACCTGGTGCAGCACACCCTCCCACTCCTTCCCAGAGACCTGGAGACCACCCACCAGAACCTGGGGATTTACTTTTTAGTCATCCCCTTTCCCTCCCTCCTGTGCCAGGGCTGTGTTTGCCCAGACTGGGATGGAGCCATCAACCTCATCTTGGCAGAGGGGTTTGTTAGAGATGAGCCCTTTCCCTGCTCTGTGCCAAAGCTCTCTCCAGATCTGATGGATCCCCCAGGACCCCAGGCCTGGGCTGCACTGCAGACCTAAGCTAAGGGTGTACCCCCAGTCCCCTCACCCACTGGAACTCATGGAAAATACACCTGGGGTCTGGTTCCAGCCCAGGGAAAGCACAAGCAAAACAAGCAAATGTACCCCAAGAGTATCTCTCATCTGGGGACTGCAGAAGCTCCAGCAGCCCCCTCTCCTTGGGCACTGTCAGTGTTGCTGTCAGCTGCCCTCAGCTCAGCTCTGCCCTGCAGAAAAAGGCAGGGCAAGGCCACAGACAGGCACTGCAGGGCAGTAGCTCAGTGCTCTGCTCCTTTTGAAACTCCTGGCAAAAGTGCCCAGCTGAGCTGAGAAACCTCCTTATTTTTCCCCAGCAGCCTCAGCCACCTCCTGGCCTTACCTTGCAGCCCCTGCTCCTGCGGGGCTGTGGCTGGGCAGCTCTCAGCACTGGAGGCACAGGAGGTGCTGAGGTCCCTCCAGGCTGGCCATGAAGCAGCAAGGACAGGAAGGCACAGGAGGAACGAGCTCCCTGCAGTGCATCGTGCCCAGCACCTGCAGCCTGGCAGGGCTCAGCCAGGGAGGGGAATGATCCCTGCTCCAGAGAGCCTGGGTTCAACCTCTGGGAAAGGCATTTGGCTGCTGCCTGGGAGCACCTGACCGTGCTTTAATCCCCTTCCAGTGCAGAGCTCTGACGAGCCCCCAGCAGAACTAGGACAGCTAAAAATACTCAGTGCACAAAGGGAGCAGTAATTTGGGCAGGAGCAAACGGAGCTGATTGATCTCAAATCAAAACCTTTGAGAGATGCAAAACGTGGTCCCATCAGGTCAAGCATCAGAAAAGGAGCAAAGATGTGACCCAGTGGCAGAGCTAAAGGAAAGCAGCAAAACACAACTATTGTGCTAAACTTCCCAGCAGCAGCAGCAGCAGCAGAGCCTGTACCAGCAGTGCAGGGAGGTGCCTGCTGATTCCCCACCATATGCTGGCTTTACCTTTACTGTCAGTCTAAATTCTGCCAATTATTAAATTATCCAACTTGCAGCAGGAACGCAGTTAGATGTGATCCAAATGGTGTCACTACAATTATGGTAATTATCTGAAAACAAGCCAATTACTTCCCTCCTCCTCATGCCAGTTGGTACCAAGATAGCAGCTGTTCGAGGCAAATTTGTTATCACGTTACTGTACATTTGTTAAAGGTTGAGGTTATAGATTCTAGCCTTTTAAATATTAAAGATGCTATAAAGTCATGGAGTGTATAACATATTAGGATTTTTTCTAAATGTCGGGAAGGGAGAAATTTCTTTTATATGCCAAGAGAACCAGTGGGAAAGTGATTTACTCATGGTGGCTGACTGGAAATGTGTACTTTGCAATCAGCATACAACCAAGCTATAAATTAACCTGTGTCAGCTTGCTACCTCTACCCATGCAAAATGAACTAAATGCAGAAGTTTTCTGAGGATCTTTTACATTTTACATCTTTTTTCAGTATTGGCATTCAGGATGCTCCACACATCCAGAGGCATCTTGCAGGCTTGGCCCCTCTACTGGATGCTCTTTCAGCAGCTTGTTCAGTTTGTCAAGTGTTTTGGCTCATTTAATCCTGTGAGAAGCAGCACCACTCCCTCACGGAGAGAGAAGGCAAAGGAGGGCCCAGCTCTGCCCCAGGCAAAGAGAGTTGGGCCAATGTTGGGCAGAGCCATGGGAAACACTTCACCCCTGGGAAGAGCCTTTTGAAAAGCTGTGTTATCAGGGCATGTTTCACTTTTGAAGCTGCTTATATTAAGGACAGCCTTGCTTGAATTGCTGAAGGTGTCAAACACAAAACCCAGCACTTGCAGCTCCTGCCAGGAGTGCAAACGAAGCCCCCTCAGAGCTCAGACCAGCACTGGCCTCTTGTTTTGCACAGGCCTTCCCTGTGGAAACCAGAGTCTTTCATCTCATGTCAGCCACCACGTCCTCGCTTGAACTGACCTTAAGTTTTTTCCATGTGATGTTTTGAAATCTTTGCCTTTGATGTGGGTAAAATACTTCTTTCAATAAATGTCAAGAGCAGATTAAAGAAAATTAAATGGCAGAAAGAAGAGATTCTGCCTTTTGGCTGGAAGAGCATTTTCGTGACAACGGAATGAATCGGCTCTGAAAAATGTGAATTTTTCTCTGTGCTCAAGGTACATGCCAGTGGGATCTGTTTATATCCATGAGCTTTACACACAGCCCCATGCATCTGTAATTCCCTGCAGCTTGTGTGCAGCTACAGAGCCAAAGCATAGGGCAGAGCTCAGTCCCTGGGAGCAGTTAGTGGCATTAGCCTGCTGCTTTGCTTGAAATAATTAGCCATGCTCACAGATGACCTTCTCAGCAAGCCCTAAAGGCTGACAGATTTGGGTTATATTGGAGCAGTAGAGGGAAGCACATTGCAGAGAGCTGCTCCTGCAGAAATCCTGATGCCCCAGGAACTGCAGCACCCACCCACCTGCAGAGACGGGGTTTCTCCCTCCTACAGACAGTGGATGCAGCCACTGGGCTCCAGCTTTTCCCTGGACATCCCTGGTACCTTCCAGTGTTCTTAACTGATGCCATCTGCTTTGCTTTTCCTTTCCCAGAGACTTCCTGTGGCTGTCAGAGCAACGTGCCAGGACTCTCTCCTTTCTTATTTGGAGTTGTATCCAGTCCTACTCCCTGGGCAGCACATGAAATACCACCTCACACAGGACAGTGTAGGTTTTCTATTCCCTCCTGATCACCATTTGATTCTTCCTCAGTGTTATTTAACATTTACTTATTACCTTTATCCTTTCCTTCACATCATTTTCATGTATGTTACATTAAAACAACCTAGTTCAGATTTCTCCCAGTTAAGCAGCAAAACATTCAGCCAACAAGGATTACATTTGATAGTGTTAAAAAAAAAAAAAAGAAATTTAAAAAATAATCTAGGCAGCTGCCTGCCTAGTCAGAGTATTAGATGAGAGTTAGTGTGTAAACAGGTTTCTGCTTATCAGTCCTGCTGCTATCTGCTGCACACAAACTGCTCAGCCCCACAAAATCCAATTTCCAAGAGGTTAGAGGAGGGAACTGTTTGCAGAAACACAGCAATAGAAATCTCCAAAGCCACAGCCCTCATTACAGTGACACTGAAGAGAGAAATGATGCTTGACGACTCCTGGCACCCGAAGTCGACATTTACTTTTGTGGCTTTGATTGGAATTGGCCCAGCTTCACCATGGGATCCTTTCCTCTGGTTTTTCCCTGCTTGTGTGGTGGGTGGGAGAAAGCAGCTGAGCAGGCACTGGGCTTGGGGGATCTGCAGGGCACCCTGACCCTGCAGCACATCCATCCCCTTCTGTTTCCCTGGAAAAAAACTTGGAATCTGGACTTGGAAACACACAGGCAGGAGAGACAAGGACACAGCTGCTGCCTCCCGTGGGGTGCCTGTACCAGGCATGGACAGGAGGAAGTTTTGTGTCCAAGGTACAATGTTTTGAGCTTTTTCCCAAGACCTGGATGTGGACAGATGCTGCAGCTCAGTCCTGGAGGAGCTGAGCCCTCCGTGTGCCCCTGGCACTGGGGAGGAAGGAACGCAGCACTGGGAATGCCCTGGGCTGGGCACCCTGGCCTGGCTGCTGCAGGTGACAGCAGGAAGGATGCAGCAGCATCCAGTGGCAGCAGGGATGGGACATGTGGAAGGAAAAGGTCCCTGAGCCTCTGTCACAGACAGGAGCTCTTTGTTTATCCCCAGACAGAGCGATCAGGAGCAGCCAGGCCCCCTCCCCTCCCAACACCTCCTGCAAAGGGCTGCTGCCCAGAAGTTCCCTGCTTCAGTAAAACTGCAAACTGGCAGCTGATTAGATATTCATAGATACTCTTCCCTGATTAGCTCACCATTAATATTTCAATGTCAGAACTGGATGCAGAGTGCCTCCCTGCTCTCTTCCTTCCTGCTTAATTAATTTTGACCATTGCCAACAACAGCCTCCGACAGATAGCAGAAATTGAAGTGGGCTGTTCTGTGACTTTGCTTGCTGTAAACAGCTATTTGCAGTTCCTTTTCATACATCACCCACCCGTGACAAAGAGAGCATGGTAGCAGAAAATGAGTCTCCCTCATAAGGACTTCAGAGCTCTGAGAGAACATTTGCTTATTCAATAAAAATAATCAAATAGACAATGCAGTAAGCACAGCTCAGCAACAAGATTGGTGTCTCACCTAGTAATCAGCTGGCTGTTATGCTATTAAATAAAAAGAAAGAGAGAGAATTGTTAATTTATCTTTAAAAAGAAAAGGCCTTTGATGTAGGGTAGCTCATAAAAGCAGTGGTGTGGCCCAGCTGTGAGGAGATGTGATAATCACTGCAGCCCCAGCAGTGGTAGGAGCAGCACTTCATAAAATGCAGGTTGCATGGCTGCCTGATGCCCATCCATGGCTGATAACAGGACGTGCTGCTGTTTGATTTTATTGATGTGCTCAAGATATACAGTGGCAGGAGGAGCAGTGAGGCAGAAATGATACAGCTGTGTTTGTCCCACCCCAGCCCAGGGGACTGTCTGCCTTTGTCCATCCATCCTGCTCCTGGGCCTGGAGGGATGGGGAGCTTGCCTGGGTGACAGAAGGGCACTTGTCACCTCCCAGATCCACAGGGTCCTGACACAACACACTGGGATTGCTGACAAGGTGTGCCTACCTGGGCCAAAGCAGCAGTGGATTTACAGAAACAAGCTTTTTGCATTTCTGTGCTGCCACCTGAGCTGTGAAACAAGCCTGATGCTACTGGACATGCTCCACATCTCCATCCACTGCTGCAAACCATCCTGCCCCAGCCTCCAGTCTCTCCTTTCCCAGGGAACACACCAGGATTTGGGGACCCAAAGCAAGCAGGAAGGCAGGAGCAGCAGGTTTTAGCTCAGCTCTGTCCCCTCCGTGCCATAACTCAGGCTGTTAAATGCCTGGCCAGAGCTTGCCATCTGCTCCCAGTCTTCTAGGAATAACCACTGAGTAATTCAATCAAACAGGAGAAGATCCTTCTTTCACTCCATCGTAAGTCACTCCTCAAGTAATTATAATTTTATACCCCTATCAGGAGCAACAGGGGCTGTTCATTTCATGGGCTTCAGCAGCCAGAGCTGTGCTTCTGCCAAGGTTACAGCTGGGAGGAGAACCCAATTTCACATTTTCTCAGCCATCCAAGGCTTATCCATGTTTTTAGCTCTTTGGTTAGGCAAGTGAATAAAGCCCTTCAGGACCAAGGCCTTTGTTTAGGAGGGCTGTTACTGTAGAACACAGAAAATGTACTGGCTTGGACCAGAAGAGCTGACCAAATCATGATGAAGCTGATTCTCACTGGTGTGAACATGCCAGGTCTGCCCTTCCAGGGTTTCTGCAGCACAGGAACAGCTGCCTAAGCAGGGAGCAAAATCCTGTTTATCCCTCCCAGCAGCTGGAGGACACATGGGGCTGCATCCCTCACCTTCTGCTTTAGAGAGGGCAGATGAGATTAGTCCAGGGGAAAAGCCTGCTTGCACCATCCAAGGTGCCTGGGATTAAAGTTTTGGGCTCAAAAACCCCAAGAATCTTAAAAGAGATCCAAAAAGGAGCCTCTTATCCTTTCTGTTATGCTCTTTGGCATAATTTCTAAACTTACACACTTCCCATATTGTGCAGTTTGTGGCCTCTCCCTCAGCCCCACTGTCCTTTCTGGGGTTAATATCCCACCTGCTCTTTCACTGCCCCAGATGTTCAGCCTTTTAAACAGATTTATTCCCTTGACTTTGAAAAGGGCTCCACCACGTTTCCATCTGTGTTTACACTCAGTGCAGGGTAAATTTCTCCTCTGAGCAGATCTGTTCCTTACCAGCAAAGGAATCCAGCTCAGCACAGGCTCAGACAGGAAGGCAGAGCAAAACATTTCTGAAGCAGAGCTCGCTTGGGAGCTGTGCTACGTGCCCACAGCAGGACAGAGACCTCTGCCAGACTCCCTGCATTGTCAGCCTCTGCAAAAAGGAAGTGGATCTGGCCCAGAGCCACTGCTCCTGTGGCTGTTCCCAGGGCTGGCTCCCCCAGCACCACCTCCCAGTTATCCAGGATGCTGCTGAAGCCAAATCAAAGCAAGCAGAGCAGAACTGAAAGGCCCCATGTCCCACCAAAGGGTCTGTCCCATAGCCAGCCAGGACTGTAGGTGTTGGAAAGACCCATTTGTCAGACCTTCATGGCTCTTTTCTCAGGCAGAAATGATAAATCCTCTCTCTTTGCATCCTTGTTCCTAAAGCCAGACTGGCTGGTGCACAGACACAGCGTTTTTAGCTGCCTGGGTAAATTGTGACACAAAGGACAGTGAGCAGCTGCCACCCAGATTTAGCACTGTGTTCACCAAGGCTGGCCCAGCCAGGCCCTGTAGTGACTTCCAAGGTGGATCTACAAATAGCATCAGCTTCATCTAATCTCAGCAAAACAGATTTTGAGGCATTGAGGGGCTCACTGCTGCACCCTAAATTTGATACCAGCCTTCAGGTTTTGGGGCAGCACGTTGGTGCTGGCAGACAGGTAATGGCCTCTCTACACACTGCCCTGCTCTGTGCCCTGATAGATCCTTGTCCCCACTTTCAGGTGCCTTTTAAATTACAGCCAGCACCCAACCAGCCCAGCAAACAGTTATGTCTCCCCCCAAGGCCAGAGTCTGTCTCCATGCTGCTAAAATTGGTATTAGCAACAGGCCAAAAACTTCATCACTGACAGAGAGAGGGCTGGGCACGGGGGCTGCCCAAAGCTCCCTGAAATGCATCCCTGAGCAGACTGGACTGCAAACTGCTCCTGACAGCCCCGAGCTCTCTGCCAGCATCAGAGAGGACAGGGAGGTTTTTTCCTCAGCGTTACACCCTGTGCTCAGTGCAGATGGATGGGTTGATAAAGAGGATGTGGTGTCTACACAATTGCTCCAGGATGCATCAAATCCAGCTATGAGCTCCCTCCCCACAGCAAGGGAGGGTGTTCAGGTGGCCCTGGAGAGAGTGGCAGGGGTCTGTCTCCATCTTCCCAGCAACAAACATGAGCCAAGCGAGGAGGGGGAGAGGGAGAAGTCAAACTGTTTGTGAAAGGAAACATCAGCTGAACACATAATTACACAGCAAGGAGATAGGACGTGATCCTTCTCAGCAGTGTGGGCATGCAACAAGCAGGCTGGGCAGCCACTAATGGCAGCTGTTAAATGATAAATGCTCTCAAGCTTTGCAGGATCTGGTTTATTACACAACCTGAACTTGCAAGGGAAGGGGGACCCTCTCCTGCAGTGGTTCTCTGCTGCAACAACCAACAAGCTCAATTAAACTTCATGAAAGATGAGCCATTATCAAAGTCATCCCTCACCAAAAATTCAAGAAGGAGTTTGCTTGGGAAGATGTGGCTTGAGGAGCCTTCTGGTAACACCCCTGGGTTCTACCCTGGTGCCTTGAAAATGTTATAATGCAAGTAAATGTCCTGCATTGTAGAAGAAGGGAGATCTGCCTGTAAACTGCAAGGAGAGGCACAGACAGAGGGAATCAAAGGAAATATGGATTTTCCCATCTGAAACATGTGGCTCTGGCACAGTGCTGGGCTCCTTGGGGCTTGTATTTCCTCAGGGGCAGCACTGTTGGAGTCCCAGTGGCACTTGTTATTTGCAGTTTCCATTTATTACAAAGCACTGTTATTATTTACGGAATATACTTTTTTTATGGACTGTTACTGCATCCAAGTGCAATAACTGGTCTAAGCTCAAATCCCTGGGAGAACTGTTGAAAGAGAAGCAATTCAGCCACATATTAATATGACAAGGATTTCCCCAGGTTTAAGGGAATAAAAAATATCTTTTGTACAAGTGAAATAGTTCTTTCTTGCAGTATAAAGCTGCTCTTTTCTGATGATAGCAATGAAAGAATATTGCTTGTGTCACTGATGCCACTGGAAATGTATTGCCCCTCTCCAAGAAACCAATGAAAGGGCATGGCTGGTTTATTCTCCAAATGAGGCTACTGAGAAATGCTCAGCTCTTGGCATTAGCCCAGGCACTCCCTGCTGCTGCTGCTGCTGCTGCTGCTGCTGCTGGGACCTGGCCTGAAGGGAGGGCAAAGGCACCAAGGCAGCAGCTTTGTGCCAAATGGCAAAACCCACCTGCAGGGAATCAAAGCCCACTCTGAGAACTGAGCAGAGGAAAGAAAACTGTCCAGATGGAAATGAATCCCCCATCTTCTGTCACTGGGTTGGAGCAGGGCTCAGCTGCTCCACAGCACAGGCAGGCTCTGGGCCCTTGTCCTTCAGCAGCTCTGCACCTTGTATGAAATGAGCTGGAGCCCTAGGCAAGGCTGATCTCCACCTAAGCTGTGGCAGGGAGCCTGGCTGAGAGCTGCCAGCCCCTCTCCTTTCACTGCTGTGCTTAATGGCCTGCGTCTCCCATGAAGAGTTTAGGTTTTGGAAGAGAAATCATGAAATTGTTCTCAAACCAAGATGATCTGTCACTCGAATGTATGCGCTGGAGTGAGCACAGAGAAATTACTGTTTCAGCAGAAGTGAAATTTTCCTGAAAGGCTGAAGTTGATGTTTGTGGTTCCACTTTCGTGCCCCTCCATCTGTGGATCTGACAAGTTCATTTTCCTCCCCTGCAACATCCTCCCAGCTGGGAGGTAAATGGAAAAAAAGGTAAATTGTTGGTTCTAACATAGGAGTTCATCAAGTTCTTAAGCACACAGAGACTGATGGAATAACAACACCTGGGCCTGGTGCTGGTGCCCAGCATCTCCACAGGCAGTCCTTGCTCCAGGACAAACTGGCCCAAGCCCCAGGATGGTCATGGCTTTTATTGAGCTGAATTCTGGAGAAATTAGCAAAAAATGCAGCAGAAGAGGAGTTGCAAGTGAACAAAATGAGAGCACAGGTAAGTGAGGCAGGAAGCACATTGGCTGTGGAGTGAGCACTTCTCAGGCTGGGCTGTGACCGAGCCCCTCTCCAGCTCCCTGGCAGTGAGCTCCTACCCTGAGACATTTATCAGTTGTGTCAGGAATTAGTGAGAGTTCACTGGCTGGATAATAACATGCCAAAGGCAGTTTTTTGACTTTGCTAATGTAATTAAAGAAAGCAGGGGGGAAAAAAAAGCCTTGCACCAGGGGAGGAATCAGGTCTTCCAATGGTGTGAGTGCTGTGTCTATTGCAAGGACAAGATGTGACAAGGGGAGGGGACAGGGTGAGGATGGCAGCAGCGAGGACCTGAGCAGTGAGGAGGAGCATGGATTGCTCCCAGCTGTGATGGGAGCATTGCTCTTTCCAGAGAAAGACAAACAAGCTGCCCTGGCAATTCAGGAGTTGGACACCTCTCCAGGCGCAGGTTTTATGCTGCTGTGTTTGCAGGAAGACTGAACTTTGCTTATTTTGGGCACTTCTCTTGCTTAGCCAAATCTTGCGGTTTTGAGGGATCTTTCCTAAATGGTCAGAAACAGCTTTATGGCAACAGTTTCTTAATGCTGCTCTGATAATTGAACATATCCAACAATGTCACTGCATCAGGACTGAGTGTGTTTTTCAAGAATCTACAGCCACCAGAAGGGGGACAGCATGGGCTCTGCGATAAAAGCCAAGATGCTATTTTTAAACAGGCATGGGGAAAACTTTGGGTGATTTTAAATCAAATCAGTGCCTGGACAACAGGGCTCTGCTTCCCCCCTGCCTCCACTGCCAAGTTCCTCTTCCCAATCCCGAGGATGTCTTCTGACAAACAACCCTCGGCGTCAACAGGATGGGGCTCCGGAGCTGCCGCAGCCACAAAAAGCCCATCAGGAAGGCGGCGGTGGCTCTGCCCCCGCCCCGGGCTGTGCGGGAGGGGCTGGGAAGGGCTCCCACCCTCCTCTCCTTGGCCATTCCTGAACGTTTTTAGTGTTAGCAGCGCTGGGCTCCCAGGCCCACACTGTCCCCTGCCTCGGGGAGGTTTGGGCTCCAGCTCTGTCCCCTGGCAGCGGTGCTGTGACACTGAGCCCGGGAGCACAGCTCGTCCCCGCTGCCCGCTGGCCCTGGGCGCTGCTGCCGGTGCCACAAGCGCTTCGCAAAGGGACACTTGGCAGAGTGCCTTCCTCACGCTGTTATCGCAGTCGGGATTTCTGGGTGAGGGGTAGGATGGGAGGGATCCGAAACCTCGCAGGCACCTGCATGGGAGCGATGGCTGCAGGGAAGGGAAGAGTTTCAGTGACTTAATGGCAGGGCAGCAATTGCCAGGCAGCCACGACCCCTCTGTTTGCTGCTCCACGGACACAGCAGCAAAGGTCGGAGCAGCTCGGCTGTGCTCCCTCCTGGTGCTGTTTTTATCTAAGTTACTAATTACACATTACCTATGTGTCACCAGGCTGATCGATTGGAGGCTGGGGGATCAATAGGGATGCGGATGACGGTGCTGTTTGCCATTCAGAACCTGCACAAGCCGGGAGAAACAGGGCACCATCGATCCCAGAGGTGGGCTGGGATGCAGGGCGCGATGGGAGGTGCAGCGAAGGAGAGAGGATCATGTGCTGCCTTCCTAAATAACGCTGTGACAATGGGACAGTGTCCTGGCCAGGGACCTGCTGCCCCAAGCCTCCCTCCCATCCCACAGCTCTCCCTTGGAAGTGACACGAGCCATTTTAATCTAGGTTGCTTTTCAGTCCTTGGCAATTGATACATTTAAAAGGTTCACGCTGATCTGAAAATGAACAATTCTCCCTCTTTATGTGTTCTTACTGGGTGATCAAACAGACTAAAGTCACAAGGTCTCCTGCATTTTGCTCTGCTGCTTAACTGACCAAAAGCTGAGGGCATCTCTGAAATGCCATCATGCTGCTGCCAGTAAGAGGGATCTTGGCTGCAGGATGCAATCAAATTTTCCAGGAAGAAGCTCTTGGGACTGCTGTGAAACCTGGGATTACAGTGTGGCTAAAGGAGGGAATTGCATAACCGAGGGTTTCTGCCTGTCTTGCTGGAGGCTTGTGACTGTTCTGATTCTGTCGTGGCAATGCTGGGAAATTGCTCTTTAAAAACCAAAAGTACCTTAGAAATGCACAGGGAGGGCAGGATCATTTGCCCTCAGCGCTGGGTTTGTCTTGAGCAGTGAGTTGACAGTGGTGGGATTGGACAGAGAACAGTGTGGGGTGAAAGCAAAACTCTCCCTGAAGGTTCCCTGTGCTCTGTGCCCTCAGAGAGGTGCAGAGCTCTGCAGCCTCCTCCTGCCAGGCCCCTTCCCAGCCTCAGAGACCTGGGAAAGCATCAGCAGCCCCAGGGCCACTGGGAGCTTGGATCAGCCACCCTGGCCAGCAAAGCAAGAGCCCTGTGCCTGAACAGCACACAGGAAAAAGCTCCCCAAAAGCAACACAGCCCTGGTTTTATTGAGGCTTTTAGGGCAGAGGGAGCCCATCATGCCTGTGAGGACTTGTTCCTGAGCAGCAGATGGAACCAGCTTCGGTGCTGGAGCGTGGTCACCAGCAGCTTAATCCTACAGCACACCCAGAACCCTTCCCTTAGCCCCACAAAGTCCCAAAAGCCCCCAAAGCAGGAATCTGCTCAGTTGCATGGGGTTTGCTCAGCCTCGGTTGCAATCTCAGTTTTCAGAGAGCCTCAGTGCCCTGGGAAGGCCATTCCTGTGGCAGTGGGAGGATGTTCTGGTTCATGGAGCACAGCCTGTGCTGGGAACCTGTCAGAGGCTGCTCTGGCTCTCAGCTCCTCCAGGCTCAGGACACTCCTGAAGGCAGTGACCCTGCTGGGGACAGCGTGGGCTGTGACAGCTCAGAGTGGAGCCCCCCGGGGCATCCCCCACAGCTCCCGTGGGTGAAGCCAGTGCCTGACACTGGGATGGCCCCGTGCCCCCTCCAGCAGCTTCCCCACTGCCACTCACTCAAAAACTGCTCTGAGAGCCTTGCAGAGATGATCTGTAGTGTCCAGCTATAAACCAGGGGCCCCTGATCAGCACCTGGCAGCCACCAGAGAGGTTGTACAGGCACAATCAGCCCTAGAGAACATTCCCTGTCCTTCCCTTACAGCCCCATGCCACAGGAGACATTTCTTCCTGGAATTAACTCTTGTTTTTAAGACCCCAGCAAAGAATCCTTTGCTGAAGGAAAACTGGCAGGATTTCAGCTGTGCCCCCATCTGCCCTCCCTGTCCCTGGGCTCAGCCGCAGGACCCCTCTCCAGCAGCAGCAATGGGTTACAGCTGAGGATTGGGGCACCCCACACATAAATGGGCCAGCTTGGCTACCTCAGCCTCTTTGGAAGTGCTGCCATGCAGGTTTGGGAGGGAGGATCCCCCAGAAACTTAATTTTAGTGAGCTGACACCATGCACAGGGACTGAGCCCCACCTCTAATCTCTCTAGGGCAGCTTTGACTTTGTAGGGTGTGAGAGCTGAGCAAATTCTCCTTTATCCTTCCTCCTCTCCCTGTTGCTCATTTACTCTTTCATTAGGGACCATCCTCTTGTCATTTGTGTGGATATGTTGGTTTGTTGGGTTTTTTCTAAGGCATGGATGCCAGGACTCACATGTGGTGGCAATTAGCCCAGCCCTGAACCCTGATGGCCTCTCTGCATCTGCAATTAGTGCTCTGCTCTGTCTGCCTGGGGTTTTTATCTTCCTCCCTTCTGGGGCTGCAAAAAGGCACAACTTGGATCTCTAAAATTACAGCAGGAAAGTGTTAAAGCTGTAGCTTGAGCTTGGCTGCCTTTGCTGTGGGGCTGCTCTCAGGATTGGTTCCTGTTTGGTTCAGGGATCAATCCTTGGCCTTTGCACCTGGATTTATGTGAGTGCAGCTTGGGGCATCTTTCTGAGACAGTGCAGAGCCTGTGGGGGCTGATTCTGGCTCTGCTGGTACCTCTGGCATGTTTCATAATCCTGGCTGGATGCACCTGGATCTTTATTGGGACATTGGATTGCCTGATTCAGTATTTTATAGAATTAAGCTTATTTACTCATGCCTTTGGTGCTCTAAAAAAATACCTCAAGTTGGCCTTGTGAAATGGGAAAATGAGAGGAAAATTTGGATTTCAGTGGGAAAATGTATGGGCAGGCAGAGGAAAGGTGAGTGTGTGACCTGGGAACCTGGGGTTTGGGAGAAACAAAACCCCACTGCTGTGCCAGAATCTCAGGGGGTCCCCAGGCAGAGGTGCCCCCCATTCCCATCAGAAAGCTGCTCTCCTAAACCTCCTGGGCTTGCTCCGCTTTCCTTCCCTCCCATATAATTTAATTTATCCTAAAATCCCTGTTTTCCTCAGAGATAATGTGATTTTTGGGGAGGAGTTTCTCTCCCTGTCACCTCACTGCAGCTGATTTCTATTGAAAAGCTTTCTCCTAGGGAGGAAGGGGGAACAAGGAGAGAAATTATGGAGGGGCAGCATTTCTGAATCCAAATACATTAAACCATTTAATTCTGTTGACTCAGGGCTGCCTGGCTCTGAATGGGAATTAATCCACAGTGCACAAAATTAAAAAGCACAAGACAAAATGCTTAGCAGGCAATGCCAGGGTTTAAAGCAACCCATTAGCTTGCTCAAACGTCCCCAGTAAATTTTCATTTGTCAATAACGCTTAGAGCCTACAGTTTATTTACAGCCTGTTCAATATTACCAGAATCCCTCGCAGCGCCTCATTTGTATTTATCTGCCACAGTCAGTTTCCTTCCCAGGGACTCTTCCTAATCCTTTGCTTTGTATCTGCTCCAGACGCTGCAGGGATGTGCCACCCCCCAGGAAAAGGTAATGTGGGGTAACCTTTTTCTACCCCAATTATCCCCTGCAGGGGTGACCATCTCCCAGGGACCCAGCCCTGGAGCTGAGCTCTGCTGCCATGGGGCTCCTCCAGCCTCTGTCCCACTCCCAGGGGACCCATTCCCAGCAGAGATGGCAATCTCCAGACTGGGAGAAGGGGACAGGCACAAGCAGGTCTCTCTGTGGACCCACAGCCTGGCTGAGCTGGAGCAGCCATGGCTAAAATCTGTCCTCCTCCATCTGTCCCAAATCCGATCCCAAGGGATGAGCCCTGGAGAGGAGAGTTTGTAACAGGATTTCCCCCCAAAGCAGCTTGAATGCTTCCAGGCAGAGAACAAAGCCTGGCTGGCCCTGAGAATTTCTCCAAAGAAAGGAGTTTATTCTCGGGCACAGACATGAACGGGCAGTTTAATCTCCTGTCGTGGCTCATGTCCAGCTGGGGAGGTTTGGTCTGACACTCAGGGACACGGCTCCCTGCAGGGCTGACCAGTCTCCAGTGGGGTTTGTCCCTCCCCAGCTTCCTGCACTCCCCCGAGGCAGAAGCACAGGAATTGCAATGGAATTTTAATGGATGCAGCACCACGAGGGCTGCCTGGGGGAGATACAGGACAGGCTGGGCAGCCACCTGTCTCAGGTGTAAAGCTCAGAGAGGGAAATCCCTCCAGAGGCTTAACCACAAAGATGGAACTGGACATTTCACAGGGAACATCTACTCCAGGAGGTGCAGCAGCACTCACCACAGCCTCCTGTCCTACACAACATCCTGAGCTGGGGGCAGTGAGTGGGACCTGCAGCCCAGGCTCTGCCACAGGCCTGTGTGTCTGCTTGGAGGTGATGTTCAATACATTTTATCATTAATTCAGGAGACAATCACTAAACCAAAGGGCCACTTGCTTTTCTCCCACCCTTGGTTAGGTTTGCAAGCTCCTCATGCTGCTGAGGTGCGAGATAGCATGAAAACACAGCCCACTTTGCACCCCAAAGACAGAAGCCCATCACTTGCCTGCTGCTGTCTGCATGTAGCCAGCCAGGGTGCAGAGTCGGCGCTCGCAGGCTCCGCCGGGCAGCAGCACAGCCACGATGGCCAGCAGGGAGCTGAGGGCCAGCAGGGCACAGCCACCAGCACACAGCACAGCACTCGTCTGCAAGGACACAGGGAGCTGTCAGAGAGGTCACCCCACCACCACACCTCCCACAGATCCCCCTCTGGAAGTGGGGAGTGGAGCCCTGTCATGGGAATTCTCCCACCTTTTCCCTTCCAAGTTTTGTTGGTTCAATTCACCATTCAGACCTGAGCCCGAGGTTCAGCCATCCCCTGCTCCCAGGGGTTGCTGGCACTGGGGCTGCAGTGACAACAGAAGGTGCATGACATGCATGAAGGCCATGGCACTAAGGAAAGTGCCATTAGATGTCTGGAATGTGGCAGTGCCTCTGCTGAGCACTGAAATGGATCTCATGAGCTGCCTCGGAAGGCCTGGCAGGGAGGAGGAATTTTGGGGACCCCACTGCTGCTCTCACTGCAGCTCTGCTGACATGGCAGGCTGCTCCCACCCCCAGCAGCCTAAAAACTGGGAAAGGCACTAATTTACAGCAAAACAGCTCACCCTTGGGACAGGTGTCCAATCACTGCACTGTCACTCTTTCTGTCCCCACTGCAGGTGACCACTTCTGCCAATGGGATGGCACTGGCAGCAAGGGAGTCCCCATGCCAGCAGGGACACGTGCCAGCCCAGCCAGGGACACAGCATGGCCGTGGGGACAGTGAGGGGACCTTCCTCCTCCAGCACCCAGCTCTTGACAGCGCTCAGAGAGCGTGAGGACACCTCAGTCCCAGCCCTGCAGCAGCCACGTCAGGTCCTGTCATTTCCCAGCAAATGCCAGGGAATGCTGCTGGCTCTGTGAGTCACCCTGCAGTAACAGCTGCCTCAGCTCCCCAGAGCAGCACAGCTCCAAGGCAGCTCTCACTCCCAGCACCCCAAAAACCCTCGCTCCTATAACCTGTGTGGGAGCTGCCCTGAGGAGGTCAGATCCCACTTCCACCCTTGTCCAGCCCTCTGGTCCTGGTGAGACATTTTTATTAGCAATGCATAGTTTTCCTTTTTAATTTCCCCCCCTACATCTGAGCTTTTGGACAGCCATGGTTATTACAGAAACAAGTTTCCATTTACCTTCCCTCACCAAAGATTACAAATAATCTGCTACATGTAAATTATCCTGCAGGCTGAGCAGGGGAAGAGGAATTGGATTTTTCTGTGATGCCAATGGGGGGTCCAAACAGCTAAAAACCCCCTCCCATTAGTGGGGCTGCCCCACAGGCCTGGCACTGGCCTACATCTCTGCCTGTGTTATTCCCTGCTGGACTGGCTGGTGCTGGGTGACACAGGCACTGCCTGCCCAGCAGCTGCCACTGCCCCAAGCAGGGACACACTGGTGCTGGAGAGGGACAGGCCAGGGCAGCCTGGGCACCACCTGACACCCTGGTGTGAGTGCTCCTCCTGGGGCTGTGCAGTGATTAGAAATCAGCATCTTATTTATAGCCTGTTTATGCACTGAGCAATGCAAATGCTGTCCCAGTGATAAATGGATTCCTGATATGCAATGCAAAAGGAACAGCAGTGCAAACAGCTACCCAGAGAAATGGAGAGGCTGCTCCAGCAGGAATTTCTGCTCCTCTCCAGAGCCTTCCAAGCCACTGAGACCTGAACAAATTTTGCTTCAGGGCTTAAAATATGACGTTGAGACACCCTCAGCGGGGACCCCTGCCCTGTCCCTACCCCAGGAGGGACCCATGGGGTTTGGGATGGGGTGGGGTGACCCCATTGCACAGACACTCTCCCAGCCTGGGGCCCCATGGGGAAAGCAGCCACAGCCCTGCTCTCCCAGTGCTCCCAGGGCAGCAGCATGGCCAGGAAATCTGGATTCATAACAAAAAAAAAAAGATTACTCTGCCTGGCGTCTGCGTTTCACCTTCCGCCCAGCAAAACCATCCTCCTTTGCAAGGACCATTAATTATTTAGAGCAATGAATTTTTCAGCAGAAAGGGGTCTTGTGAAGTAGGCTGGTTCCTCTCTTGTGTGAAGCATATTATTTTTAATGATCTAGGTTCTCCTTAATTGTGGTAGCTCAAATCCCCTAAAAACTCGCAGTTCCTGCTGGAAACAACTGATGAGCTGCTCAGACTGTTAATCCCCGTGGAGAAGTGTGAAGGTCTTTTTCAGGACAAAGTGACAGGAAAAAGGCACAAACAGGATGGGTGCAGGTGAGTGTTAAACTGGCAGCAGAGCTGGTCAGTGTTTGGCAACAAAACTGAGGGATCTCTGAGCTGGCAGCACCCAGATGTGCACAGGGGTGGCCAAAACCCCACCAAATCCAGCCAGGCCGTGGCAAAGGCAACAAAGGTCTCGCTGTGAATAAATGTGAGAAAATTCCTGTGGCTAATAGGTGAAGGGAAATGGTGAGGTCTGGGTTCTGCCACGTGGAATGCTGAGCCACTGAATGGCTGCTGGGCAGCTCCTGGAGGCAGAAGGGGTGGCAGGGGCACAGCTGCCCTGAAAATGAGTGACAGTAGAAAGGGGCACATCTGCCCCAAAATGGATGACAGTAGAAAAGGGCACACCAGTGCTCTTGGTCTGGGTCCCACATTCTGCTGGCTGTGTGCTGACATTACCTGCCAGAACACTGTATATGCTCTTGGAAACCAGAAATTTGGCTTTTTGTCATAACCTTTCCAAGGCCTTGGCTGAGAATTATCCCAAGAGCTCGTGCCCTGTACTGGAGTTGCTCCTGCAGATCAAAAAGAGCTGCTTTCAAAGGGAAATAATAAGGGTTAAGTTTGAAGAAGTCCATGGAACAAAGATAGCAAAGAACAGCAGCTAAAATTCTCTCCTTCCCACTGTGCAGTGCCTCCCTCTCTCCTGCCTGTTTGTGCCTGTTGCATCTTGAGCAGAAAGGAGAGGATGCAGGAAACAGATGCAAAGGCTGAAACCCAAAAATAGCCAGGGTGGGGAGGAAAAATAGGGAGGCAGGAGGCTGCCTGTGAGAGCCCAGCTCGGGCAGGGCAGGAAAAAGCCCATTTATCCCAGCAAGGAGCACAGCTCCCAGTGCAGATCCTACCAGGGAGGAGCAGGGCTGCCCATCCCTGGGCACTGCTGAGCCCTGGCACTGCCAGGGAGATGCCCCCAGGGAGGCTGGGAACAACCCTGCTTCTGCCACGCTGGGAAAAGACATAAAACCATGTCAGATTTTCTGCTCCCACTCCCAGGGAGATTAATTGTTTATCCCCAAACAAATTAATCGTCCCCTGGTGGGACTGTAAATATGCCTTTATGTAGCGTAATAAATTCCGATTAACAACAATCCCCTGCCTGTTATTTCAGTGTTTTACAGGTCTGACACATGCCATGGCTGGGCCATTCACTAAGCAATAAATCTGCTGAAGATGCTGTTTCATTCAGCAGAAAAATCAAAATTAAAATGGCATATAATGGCCATCCTGGGAAGAATTCCTTAATACCCCTAATGAAAAGTTTAGAAAAGTTAACTCATCTTTGAAAGCCAGCATTAAAGCAGGAAGGGGGAAGGGAAAATGAACTGTCCAGTTTTTAATGTTGGGAAACAGTACCTGGTGTTTGGTTCAGCAGAGATAAACCAAGCTGGCAAAGCTCCTGCCATCATCATGAACTGGGTCATGGTGCACACTGGTTTATTAATGCAATTTATTAATTGGCACTTGACCAGCCCCAGCAGATGCCAGCCTGGATGGGCCCTGTGGTACCCAGAGCAGCAGACTGAGGGCAAGTTTAGAGACTGCTGGGGAGTTCCAGCCCTGCTGAGAATCTTAAGGATCTTTGGAAACGGGGACAGAAAATAAATGCCCTAAATAACTGGGAAATAAAGCCACAGGCTCAGTGAGAAAAAGAAAGTGAAGGTGGCAGTGTGTCTGGCTTTTTGGGGAGTATCTGTTGAGAGAAAATATCTAAGAAACCCCAAATGAGCTGGAGAAAAACTGTAAAGTCAACTGTAGGAGAAGAGGGGGCAAAATTAATCCAACCATTTTCATTTTTGAATGCAGCCCTTTCCCACCAAAGCTCTGTGAGATCAAATATTCCTTATGGGAATGTGTTTTGGGGTTAAACTGGATAGTGCTGCATCTGCAGAGGGAGAAACTGACTGGACACTATCATTTTAACCTTGTTAAAAAACCGGATCACTGCTGGGTGGAGGTGCTGAGCGGGGCCCCGAGCTTTGGGATTTGCAGGAATTTGGGATTTGGCAGGACCCGGGAGGCTGATGCAGGTGCGGGCAGGTGCCTTCTCTGCCTTCTCCTCGGGCAGGGGCACCGAGGATCTCGGGAAAAGCCAGGAATCTCCACCTGGGAGCGGCTGCGAGCCGGGGTGGGCGGATGGAGCCTCGCAGCTCGCTCCTATTTCCCCACACGAGGCACAGACTCGAAGAGCCGCCGGCTGGGCGGCATCGCAGCGAGCCCAGCAAGGGAGCCCACGCAGCCCCGGCAATTCCCTTCCTTTGGGCGCATCCGAGAGCTTCCTCCTGCCTGTTGGATCTTCCCTCTCCATCCTGCTCCCCGAAAATGCCATCCCTGCCCAGCAGCGCTGGGAGTGCCCGCTGTTATCCCATCCCACAGCAGGCAGAGCTCCAGGTGTGATGTCTGTGCCTCGAGTTGGGATGTTTTGAGCTGGGCCACAGGGATGCAGAGGAGGCACTGAGGCTCCGGCTCTCATTTCTCCCCCTACAAATGCAGGATTTGGTGGGTGGGGACCTGCCCACCCCACAGAATGCACAGGGGGCGCCTCTCCCCAGCCCAGATTTAGCTGCTTTTGCACAAAATTCAGCACCACCTCCACTAAAACAAAGCTCAGCCAGTTCTGGCCTTCCAGGCAACATTTCCACTTTCCAGCTAATCAGGATATTCACCAGAACACCAGAGGGGTTGATGCCCAAACTGATTCAAGGGGGGATGGGGGGAAGGCATTTTTTTAATTAGAGAGAAAATAAGAGACAGATGAATTATGGCTGTCTCTCTTTCGGTGCAATTGCATCTGGGGACGCTGGAAAGGAGTTCCTAATGGCACTGCTTTATCTAAGAGGATGATGGATAGTAGTGAAAGAGAGAAAAAAAGGGGAAAAGTAAGACATTAGCACATCAATGGTGTGCCTGTGACCTCTATCAAGGGATTCGAACCAACTTAATGAAATTTTAATTAGGCAGCAAGCAGTGCACTGTGCTGGGTGCCCGATCAGCCCTTCTTGCCCTCACTCTGTCATTATTGCTTCCCTGGGATAAGCCCTTTCCTGGCGCTGGCAGCCGAGCCGGGCTCAGGGCCGTGGCCAGGTGATGCCCCGCGGGTCACACAGCTCTCCCATCTGGCTTTTCCTCACAAAGCCAGGGGAGGAGCCCGGGGGGAGTGGGATTTGCAGCCTCCGGAGGATGGAGGGAATGTCCCACTGTCAAAATGTCCCACTGTCACAGTGTCCCTCTGTCACAATGTCCCTCTGTCACGATGTCCCTGCCAGCCTGTGCTCTGCTCTGCGTCCTGCAAAAGGGAAATGCAACTCTCACCCCAAAATGTCTGTGCTGTGCCCAGAGGGTGCCTTTCCCGAGGGCCAGGGTTCAGGATTTGCTCTTTGAGGAGGGGGTGTGTGGGCAAGTGACCGCGAGTGACCCAACCATCACTGCCAGGAGTGGCCACAGCTCAGCTGAGCCCTGGCTGCTGCCCAGCCCTGCCCTGCAGCCCTGACACCTCCTCTTTGTTCAAGCAAAGCAGCTTCCCTCTCCCCTTGAGAGCAGGGGACAGAACTAATCCTGGCAGCAGCCTGGCTGCATTTTCAATCAACTTGACCCCTCATGGCCCACCCTTAAGCTGGTCCTGTCTCAGCACCCCTTCCAGCCCATCTTAGTAGAGTGCAGGTCAGTGAGTCCTGGGGATGGTTTGTGACTTGGGCACTGAAATGTGGGGCCACAGCCCAGGAATTCCAGGTTTCCCCAACAGCAGGTATTTTTAGTCCTGTAGGTCAGAAAGCTCTGGGTGGCTGATGAAAGCAGATAAAGTTTGCTCTGGGGTAGTGTGCATGGAGGTGGTGATGTCAAGAATTCCTTACACTTGGGGCTCATAACTCTCGCCAAGGTTGTGTAAGTGCAATTAAAAATCAAATGGACTGGCAGACAGAGCCTGGTCTCTCGGGATTTTCTTAGGATGAGGAGCTAAAAGTTGATTTCCTGATAATCCCAAGTTAATGTGCTGGCCTGATACACAAGTCTGGAGGCAGAGCAGACTGTGCCTGAGAGCCAGCACACACACGAGGTTACACTGCAAGCTGGGGACCCCCCAACACTCATCTCTCCCTTATTCCAGAGCCTGTGCTAGAAGAGGAGTGACAGATTTCTCCCCATTTCCACCAGCACCCCATGTGCTTTCTCACTGAGATCAGAGCTGCTGTGTGACTGCTCTGCCCCAATGGGCAAACCCCAGATGACACCAGGGACCCAGAGCTGAACTGATGCAGTGAGAAACCAGCACTGGAGATTTCTGAAAGCCTCCAGCATTTCCTAATAAAAGGGTAAGCAGGTTTGCTGTACATTTTCACTAAGCTTTGCTGAATCTTTTCAAGTCCTGCTTTAAAACCCAGGAAAGACCCACTCAAGGAACTGCTGGGGTTGTGCAAAGCTTCCCCCCCGTCCTGAGCATTTTGGGCTCTGCTCCAGCATGGCATCACTGGCTCCATAAGCAAATGGTCCATGTGGTTTTAACCTGAATATCATGGGCTGATCAGCTTCTTTGTTATTTTAGATTACATGCTTGGCAAAGCCTGAAAATAATTGGAGACTATCTGGGAAAATAAAAATAGAAATTTGAAATGTGGCAGCAGTAGCTTCCAAAGTGCAGCACTGAGACAGGAACCCATGAGCCAAATGCTCCCACTGAAAGAGAAAATAAATTAGCTGAGGATGAAGCACTATTTTGCAAGTACACAGTGATCTGGCACCAGGAAAAAGGAAAGTTCTGAGATGCCATGAAACAGTTCAGAGCTCAAAAGTTCACCTGTTTTTTCCATGTGGCCTCCCAAGAGCACTCCCCTCTCTCCAGGGTACCTGCACCTTTTGGGATGTCCCTCTCCAGCCCTCACAGCTCCAAGTCCTCCCACCAGAGATCTCCTTTCCATTCCTTGTCTGTAAAGGGCCTCACTCACAAATTGGCTGGGCAGTATCACCATCACCATCCTTTCTCCTCTCTGGCTCCAGCCAAATCCTCTCCAGTTTCCATCAGCTCCTGCAAGGTCTCAGCCTGTCCAGGACATCTGCAGCCACCAGGGATATTTTATTATATTCCACCTCACGAAATAACCATCATGATACTGAGCACAGCACAAAGCCTTGGCAGCACTGACAGGGTTAAATTAAAGGTACCCATGATATTCGAGAGCTGCAAAGTAATTATGAAAGGAAGCAGAAAAAAGCCAGCAACTCTAAGCAGACATGAAGGCCCTCTTAAGAGAAGAAAGGCATGTTAATTAACCTCCAGACATGATTCAAAGCATCATTTGTAGCATGATTAACATAATCCCCCCAGTGCACACACAACCGGCATTAACGATCATTTGCAGGACTGAACGCTCCCCCACCCCTTCAACAAATCGCCACATTTGGAGCAGGGAAACACTGCACGCTGCAGGAAACAAAAAGAGCAGTGTTCCCCAGGGCTGGACATCCCGGCTGTGGGTGGGCATCTCCCCAGGTGTGCTCAACATCCCACCCATGTGTGCTCTCAGCATCCTCCCCAGATGTGCTCAGCATTCTCCCAGGTGTGCTCTCAGCATCTCCCCAGGTGTGTTCTCAGTGTCCCTGGTGTGCTCTCAGTACCCTCCCCAGATGTGCTCTCAGCATCCCCAGATGTGCCACCAGCTCTGCTCTAGAAGAGCTCCTGAGCCCCACATCAGCCTCAGCCCCCTCTGCCCCCGGCAGCCCCAGCTCCTTCCCTGCTGCCCCCAAACTCCGCTTCAGGAAAAGCTGGACGCTCTTTCCAGGAGCTCCCGGATTCCTGTCCACACTCGGCTTTCATCTAAAGACAGAGCTGCCCATCAGATCGCTGGAAAGATTGGAAATGAGCGTCAGGGTTCTGAAAGCAAAGAAAAACGAGCCACGATTTCCCCATCTCTCCAAAAAGGAGAGAGAAATCTCCTGCCTGAACTCGTGGGGAGGGTTCCCAGCACTCGGCTCCCCCCGCGCTGAGCACCGAGGCGTGCGGGCTCCGAGGCTGCTCATGCAAGAAAGCCAAAGCTGTCGCCTGCCTCAGCAAAGCTGTCAGGACTGGTTTATTATATCCCAGCCCATCAAATAACCATCACAACAGGTATTCTCCCCCTCATCGTGGCAGAAGGCTGGTAAGGGAGCTTTGCCTCTGAAGGAATCTGCACTGCTTGTTGTTCATTAATTATTTGGGTGGTATTAATAAAGGTGGCACGGACATGTCACCAAAATGCCCTGCAAAGCCCACTCAGTGCTGTGATTATTCATCTCTTCCTCAGCCCAAGCTCAGGAACTCAGTGCTATGTTACATTCTGGATCTCAGTGGTTTCAGAGGCTGAAGCTTGTTCAAATGAGTCACTGCTGAGCTTCGTTCTTATCTTTAAAGTTTGTTATTACTTGGAAGTGTTTATCTGCATCACATTTGCAAAAACATCTGAACAAAGGCCAGCCCATGGAAACAAGAGCATTTTTGCACCTTTTTATATAAATAGGAAGGAGTTTATACAGCTGGTTCTTTTCTTTGCAATTCACAATATTTGTCTCTAATGCCAATTTTAAGGACCGTGATGGGATTTAAGCAATCACACGCAGACCTGGAGTCCTGGGAGAGAAAACAGCGCAGCTCCATGGCAGGCTGAGAAATCCAGCTGCTGACACCCTTTGTGCCCGGGCACAGCCCCGACCTCCCAGAGATGCAGCCCTGGTTTGGGGACCCTGCCACACAGCGACCTGGAGCGAGTCCAGGCTCGTGTGTTCTGAGCAGAGGCAGGGAAATCACACTCCCAGCCTCGGGGGAAGGAGCTAAGAATGGAGGGGAGGGAGAGAGGGCAGGGGAAGCGCGGGGTGGGATGCCGGGCTTTGTGCGGTCCCTGCACACACCCAGTGTGACGGGCGGCTCTTTGTCACCCCGGGACACCACAGCAACCCCGGGCCCATGGAGCGAGCGGGGAGGTCCGGGCCTCCTTCCTTCTTTCCCAAAACCTGGCAAGGGCATCACCCCGAGCGGCCGGGCAGGGAGAGAGCCACGGTCCCCCACATCCAGGCGGGATTTGTGGATCCACGTGTCCCAGGAGCAGCAGTTTCAGCCACCTCCCTGCCCGCTCCTGCACAGCAAACTCAGCCGGCGAGTGATGCTGAGCGCCCAGCTGGAAGCACAGAAACCTCTCCAGCTTCCCCTGAGTCCCTCCCGCGCACCCAGCAGGAGCCTGCCCGGGCAGGGCCGGGGGATTTGGGGTCCCAGCAGGGCAGGGTGGCCGGGCCAGCCCCGCGGCACTGCCGGGTCCACTGCACCGCGGCCACTCTGGAGCCACACTGAGCACCACGCTGGCAGGGGGGTTCCATGCAGCACCCCAAAACCAGCCCAGCATCCCAAAGAGGGATCTGAGCCCACAGGGACCACAGGATAGCCAAGGCGTGCTGGGGAGATGTTCAGAGGCAGGGTGGGATGCAGAGGATGAAAGGGACTGGGAGAGGCAGAGGATGCTCGAGGGCAGCGTGGGGGATGCAGGGGATGCGTGGGATGCTCTGGGCAGACAGGGATGCTGGAGCAGGTCTGGAAGACCGGACAGGGGATGCTGGGGTGATGACAGAGGGACCTTAGGGACGTGAGGAGGACAGAGAGATACTGGAGAGCCTGGGGCAGGTCTGGGGGGATGCCAGGAGGTGATGGGGTGACGCCGGGGAGCCCAAAGCAGGCAAGGCGGGATGCAGGGGAGCCGATGAGGGACGCCAGAGAGCCAGAAGCAGACACGAGGGGTGCCGGGGAGGTGATGGCAGATGCCGGGGGGGTGATGGCAGATGCCGGGGAGTCCAGGGAAGGGCAGACAGGATACCGAGGAGCTGACGGGGGATGCCGGGGAGCCCAGGAGAGGCGGTGGGGGGGGTGCCGCGGCGGGGAGGCGCTCAC
>VZTR01005038.1:458599-564305 GCA_013400775.1 Chaetops frenatus
GGGCGCGGCTGAGGACGGGCGCGGTTGCGACACCCGCGGCGGGCGGGGGGAATCCGGGGCGGGGGGAGCGGAGTCACCTGCGCGCACGGTTTTGGGGCGTTTCACGCGGTTTCTCTGCCGGCTCCAGGCTGCGCAGCGGCCCCGAAAGGGTCGGGTTATTCCTGCGGGTAATAACCGGCGGTATTTTTAACCCTCCCTCCGCGCCCGCGGACGGCGATGCTGCGGCTCTGCTCCTGCGGCTCTCCCGGACAGGGACACGCGTGGGGGAACGCGGGGGTGCGGGGAATTCCTCGCAGCCCCGGTGTCACCGCGCCGGGGATTTAAAACCCTCCGTGGCAGGAAGGCCTCGGGNNNGGGGTCTGCTCGCTCGGGCAGCGTTATCCTCTAATTCCAGGTTTCTCCAAGGTGTTGGAGGCAGAGCGGCTGCCCGGGAGCCTGCGCTTACTGGAGGTGTAAAAGCTGCGCCTCCCAGTGCAGATGGATTTTTATAACAGTCATTCTAAAAACTTCATGGATCAGGTTTTATTCCTGCTAAACCTCACGGTGGCTGTGCAGCACGGGTTGATGTCTTATCTTTGTGCCTCGCAGATCTTACGGGTTTTCTCCATCTCCAGGAGCTCAGCTGTCGCCCTGAGCGGTGTCACATCCATCAGCAGCAAAAAGAACCAGATCCTTTTCAAAACGTAGCCAAAAATATCTTTATCCTGCGCTGATGTCCTCGGGCGGGTTTCGGGTACTCACTGCCGATAGCGCTGAAACAGTTAAAGACATTTGGGCAGCTTTTGGTGGGGGGGAAAAAAAAAAAGAAAAAGAAAAAAAAAAGAAAAGAGGTTTTCCTTTAGATCCAGAGTGCGTTGGTTGGTGTTTTAAGCGCAGCTCTTGGAGAGGGCTCCGAGTCCTGGGAAGCCCGTGCGGATCCCGGCAGCAGAAGCCGGGGGCTTGGCACCCTCTCCTGGTGCGCTCCCGGAGTGCTGCGGCAGCAGCCGGGCTGCCCCGGGAGCCGACCGAGGGCAAATCATCCACTCCTACCGCTGAACTCTCGGGCAAAGCCTCCGGTAAAGCGCTGCGGTTCTCTCGGGATGCGGTGTTTGGGCTTCATGGGGCGTGTCTGTGTCCTGCTTTTAGAAATGCCGCGGATGCTGCTCGTCCTGTGACTTCAGGAAAGTTTTGAAGGGGCAAAATCACACCCAGCCTTGGTTTTTTCCCTGACTGCTGTCATGTGCTGCATCACTTCTTGTACTCCTTGAGGCATCTAGAAAAGAAAAAGGGGGAAAAAAGGAAGACTGGAGAAACAGGAGATGGTCTTAAACCAGATAATTATTTTTCAAGCATTTATGACACCACAGAATGGCCAAGAACTTGGGGAAAACACTGTGGATTGGAGAGAGGTGGTGTGAGGTGAGTCCCGCACGGCGCCATCTGGGCAGAGCAGAGGTGCCAACGAGCCCGTTTGCTTCCACTAATTCAGAGTAATTCCAGAGTGGCTCCAAAGCCCTGCAGAAAAGGCTCCGTTCCTGCAGGAGCAGCCCGGGGCAGGGCTGGGAAGAGCTCAGGACCTGGAGTGGGGGATTTTCTGCTTTCTCCTGCTCAGCGCTGCTTCCCCAGAGCTCTGCTGTCCAGCACATCGGCAGCAGCAGGTCACCAACACAGCCCTTCCTGCTCGGAGTGAACCTTCTTTTTAAACTTCTCACCCTATTTTTGCACTTCAAACCTGGAGTTTTAACTCACTCACTGAGAGTCAGGGAGAGACTCTTCACCCCTTGCTTGTGCCCAGGCACTGAGGCATGAACCTCCCTCCCTGGGCATGTGGAAGGAGACAGGGAGGGATTGCAATGTTTTAATAAAAGCAATTAATTTTTGCCAGGCTGGGACGTGGGAGAATTCCCTTCTTTGAAATGCTCAGCACAGTTGGGAAGCAGCTCCTGTTCCCACAAGGGTTCATGGACTGAGGTCAGGAATTTTGTATGTGCATGCAGACACTTGTTTTCCCATTAAAAAAAAAAAAAAAAACAACGAAAAAACAAAAAACAAAAAACCATGTCTCTAATTGAAGGTGCCATGAGTTTCTGTGCAAAAACATCTTTGACTCCTTATGTGCTTAGGACATCATTATTTATTCCAGAGTAAGATCTCAGCTGTTATGAGCTTACTTATATAATTTTTGGTATTTCTATTCCCAAAGTAGTGAGAATTCTGTACATGAGAGAGAATCCCAACATCATGGGAATAAATGGACTGTCCCAAAGACGTGAGAAATGGGAATGGCCTCTAACATGTGTCACATTTGTGGTTTTGTGCTGTCATTGAGCAAAGCAGTGCCCTGTGATTAATTATCAAAGGCTACAAAGTCTTGTTCTGCTTTATCACATCTGTCCAAGCACGATCATTCCATTTAGATATTTTTGCTTATTCTAGCTGTGGAGAGGAAAAGATCAGGCAGTGAGACAGCTATTTTTTTTATTTGAATATTTTAGTTTAGGGAGGAGTCCCTCAGCTTCTCTGACGTTGGCCAACCCATGTCCTGAAGTCATATTTAAGTGATTGCTCAGATAATTAAACTGTCCTGTTCTGTTAAAGACTCCAGTACCTGCTGTCACTCACACTTCCAGTTCAGGCCCAGAACCAAGGCTGAGTGAACAACTCTGGATTGGAGCTTCAGTCCTTCTGCATTCTGAAAAATGAGAGGAAATTTCAGTCCAGGGAAGGTAATTCAAGTCAAACTCTTGTGTAAATCACTGCATCCTTGTTCAAACTCCCTGAAACCCAAGAGGACTGGGTGCAAAATTTTTGGCAGAAGATGTTAATTTGGTGTTCCCTGAGTCATCCTATTCTTTCCAATTTGCTCATCTTCGGAATGTTTCAGTCTATTAGCAGTCTCTGAGGTTATGTGCCAATTAAATAATTCCATTCATTATGCAGAAACCATATAGAATAGTTCATTATGCTCCAGCCAGCCTCTGGGCATGTGTACAAAACCGTATCAAAGAGCACCAGTTAACAAAAATAATATCAAAAGAGAAAATGCAGCTGCTAGAGGGGTGTTGATCAGCGGCACCATCCCAGCCCTGGAAGATCCCCATACACCTTTTATGCCACTTACAATTTACGACACTTAATTACCGAGTGTTTGTAAAGAGGCTTGGATGAAAGACGGCGCAGGAACTCACGCAATGATCATTAATTACGTGGTTTTCTCGTGGGCAGGACAGTTACACAGCAGAGGGGTGACACGGCGATGGCAGAGCTGCCCTCGGGCTCCGTGCCTCAGTTTCCTCACGCACAAACCAGAATTTATAATCACAGGCTCTACAAAGCGTTTGTAAAGCTTTTAGATCAGAGATCTGCTCCTCGGAGATCAGCCCAAGCGCTGTGTCACGGTGACAAACGTCCTTGGTAGGTGAGGGAAGAGCAGATTTGCCTCGGGAGGGTGATTAAGAGGATTTTTGTGGCAGGATTCGGGACGCAGACGGAACTGACTTATCGGACATCGATTCGCAGCGGCCGGCGGTGTCCCCACGTCCCGGGCAGCCCGGCAGGGATTTCTGGTTTTGCTGGACACGGGAGGTGCCGTGGGATGAGGGAGCCGCCGCATTGCCGGCACCGGGCGAGGCACCGGCCGGGCCACCGCGCGTCCTGCACAGACACGGCCTGCAGGGACCTGGCACCCGCCGCTGCACAGCCCTCAGACCCGGGGCGGCAGCTCGGACAGGGGCCAGGGATGTCCGGCTGTCCGTGTGTCCCTCTGTCCGTCCGTCCCCTCTGCTGCGGCCTCCACGGCCGGAGGGGACATTTTGGGTCACGGCCCTAAAGTCCACAGGGCGCCTCGGTTCTCACGGCCCTGCCACGGCGCTCGGCCGCTGTCCCCTGCTTTCAGGACTGTGTCCCCTGCCCTCGGGGCTCTCTGTCCCCTGCCCCCGGGGCTCTCTGTCCCCGCTGCCCACGGACGCTCCCAAATTGCCGCAGCGTCCCCGGGTCACCCGTGACCTCAGTCAAGATGGCGGCCGGCGCCTCACGCCGCCCGGCGCCCTCTGCCCTGATCAAAGATGGCCGCCCCCGTCCCCGCGGACCCGGCGGGTTTCTTGCCCTCACTGAACATGGCGGCCCCCATTGACCGGCGGGCGCGACGCCGGAGCGGCCATGTTGAGTGCGGGCGCATCCCGCGGTACCGCGCGGGCGGCGCTGCCGGAAGCGGGCGCGGGGCGGTTGTTGACAACATGGCGGCCGCGGGCGCCGCCGCGGGAGGAAGAGGCGGAGGGAGCGGCGGCGGCGGGCGGGCGCAGCAGCCTCATTCATAGGACCCGGCGCGCTGCCCTCCCTCCTTCCCGCCTTCCCCCGCCCCGGCGGCCGCCTCGCCCCCTCCCCGGCGCTATGTCCTTCTTCAGGCGGAAAGGTAGGGGGGCGGTGGGCGGGCGGCCGCCGGGCTCGTCCCCCGCGCGGCTGCCGGGCCCCGNCTGAGGAGCGGCCTCCCCGCCAATGACGGTCAGTGCCGGCGCCCGTGTCCTCCCGCGGGGTTGGGGCCGGGCGGGCTCAGGGGGCTCGGTTGCCGCCGGGGCTCTCCGGTGAGCGGCAGCGGCCGCCGGGTGCGGCCCCCGGGCTGCCCCGGGGGGCTCCGGGCGGTGACCGGGGCGGGGAGGGGGCTGTAGCGCCTCCCACGCCTCGTGCAGGGTTGGAGCCTTTGAGCACTTTACAGATGGTTTTTTCACAGCGCTGACACAGCCGGCTGTGTGAAAAATACAATGGGCTGAGGATGTACAGCAGCAGCTGAAAATCTCAGTGGAAGAGGGACCCTCATCGCTCGGAGCTCTCCGTGAAAGCCAAAGGAGTGCTTGGCGGTTTATTCTGTAGTACATTTGTTAGGGGGCACAAGCTGGGGTTTGAAATTCAGGGCTCCTGAAATATTTATAATATTCCAGCAGCACAAATGGGTGCAGTTTAAGTGTTCTCTGGGAGTGCAGCGCTTTGAAGGCACTTTGTGCTCGTGCTGCAGGGAGTGCCCTGCTCTTTCAAGGGGCACAGTTGTGGTTTTTGTTGAAAGTGGCACCTTTTAGGAAGGGCCCCTTGGGAAAGTTCTGTTTCCTCGTGATGCTGTAGCTCAAGCAGTGCAACCACGGATCTTCTGATGCTGCGCTGTCCCAGAGCCTTTCAGGGTTACTGAACCCAAAATGCACATCCTGGGAGGCAAGAACGTGGTACATGGGGTGATGTTGGTGCTCTTGGCTCACACATCCTCTGGAGCTTGCTCTGCCAAAGCAGCAGCACTGAAATTGTCATTCTTTGGGGAGGATAATGCAGTAGTTGTGGGAGAAATTAGTTTAAACTTCTGTTTTTATTAGCAGATCTGAAGACTCTGGAAGCCACCGAGGGCTTTGCAAGTGCCATAATCCATTTTGGTGTGTTTATATACAAATGTTGGGCTGCAGAATAAAACTTTGATAGTGGTTATAAACTCTTCCAAAAGAGCTCCTGCTGCTTTGTTGAGAATTGTGCAGCTGAAGTTCCATCCTGATGTGGGATCACAGGGACAAGGTCAGCCTGGGTGGAAACTTTCTCAGGGAGAAAGCCATGAAAGGTCTGATTATCTGAGAAGTGTAATTGAGGATCTGTGTTCCTTTGATTAAAGGATCTTTGGTCAGAGAGGCAAATCAGCACTAAATGCTCCAGAGAGACGCTGTGAAGGAGAGGAGAAAAGCAACCTTTCATCTGGGCTGTGCATAAAGCACTGCTTGGTGTGATCTCCGTTTTTACATTTGGCTTTTAGAGAAGATTTAAACTGAAGCTGTGAGGAAAGCAGCACATTAAAGCTTAGGATAAAACTCTGGCCACGTGCAGTCCAAAATCCTGCAAACACCAGTGTTCCTGGGGTGAGCTGTCGTTGCTTAAGAGGATATCGCAGTGGGTAAAAATTAAAACTAATTTTAAATTAAACTATAGCAAGGATCATAAAGGTGTAGAAAAATCAAAACCAAGGGTGAAATGTTTTATAGCTTGGGTTTTAAAATAAAGGTCTGGCAGACAGAGGGTGGATAATGGGTTGAGAAATCAAAGTATAACAGGTGAGCTGGGTGCTCGAGGGTAGGTTATGAAACTGCTGCCAGAGGAACAGCTCATCCCTGGGGATATCCTGGGAATAACATGCAGTCCCACAGCCTGGCTGACCTCAGCAGGTTCTCCTTGTTTTCTGTGTGCTGTTGACACTCTCTGAACACTTTTTGGGTTCGTTCAGAGCGTTTCAAGATGTGAATTAAAACCCTGCAATGTCACGTGCAGGTTTGGCACCCTTTGGAATGGGACTGGCCACTGGAAATCTCACCCTCAGCCCCTGTTGTGTGGTTCCTTCTGGTTTCACACAGCATCCGCTTTTTGGGGGAAGTGAAAGTGGATTCATGTGGTGAAACTTCTCTCTCTAAAATTTGGGCTTGTCCTGGATCGGAGCTGATTTTGTCCCCTGCTGTTGCTGATGTCACTTGGTCGTGCCCAGAACTGCTGGGGACAGAAGCAGCCTGTGTGGAAAGGGTTGGGACACGACCCTGGAGTTTGCATTTCCGGTAGTAATTAGGTATTTAGGGAGGAACTGAGTAGCTTGGAAAGAAGGAACAGAGGTATTTAAACTGAAAATAGGCTTATGGAGGACTCTTGTGTGAAACTCTGGAATCACTGCTGATAGCTAGGAGCTGATTTGATGAAATATTGGAGTAATTTGGGAAAGATGAGGGTTTGTAGAGGTTACTTGGTTCCCTTTGTGCCTCAGTGTTCCTTGGTGATTCCTCTCCTGCCCATCAGCTGCAGTTATGTAAAGGCCGGTTGCTCTCCCTGCTCACGGCTGCAGGAGGTCAGTGTGGAGAGAATCCGCCTCTTTGAATGGGCATTTAAACCCCTCTGTCACAGAATGTGCTCCCTGGCAGCTGAAATTTTCGAGCCGGAGTTGCCAGCGTGCAGCCCTGCAGGGTTTGTGCTCGCAGGGGAGGCTGGCAGGCAGCGCTGCAGCCACCGGGCCAGGGCAATTATGTAACCGGAGACCGGAGTTCCCCTTTAAAATATTTAACGTCCTTAGGTCGGAAGAGAAATGCTTTGGGTGGGTTTTTTTTAAATGTGTTTTGTGATGTAAATGTGGGGCGGTGCGGGGCTGTGACTTGTGGTTACCTTGGGAAGGGCTCCACAGTCGGTGTTGAGGGCTGACCTATTTGTAGGAATAATCCTTGCCTGGAGCAGCCTCCCTGGTAGATCACATTCTCCAGTATCACCCCTGCATTTGTTTCTCTGCCATCCTGTTTATGTGCTGCTTGGGCTTCTTTATTTGTATTTTGAACAGATCTCCTCCTTCACTTCCTTTAGGAGCTTCCTTTAAAAGATAGTAATATTTAAAAAAAAATAAATACCCAAAGAGCTTTTCCATCACAACTTTTTATACTGCTATCTCCCCATCAGTTGCTCACCTGGGGTTTGATGATGATTAAGCAAGGCTATTTGTGAGAGAATTAACTGTTTGCAGTGAGTTTCCAGAGCATTTCTCTGGTGTCCATCGTGGAAGCAGCTCCATGGAGCCAGAGCCAGCCCAGGTCTCCTCAGTGCTGGGTGTTGGGCTGCTCTTCCTGTTGTACAAGGGAGATGTTTTCAGGTGATTTTTGGTTCACAGAGAGCACCTGCCACTGCTCTACACTTAAAATACACCTTTCCCACTCTTCCCAGTCCATGGTGTTTATTAAAGTCACCCTGAATGTAGCTTTAATCTACAGGCAGCAAACATCTTCCTCCATGGTAATTTTAACAGACTGTATTTCATTAAACTTAATTAATGGATGATAAGGTTTTGCTTTTGAAAGTAAGTCAACAGGAAAGCTTTGAAAGCCTCTGTCATTTACTGGATGTGCAATTTAAACGAGAAATCAGTTTTAACAAAATTATAGTTTCCATCTGCCTCTGATACTTGCTGATGTTGGGAATTCTGTGTCCGTTCTCAGGTAAATGCCATTAGTGACCCAAAACAGCATTAATATTTTCCCTTGTATTTTACAGTGAAAGGCAAAGAACAAGAAAAGACCACAGATGTGAAAGCAATTAAAAGTAAGATCAAACTTTTGTCTGTAAATTCAGATCTCTGCCATTTTTATCTTACCCTGCAGGATCATTTCCTTACTCCTGAGCACAGATCTGACCTGTGCACCAAACCCAAACCAAATCCAGAAGTTAATTCTGTTTCTGGGTATTTATAGTAACTAATCTTTCCTCCTCATCTTGCTGAATCTGTAGGTGCAGAAGGTTATTAAGTTATGTCAGGCGTGAGGTTTAGTTCAAAGTGCTCAGGCAATCCAGTCACCTTGCAGGTGGTGGTTGTTCCTTATCCACAGCAAATTGCTCCTGAAGTTTCTTGCTCAGGTGCAGTGTCCCTTGGAATTTGGAAAGTGCAGCTTCACTGTGTCTGATTTGCAGAAGAAGTTGCAGATTTAACTTTGATGGGGCTTGTGAGGCTGAAGATGCAAATCCTGAATGAGCCATTCTGCTGCTGCTCTGTGGTGCAGAGATCTTGCTGCTAGATCTCTTAGGAAAGGAGAAAAGATCTTGGTGGAAAAGAGGTTTATACACTGTGGGAAAACAAGTTTGCTTATCCTGTCAGTTTTCCTTGCAGTACTGAAAGGAGATGAGGTAAATGCCTGAATCTGATCTTTTATTTTTATACCCTCAGACAAAATCCTGTTTCTGTGCTTGGTAATGTGTTATCTGCACATCAAGAGAAAATTAAAGGCTTTTTTCACCTTGGTGGTCTGTCTTTCAAATCAAAAACAGGAAACAGTGAGTTGCACCCATTTCACATCTCACCTTTCAGTGCAACTACCAGGATGATGACCCTGGAAATAAAAATAAAGTTGAAAATTCATAGTATTGCACGTTGTGAGCTGCTGCAACAAAGACCTCCTTTGTCTGACCCTTAGAGTAGAACGTTTTTTCTAAAATGTCCATAAGATAGAATTAATTTTAAATCTAATTGATAAAAGCCTGTAGCATTATGAGGACTGTGATTCTGGCTCTGCACAAGTAGCCTCCACAAATTTTCCTATTTTTGCATTGGCCATCCCTAGGCCTTGGAAAAAAGGTATTTTCTCCATTATTTCTGGTATGAAATACCCAAGGTTTGTAAGAAGCAGCAGGTGGTGTGTTGGTGCCCAACCCTGCAACTGCACAAACACTTGGCAATAATTTAAGTGTTTCCCCTCTGCTGTTCCATCGTTCCTGAGGTATCTGTGCTGTGACATCCAAGTGTGAAATTGTCAGCTGCTGTCATAAAATTGGGAATAAAAATAAAGTGATGCAGCATGGAAGTCATGAAGCCCAAGCTGGCTGACACCTTGATGGAACACATCCCTGGGAGATAATCAGCTCATCTGATGTGCTTTATTTTTGAGTCAGAGGTGTAAGATGTCCCTGCATGACATCCTCATCTAACACAACTTGCTGAGAGCTTTGGGATCTGCTGTGGACATGTTTGGGGTTTTTTCAGCTTTATGAACAACTAGCAGAGTTTTGTGTGAGGAAGTTCTTATTTGTTCTTTTTGAGCTCCAGTAGCCACTTGTGTTCTAAAGCAGCCGGAGGGGTTAAATTTATAACCTGGGTTTCATCAGAGGTATTTCCTTATTGCTTTTCTTTCTCTTGCAACCAAGCAGAAGCAACAAAAATAATTTTGAGAAATACTCTTATAAAACCTCACAGATAGCTTTGTAGTTCAGGATTTTTTAACTCATTTTAGCTTTCAAAACGGTGTGGAAATGGATTGGCGGGAGCATAGGAACTAAACTAAATTGTTGACAGAGTATGAAGTTGTTAGAGTAGTGGTTATCAAGGAAGCAGGAAGACTCAGGAATATTTCACATGTAAACTTGGACGTGGCATCTGTTGATTTGCTGCTGAATAAGGAAAATAGAGGTGGGTGGGATTGAGTTTATTCTTGCAATAATAAAACTTGTGGTCTTTAAAGAGGCCTCTGATCAAACATGACCCAAAGTGGTGCAGTGAGGTTTTAATCAGATTGACTCTTGCAAACTCCTTGAAATATTTTGGGGTGGATTGGGCAATGTTTAGAAGAGGTCTTGGGGCCTTTGTGCTTTAACAATTCCTGTGTTGATTTCAGCTCCAATCCCAGTACATTCCCCTCAGAGAAGCACTAGGAATCATGCCTTGCTGGAGGCTGCAGGACCAAGCCATGTGGCCATCAATGCCATCTCTGCCAACATGGACTCCTCCAGCAGCCGCACAGCTGCCCTCAAGAAGCAGCCAAGTCACATGGAAGCTGCTCACTTTGGAGATTTAGGTAAGGCTGTAATCATGTCAGCTTTTCTTTTTATTCTCTGTATTCCTGGTGCACTCACCATCCCTTGGTTTTCAGCTGAGCAAATAGGTAATGAAAGTGTGGCTGCTGTTGCAAGTAGCATCTGTGTAACCCTGGGAGGGTTTTGAAGGGAACAGACAGTTCCTTTACTTTGTCATTATGTTGGAATTGCCTCTTCACGGTTGCATTACAGGACACTTTTGTATCCAACCCCCCTGTCTGTGGTACAATATGGACTCAGTCCCTTTCATGTTTCCCTTTAGGCAGATCGTGTCTGAACTACCAGGCTCAAGAGACCAAATCAAGCCTTTCCAAGACCCTTGAACAAGTCCTGCAGGACAGTGTAGCCCTCCCTTACTTCATCCAGTTCATGGAGCTGCGCAGGATGGAGCACTTGGTGAAGTTTTGGTTGGAGGCCGAGAGCTTCCACTCCACCACCTGGTCCCGCATCCGCGCTCACAGCCTGAACACGGTGAAGCAGAGCTCCCTGGCAGAGCCAGTGTCCCCCTCCAAGCAGCAGGAATTGGCCTCCTCTCCTCCTGCTGGGTGGCTGGAGGAGAGGCTGGAGAGTTCTGGCACAGCCCGGCTGCTGCAGCCTGACAGAACTGCCAGCAGCCAGAACCATGTGGGGCTGCCCGGGCGGGAGAGCCCCAGCACCGGTGCTCTGGCTCTGAGGAAACCAGAGACAGGGACTCACTCTCTTCCAGCTGATCAGCAAGAATCTTCCAAGCTTTCAGTATCAAATAGAAACAGCCCCTCTTCTGCACTAAAGGACTTGTCAGGAAAACTCATGAAAAGTAAGTGCTGTGTGTTCCCTTCGGTTGAAAAGGTGGGAAATGGGGGATGTTTTTGCTGTTGCTGCTTTGTGCAGGGAGCTGCCTCAGGTCTCAGGTTCTTAGCAGGTGTGATGTGATGTTGCAAGGAGGAAAGTTTTGTGTATCGCTGATGTTAACTTGCTGCTGGGCAGTTTGAGCTGTGTATTGTTTGACTTGTTTAAAAATAAAAAAGGTGCTGAAGAGTCTTCAAAATCATTGTGTACTCAATGAGCTTAGGTTGTTTCTGTTCTTCCATGTGTAATCTTAAGAAATTAAGATGACCATTGCAATGTCCAGTTTTTCCCTCACCTATCCCATCCCATCCCATCCCACCTTGAAAGAATTGCAGAAAGTTTGGATGGTGGGACTCAAAATAGATAATTAACTTGCCATGGAAGGTCAATATCCTGTATTACATAAAATGACATAAGTAGTGGTTGCAAGAGACTTGTGGAGATTTATGTGTGGAATGTTTTTGTTCTTGGATTTATTTGATAGAGTTCCTCCCCTTGTAACTGATTTGTTGTCATTTGGATTCCACCTCTTCAGAGGCTGCTGGAAGTAAGGATGAAATTAAGATATTTCCTTTTGGTAGTGAGCTACATGTACAGTAACATGTTTCTCTACTTTGCATTTACTCAGTCCTCCCTCATTTGTGCAAGTCTGCAGGCCAAAAGGAAACACTTCTTTCTTCATATTGGTTCCTTTTGTTTGCCCAACTGTTTCCTCGTGTTGCATCCCTTTCTCTTGCTGTTTGTCTTTCTCATGTAGTTACTGTGTCCCCACAATACATAACCTCAGCCCCAAGGTCACTTCAACGAGGAAAATGATGTTGTAGTCATGAAAGCACCTCTGCTTTCTGATGTCTAAAAAGGATTTGAAGACACAGGGTCCTTCTTGAGAAATCTGAAAGGAATTTAAGTGTAATTTTTTTCTCTCTTCCCAGAGCAGAGTCCCAAGTCTCAAAAGATGATGTGTAAAGAATACAACTTGTTTGAGGTGTCTCATTTTAAGATGCTTTTCTTTCCTAGTAATTCCTATATAATGCAAGTGATGTCTCTGTGATGAGGGCTAAAAATTGGGAACTTCACTTACCTGAAAGGTGTTGCTTCTGGGACTAAGGTGTCTAGCTGAAGAAGTGGGTTCTGCCTTGTGTGGTGGTAGGGAAAATTTGGAGCCATGTTGTTTTGTTCTATCTTAGTCCATGCTGGGTTTATTGTGACCTGGCTGGAGCTCACACAGTCCCTGCAGCTGGTCAGGAGCAGAATATGAATATCCTGCAGTGGAAACATCACTGAGAATTAGACACCTGCTTTTCTGAAGAGCATACATTTGTTTTTCACTCATGCCAAGGAATTGCAAGTTTGATTCTGTGTTTCTTCCCCTCAGGTATAGAACGGGATGCAGTTAGTACTTTTACCAAATATATTTCTCCAGATGCTGCTAAACCAATCCCTATTACAGAAGCAATGAGAAATGACATAGTTGGTAAGAATGAATAACTGTTTCCTCATTTCAGAGCTGCTCTGTCCCCATAAAAGTGTCTCTAATACGTCACACACCCGTATTTATTTTTATGAATTTTAAAGGCAGCTGTAAAAAGATAGAAGATTACAAGTATCAATGGGTCTGACCTTCAGCAGTGCTGTGAATATCCTCAGAAAAACGTCCAGAGATTTTGTTTAAATTAGGGAAAGAATTCTTGGTGGTTATGGAGGAGATCCAGATATGTGTCTCATGAAGTATTTTAGCCATGTTATTATCATTTGGCCACCTGCAGTACTTTGAAAGCTCTTTGCTCAGTCAGAACCAGCTGGTTCTGGTGGATTTGAACTGCAATTTTTCATTAACTAGTCCTTGCCTCCTGCCTTTCAGCTCCTTCAGCCAAATCCACGTTAAAATTAACCTGGTCTTCCTTTGCAGCAAAGATCTGTGGGGAGGATGGCCAAGTGGATCCCAACTGCTTTGTTACAGCACAGTCCATAGTGTTTAATGCCATGGAGCAAGAGTAAGTTGATGCAATGGTTTGGTTTCTTGTGTCTCTTGTCTTAAAGGTTCTGTTAAAAATGTTTATGGAGACATAACCATAATCAGCACTTTTGTGTGCTGTCTTCTATATTTGAAACTGCTCAGATCCCCTCCTCCTAATCCATTCTTGCTGAACTTGGCTGTTCACAGTTGTGTTCTTTCTCTCTTGTGCCATTTACAAACCTGCCCTGTTTCTTGCTAGTTTTGCTCTTATCCAACCAAAAGTATCAGAGTTCTGGGCAAGAGCTGATTGGCTGTGAGGGTGCCTTGGATGCTGCTGACCCTGATAAGTGCCTGTCCCTGTTTCTGTGCAGGCACTTTAGTGAGTTTTTGCGGAGTCACCATTTCTGTAAATACCAGATCGAGGTGCTGACCAGTGGGACTGTGTATCTGGCTGACATTCTGTTCTGTGAGTCAGCCCTGTTCTACTTCTCTGAGGTGAGTGGCAACACTTGGGTTTGCTTTTAGATCCCTTTCTAGCAGGTGAAAAAAAGTCTCTTCATTCCTTGATGGCTTTAGATTGGATATTCCCTATGAGGGCAGTGAGGCCCTGGCACAGGGTGCCCAGAGGAGCTGTGGCTGCCCCTGGATCCCTGGCAGTGCCCAAGGCCAAGTTGGATGGGGCTTGGAGCAGCCTGGGACAGTGGGAGGTGTCCTTGCCCTTGGCAGGAGGTTGGAACTGGATCATTTTTAAGGTCCCATCCCACCCAAACAATTCTGTGATTCTATGATCCTAAATACAAAAACCCCAAGGTGTGTCTTTTTCTGTGAGAAAATACATTGATCTTTTTCCTGCCCCCATGTAGAACTAATTCAAATGTGCAGACCTATCCATTGTGTTGTGGAATGAGTATTTGTGATTTCCTCTCCAGTTAGTGAGTGCTTCTCAGAGTCTCTTTGCTTTATAGCAGCTTTGACACAATCATCGTGATCTTCACATTGTAGTGACTTTGAAAGCCTGAAGTGTTATTGCAGATAACAAATCATAACCAGTGCTATGTGGAGAGGGCACCTTTAGAGATATGATAGGTTAAATATAAGATTTCACAGTTTCAAGCCTCCTGCACCTTTAAGGAATCAGCTCTTGACATACTTGTCCTGACAGTCTGACAAGCTGATGTAGTTTGAAACTGCAGCCTGGGAAGCTGAGACAATGTGCTGAGCTCAGCGTAAGCTAAATGTAGCATGAAAAGGGTGTTTCCTGTCCTAGTATGAGACAGAAAGTTTTTTGGAAACTTAAGTGTGAAAATGAGTACAGAAAAGAAATTTCAGAACTTCTCTTTTTTTTTTTTTTTTTTTTCTTTTTTTTTTTCCTTTTTTTTAACTCCAAGCAAGGTAAATATGTCTGAAACAGAAATTCAGAATACTGTGTCTTGGTGACCATTTTGCATCACTAATATATGGACTATATTTCTTGTTCTAAATGGGAAGAAGGAAGTTAAAAAATTATTAAAAGTTTCTTGCTAAAACTTTTTAAATCTCTCTTCTTTTTCTGATTTCCCTTCCAGTACATGGAGAAGGAAGATGCAGTTAATGTATTGCAGTTCTGGTTGGCAGCAGATAACTTCCAGTCTCAGCTTGCTGCCAAAAAAGGCCAGTATGATGGGCAAGAAGCACAGAACGATGCCATGATTTTGTATGACAAGTGAGAGAGTTCAACAGTCCTTTGTTTCTGTGTTTGTGGTTTTGTCTTGAGCTTTGCAAAAGGAACTTCTCTACACTCTTGTGCTGTTCTGCTGAGATGCATTTTATCAAGGTGGCATTGGATGTGTTTGCACACGTGAACTTTTCAAATCTTTTGATACACATGAGGAGAAATCCTTACAAGGATTCCATTCTTAAACATAATCCAGAATTCTCAGGACTTGATTGCTTGAGTTTGTTTGCTTGGGAAATATCAAAGCTGATTGGTTGATGTTTGAAAATGAAAGGGTTTAAGCCTAATAGCAGATACAGCACTGCAGAAGAACCTTAATCTTCAGGGACTGTTATCCATAAAAGCAGGCTGTAGGAACTGTTCTCACACATAATAAAAGCCAAGTAGTGCTTGCTCTTAGTATTGTGAAATATTTCCTTTTTTTAAGGATCCTTTTTAATATCAGACTTTCAGGAGAGGAACTTTCTTCCTGTATTTTGTGCTTTACTTTAGCTGAGACAGCACAACTGCTTCCAGGAAATGTTTGTTCTTAAGCTTAAGTGTGAGACTCTACCACAAGTTGAATTATTTCCCAAGGAGGAAATAATAATTGGAGAGGAAGCAAATGCTTCACTCAGAGATTCATCAGTCATTCCCCCATCCTTAAACTCAGTTTGCAAGGATGTGAGCAGTAGAGCCAGTGCTGCTTCAGAGTTCTGGGTGTATCCTGCTCCATTCCTGTTTCCCATTCTCTGTTTTTCATCTGTGTTTCAGGGCAGGGCTCTCAGAACCGTTTCTGGGGGTGTGTCTCACCTGTAGTCAGTGGGGACCAGGTGTGTGCAGGTTTTTGCAGTGTCTGGTGGGCACTGAGCACCTGCAGAGGTTTGCAAATCCTGTTTGTGTTGTTTCCTTGCCTTGCCCCAGGTACTTCTCCCTGCAGGCCACTCATCCTCTGGGGTTTGATGACTCTGTGAGGCTGGAGATTGAATCCAACATCTGCAGGGAGGGGGGGCCTCTCCCCAACTGCTTCACCACTCCCTTAAGGCAGGCGTGGACAACCATGGAGACGGTGAGATCCTTCTTCAGAGTGGGCTTCACACTTAGTGAACCTGATCTGGGGGTTCCGTGGTGTGCCCCTGATTTGTCCTGTTCCTTTACTGACTTCCTGTTTACCTGGATAATAGAACAGCTTCAGGAAAATCTGCCAGACTCTTTTCCCCAGCCTGATTTGAAGATACCACCCACTGGCTGCTGTTAATGCTCTGTGAAATGTTTGTCTCGGGTGATTATTGCAGTTTAATGGAAGTAACAGAATTTCCTCCCCTGTGAGTTGCTATCAACAGATGATTTTATAGCTTTAGAAAAATTTTCTTCCTCTTAGTAGGAGTTGTTTGCAAGTCTAATACAAGTGTTGTGGTTAATAATGTAACCCTGGGATACCCAAATACCAGAAATGAATGATTTCATTCTGGAGCTGCTGAGAATTGTGAACAGGGAAGCAGAGTAACTGTAAAGCCTGTTGGGCTGTCAGGCTTAGTTTCTAGAACGGAAAAAAATCTCTGAACTTCAGTTTCAGTTCCTGGAGGATTTGTTAAATAGGCAGTTAGGTTTGTTCATTTTGCAGTAGGATTAAAACTTCAAGCAATGCAGTTGCTAATCCGCAATAATTCCATGTGTGGATGCCTTTACTTGTGTTCCATCTGCACAGGAACTGAGGTGTTTGTGTTTTCTTCTCAACTGTGCAGACCAGCCTTGACTAAAGAGGACTCTTTCTATTCCCTCAGGTTTTCCTACCTGGTTTCTTGTCCAGCAACCTTTACTACAAATACTTGAATGACCTCATCCATTCAGTACGAGGAGATGAATTCCCAGGAGGGAACATTGCACTGAGTATTCATGGCCCTGGTAGCTCTCCTGACAGTGATTCCATAGGGAGCACGGATGGCTCTGCCTCCCAGGTACCAATTTGGGTTTTCTGTGTCCATATCCAAGTTCTTACCATGCAAGAAAACACCATTCCACTTTCATTTAAAGCCTCTGTTGTGTTAGGATGTATTTAATCTACCTGCAGCTCAGTTCTGTATATTCTGGCTATTTGTTGTACCCAAAGCCTTGTGCTGCTGTTATTTCTTTGCATCAGTGATGTTTTTATTAAGCTGTTATTATTAGTGAAAACTTTTTCATGATGCTGTCATATCTAAGAATGCTTGTTATTAGAAATAACATTATTTTACCAATACCAAAGTTACAACTTCAGGTGAAAATTGACACTTGTGAATATGCTGTCAAATTTAGATATAAACATGCATGCATAGTTCTTTTAAGGTGTCAGATCTTTTGTCCTGATGAATAAACTCATTTCCAGGGCTGAAGGCATCAATCTGCTCAAACACAGAGCAGATTCTGGCTAACCTGTAACCAGGGCAGCTGGAAACTGCAAGCCCAGCTGAGAGCAGAAGAGCCAAGCGAGAGCTCTTTTATGGAACTCGGCAGGGCTACCCTGAGCTTCAAATCCAGTATCCACACCAATGTTAGTCATGTCCTGGCTTTCCAGCAACTTGGAAGCTGTATTACCTGCTTGTACTATTTTTAAACCTCCTAATTTGCAAGGAGGGAATATTCCTCCCCCAGCTATGAAGTGGGGAATAAAATCTGTGTTCTTGAAGCCTCCTGCTGCTTCTCCTCTGAGCAGGAGGAACTGCTGGTAATTGGCTGGGCAATTTAGGAAATGAGGTGCTGCTTTCTGTGGTGTGCATTCCTGCTTGTCTGAATAGGAGAATCTCTGGGTCTCTGCATATTTTTGCATAAAGAGCAGCAGGAAAGGAGCTGTTATTGGTGTTCCTGTTCCGTGCTGAGGCGATAATGGATCGCTGTGTGTTGTGCTCTCCCTGCTGTTGCTCTGATGTTTCCTTGCCTTTTTTTTTCATAATCTTATATAAATACTCCAGGCCAGAAGATAAATGTTTGTTCTCTGTGCATGGGGGAGGCATCTGTGTTTGGGAGTTGCTTACCAAGAGCAGGAGAGGGATGTTCCAGGCTCACAATAAATGACTGTGAGCATGCATGGGTCTGTTGTGCTGATAATGCTCAGGCAGCAGCGTGTGCTGACCTGGGGTTTGTGTCTTTAGCTCTGTCCACAGAACTTTATCATCCTCTGCTAAAAACAATGTCCTGTGAGTTGGGAATTCAAGGCTGTGTAGACACACTAATTCTTTTATACTCTTGCTTAGAGACTCAATGGAGGTTTATCTGTGTTAAAAAGACTAAAATTGCAGTTTTGTTAAGAAGCTGGTATTGGGCACTAATACTTAGAATTTTTATTTGTAGTCCAATGTCAAAAAGGCTAATGTTAAAATCCTGAAAAATTTTGATGAAGCAATAATTGTGGATGCTGCAAGTCTGGATCCAGAATCTTTGTATCAACGAACATATGCAGGGTAAGGTTCATTTCAGTGTATTTTTCCTTTCTGGTTACATGTTTCACCTCTGTTTCATTTTTGCTGTGTCCTCCTACATGGAGAGTAGGCCTAAATGTGAGATCTTAGTCCACGTCTTAATATTTGAAACTAAACTTATTTCAATAGTGTGATTTAACACTGAGTGAATGCTTCTTTGACCAAAATGGCAGACAGAAAAATATTTTTAATTGGTTTTTCTCATCCTCTTAGTTCTTGCTCCTCTTTGATTCCAAGATATAGCCAAGTATGTAGCCAAATATAGCTTTCCATAATGCCAGAATTCTTTTGATCACCCACGTGGTTCTTCACTCCTCTCCTCAGGAAGATGACATTTGGAAGAGTCAGTGACCTGGGGCAATTCATCAGAGAATCTGAACCAGAGCCTGATGTCAAAAAATCAAAAGGTTTGCTTTTCTCTTTCTCTCCATTTCTGTAAACATCTGCAGAGCTGCTCTCCTCCCTACTGCAGATAAGATAGGCAAAGTGTTTGACTCTTGGCAGATCTGTTTGAAGCCAAATAGAGATGCTATGAGGATTGGCCTGTACTGAGGTAAAACCCATCTCTGGCCCAGTTTCGTATCCAAATTCTGCTTTTCTGGTCCAGCTGGACTCCAGGGAGCATGAGCAGCCTGTGGGAGTTGGAGCTGTCGATGGAACCTGGCAGGGATGGAAGCGTCAGCAGCTGAGCTGGTGATCAAACCTTCAAAGCTTTGGTCTTGAGATGAAAAAGAACTGCAGCTCTCCACATGCTTCCCACCCATGCTGGGACCTGCTGCTGGTGCTGCTTTTCACTCTGGGAAAGGCTCAGTGTCCAAATGGCTCCAGGCAGTCCCTTGTCTTTCCTGCCACTGCTCCATGTCCTGAATGCCAGCAGAGCAAACCCTTCAGAGGGATGACAGGAATCAGCTTTGTACCTCACTTTGCTGACAGACCTTGCTTGCTGTTTTTATCTCAACCAGGGTCCATGTTTTCACAAGCAATGAAGAAATGGGTTCAAGGAAACACAGATGAGGTGTGTCCCCTTTCATGTTCTCCTTGTGACTTTACACTTCAGAGCAATAAAGTATTGATGTTCTTAATCCTGGCTGTTATCTCCGAGTATCTTTTTGCTGCACCAAGAACAGGGAGACTCTGTGTGCTAAATATAATTTAATTGCATGTATGTGTGAAACTAGTTTGATCTTTGCCAGTGCTTGCTGGTTAAACTAATGAATTCTGTGCTTGCAATCAGGGTTTTTCTTATTGTGGTTTTATATATCTACAAGTAGGGGTGGAAGTGCTGTTGTTTGATTTTTATGGTGAAGTGACCACTCCACATGGATTCCAGGCTGCATTTTTTCCCCCCCTCTGAGGGGCTTGGACAAATCTCCAAGAGATAAATCCAAGAACTCCACTAACTTTCTTGGAAATTGCATCAAGCCATAAGAACAATAATTGAAGTTAACACTGTACTTGGAAGCCAGGTGCATTTCCATCAAGGGAGGATAAGTTTATGCAGGTTATGGAGCTGTGAAGGTTACCCTGACTCCAAGGCTGTGATTCTGCTGAGAGCACTGTGTTTTTGTTTTAAGAACCTGAAGCTATCTGTGTTTTGGGCTGTGTTTTCCAGGCTCAAGAAGAGATGGCTTGGAGGATAGCAAAGATGATCGTCAACGACGTCATGCAGCAGGCACAGTGTGAGCAGCCTTTGGAGAAGGTCACCAAGGTAGGGGGGTGGAAATGCTGCCTGTCTTCATCTGGCTCCAGCCAAGCTGTGGGAGGAGCAGAGCTCTCTCTTGCCTTCCTCTGTGGCTGAAACCCACGCTGGTAAATGTTCAAACCAGCAGAGCATGAGAGGAAGAAACAAAGCTTGGAGGTGTTTCGGCCTACGTGTGATGTAGGAATTTCTTAACAGATGTCTGTGGTGGTTCTCCTGTGCAAGCACTAAGTTTGTCTTGGTTTGAGTTTACAAACTGCCTAATTAGATGAAAGGGTGATTTGTACTGCAGGATGAAGTGTAATTCCATACTTGAGCTCACACTTGCTGTGTCCTCTTAGTCAGTAGTGGTATTTCTGCCTGAAGATTCAGTAAAGCTGAACAGCTGTGAATTTGTCTCGTTGGTTGCACCCGTTTACACAATTCTGTCTCCAGACTTTAAAAAGACACACTAACCCTATCCATTGGTTTGTGTATTGCTGCTTAAAGGCTGTGGTGTTGTACAGCCCTTGTGTCCTCTGTCTAGAAAACCTCAGTTCTGATGCAGCAGTTGGATTTTGTGAAATACTGGTTACCAAGTTAATGTCTGATACTTCTGACTTCAGGCATCTGAGTCTCTAAAAATTAACTCGCATTATGTTCAGTTATTGAAGGTAGACATGTGCCAAAGCCCAGTTATTCCATCCAAATGGGTGGATCCAGAGTTTCACTGCGTGTTTCCTTTCTAATAGTTACATTTAAAGGACTTGTATAATGATTTCATTTAATAGCTTGGCTGCAAATGATACAATTCCAGTCTGCCTGGATGAAAAGGTCACTCAGCACAGTATTTAGAAATCTCAAATGGCTGCAGATGCTCTGGATTCAATTAAGAAAGTAATCAAAAGGTTGAGTGTGTTTAGATTAGGTTTGGGGGTTTTTCCTACCCCAAACTCAAACATACTTGGCTTCAACGTTTTTAAACACAAAATGTCTTTCAATTGAGCAATTACCTTGGATGTTTTAGAGTAAAACTAACTGCTTTTCCCTTTTCCAGCTATGATTTTAGAGACTCCAGGACAGGAAATCTGGTTTTCCACTTTGAGAATGAGTGAACTTTCCCTATTGGTGGATTCTTTAACACAGCCAATAAAAACAAAGCACTGTTACTCCAACAGCCGGAATCTCCCTCATTTCTAAGAAAGAAAAAGAAGCAATCCTGGACCTCCACTGTAGAGAATGAAGAAACACTTTTTCCTGGTGTATGTGGCATTCACAATAATGATGGTTGTGAGATGAAGATGCAGTTTACAAATGTGTCACTGAGAAACTGTGATCGACTTCACAAATACTTGACCCTGTCTCAAAAAAAGACTTCTAAGCAAAATATCTGGAATGGGACACAGAGGCCACAACAGAGGGGAAGGTTTTGCTGTAGTTTCTAGTTCTACTGCTTGTAATTTTTAAACACAGGATTGGAAGGGCCGTGGGACACACCCTGGTAGGGTGAATCCATTGGCAGTGAATGAGCTGAAAAGTTCTAAGTTTAATTTTCCATTACTTGAAATAGATGAGTATTCAACTGTAAGATAAATGTATTTTACTTCATAAACTTGCATTAACTTTAGAAGGCAGTGTAGAAGGGTCAGGAACTCTTCCTTGTCGAGCCCCTACACCTGCACACATACACAAACCCCTCCCCTGCTTCCACCACGGAGCAGATCCAAGGCTGGTCCCGCAGCCCCTCTGCTCCCACCTTCCCAGCAGGTTGGACCCTGCAGGCTGCTCCACTTCCTGTCCTCACCATCCCACGAGCAAGGAGAAAAGGAATTGCTGCCATTCCCATTGCTTGTTGTCCTCCACCCAATGTAGTATCTAATTCCAGATGTTTGGTTTACAAAGGAAAACAATTTTTAATGACCTCTGGCCTTTTTCCTGACACTGTCAACACTTACCATGTTACACAGCACCTCTTTTTATTTCCCCAGCAAATTGATTTTGCAGGGTTGCAGAAGTACTCAGTGTCTCACCGTTACATTACCGCTGCATTTTTAGCATACAACACTTTTATTTTGGGTCTTTTTTTTTATTCTAATGATTGCTTTTTTCCTCAAACTTGTGCAAAGAAATCACTATGCGAAGAACTCAAATCATTTCCAATGTTCAGAATATCTTGATTGACTAGAAAGTGTTCTTCTGTTGCAATATTTGATTGTATAGAGACACACTGTATTGTTATGAAAAAGCAAAAAAGGCTGTGTATAGGTTTTTGGTACTATGTACCACCTCTTATTTCTCTCATACCCAAGCATTCATGTACTTAAAACATACTCTATTTAATTGTGTTTTGATTTAAAATATATAAATATTAAAATTTGTGTTGATTTTCTGTTTTCATGGGGTTTGAAGTTACATGGGGTGATTTTTAATGAGAGTTTCAGGGGTGATTTTGTCCATGTTTCTTAATGGGTTATGTTGATGGCAGTGTGGTGAATAAGATTAATTATTTAAATAGTAAATAAGGTGTTTAGTCACGGAACATGGCAGAAGTTGGGCTGGGAAAGGGGTAAAGAGGCAGATTTGGTCCTGGAGTGCAGTATTGAACCACACTTTTGAATTCTCTAAGCTAAACTCTTGCCTATTTTAGTGCACCCCTGCCTCAGTTTCCCTCCTGGGCAGGATCCGGACTAATCCTGGGTGTGTTCAGGGATTACAATGCACAGATGGGGTATGGATAGTGCTCAGGGCTGCGTTTCCTTAAACTACGGGCCGGATTGAGTGTGCGAGGCTCGGTTTATCTTGATGTTGGTGTCAAACCCCTGCGGTTTTGGAAGGGCGGTGAAATCCACGCACATGTGCCCCGCAGGAGTTGTCCGTGCGCGGTCTCGAACCCGCGGCCCCGCGGGTAGCGCAGCGCTCACCGCCGGCCGCCAGGGGGCAGCAGCGCTGCGCTCGGGCGCTCCCGCCCGGCGGAGCCGCTTCCGGCCCACGTGGGGCGCGCGCGCACATGGCGGCGGTGCGCGGGACCGGGACCCGGGATCGGGATGGGGATGGCCGGGAGCGGGGCAGCGCCTGGAAGCTGCGGGGGTGGGAGTGCTGCGGCGCTCCAGGGTCTCCTGCCCCCCCTGGGAGTTCCCCCGCGCGGCTCCCGCTGGCCCCATCCCGCGCGGGGTCCCGGTCGGTGCGGGGTTTCTCCCTCCCACGGGCCTCATGCGGGGTCCCCCGGTAGAGGTTCCTGGTTCCCAGACGGGTTATCAGTGCCCCGGTCGGGGGCTGTGCCCGCTGCCCCGTGGGGTGCCCGGCGCTGAGCTCGCTGTCCCGCAGAACATGTCGCCGGACGAGGAGGATGTGCAGCGGCTCCTGATCCAGTTCCGCGATGAAGCGGGGGAGTGCCTGGGCTCCCCTTTCGACGTTCCGGTCACCATCACCCCGGACAAGCTGCAGCTGGTCTGTAACGCCCTCCTAGAGAAGGTGAGACCCCTCCCGAACTCGCTGGCACCCCCAGCCCCACCCCCGCTGCCTCACCTCTGCCCTTTCTCCCGCAGGATGAGCCGGTGCCTCTGGCCTTCTTCGTCCACGATGCCGAGATCGTGGCGTCGCTGGAGAAGACCCTGGCAGGGCAGAGCGTGGAGACAGAGAAGGTGCTGGACATCATCTACCAGCCGCAGGCGGTGTTCAGGGTGCGGGCGGTGACGCGCTGCACCAGCTCCCTGGAGGGACACACCGAGGCCGTCATCTCGGTGGCCTTCAGCCCCACCGGAAAGTACGAGGGTCTGGCTGTGGGGGGACATCAGGGCAAGGCAGGGGCTGCCGTTGTCCTGCCCTGGGGACACTGTGCTGAACTGTTCCTCCTCTCTCAGGTACCTGGCGAGTGGCTCTGGAGACACCACTGTCCGTTTCTGGGACCTCAGCACGGAAACGCCGCAGTTCACGGCCAAAGGTGGGTGCAGGGGTGTCCCAGGAGGGCAACTCTTGACCCCCTCCCTCATGGACCCCCCATCTGCTTAGGGGGACGAGCAGAACAGAGCCTGGTGCTGTTTGAGCTCTCCAGGCTGGGAGCTTGGGGAGGGAGCAGCTCTCTTTGACAAAGTGGGAAAAGAGGAGCTGGCCAGGACGGACACGGAGTGGCTTCCTGCTGGGACAGCAGGGACAGTCACAGCTCTCCACTCACACCCACTCGTGCTCTCTTTGCCAGGTCACCGGCACTGGGTGCTCAGCATCGCTTGGTCACCTGATGGCAAGAAACTGGCCTCGGGCTGCAAGAACAGCCAGGTACACGTGGGCTCCCTCGGCGTGGGGCTGGGAGAGCTGAGGGCGATTCTTCTGGGGTGTGAGGGGTGGATCCCATTGTTTTGAGCAGGATTCCCATTCCCCCGAAGAGCTCTGTGTGTGGATGTGTCACAGTATTGTGAGAGGCATCTCTGTGCCAGGCAGAGCTCTGGCGTTGTCCCCTTGGGGAGCTCTTGCTGCTCAGTCCTGCTGCCTTGTGGCAGATGCTTTTCCCTCCGTGCAGGAAGGAGTCCAGGCTTTGGATGTGGTGGTTGGCAGGCGGCTCCATCACGAGGGAGGTGTCTGGACTGAGGACAGGTGTCACCCAGCCAAGCCAGGGCTGCTGTTGCCATGACCCAGCCATGCAGCAGCAGCCTGTTCACAGTGTTCCCACACAGACACGGCCAAATTCCCTCTTGCAGGAATGGGAAGGGGGTTCATCCCCCTCTGTGGGGCAAAACTCGTGTGCTTGAAGTGCAGGGATGCCTGGGGAAGCAGGAGTATGTGGTTAAATGGGAGCTGAGCTGCTGAGGGGCAGTCACTCTCTCTGACCTTGGAATGGTCTGGGAGCAATGAGAGCACTCACAGAGCTGCCAGAGTTGTGGTGCCAGTCCCAAGGAAATGTCCCGGGCCAGGGTGGTACTGCTGTGGTTTGGTGCTGGTCTGCCTTTAACTGAACCCAGAGAGCTGCTTTTCCATATTTCTCCCCGGTTCTTAAGTAGGAGATGCCTTGGCTCTAAAGATGAACATTTGTGTAGAGAGAGAATCAACAAGAGAAAACCAGCATGTCCCACGCACAGCATCCGATATCAGCAGCGTTTAGCACACTGTGCCTCTCACCGTGCTCTGCAAACACTCAGTCTCTGGCATGGGGTGGCTCTTTGGGGACCTGCATCCTTTCTGAGTCGAGTCAGAGAACTTTGTAGCAGCAGCGTTGTAGGCAGACAGGAGGGCAATCAGCTCTCATTCTTTTGGGTGTCAGCTGATTGCTGCAGGGATTTGGAACGGCATCCAGCCCCTTTCCCTTGCTGCTGCCTGCGAGTGCAAACACGATCCCAAGGACACCTCTGCTTTCTAAATGGAGCTCCAATGTCTCTGGCATTCACATGATGTCTGTGGCCTGACACGACCCTCATGCTTCCTCTCTTGGACAGATCTTTCTCTGGGACCCAGCCACTGGCAGCCAGATCGGCCGGGTGCTGTCTGGCCACTCCAAATGGATCACATGTCTATGCTGGGAACCACTCCACATGTAAGTGAAGGGCCAGCTCAGCCCTTCCCCTTTGCTCCTGTGGAAAAGAGCAGCCTGACCCAAAGGGAATGGCTCCTGTTTGCCTTTTTTTTGTGATGGGAAAAAGCCCGTATAGGAGAACAGCTCTCAAGGTGAGCTGGGAAAAATATGTGCAGCTGGGAGCCAGGAGTCCCAGCTGCTGTCACAGTCCCTGTGAGTAGCACTCACTGGGGAATCAGTGCCAGGCTGTGTCTCTTTCCCCCTGGGAAAAAGATACACCTGCCTGTGGAAAACACTGCTTTTGTGGTGCTGGACAAACACTGATGTACTGCTCCAGCAGTGCGGAGGTGGGAGCCGGGAAGCCTGGTGGTGTCCAAGGGCAGAGCAGTCCTTTCTGCTCTCCTGATCCTGTTGGCCTCTCATCCCATTTGTTTATCATGAGGGATGATTAACTGTACAATCCCCTTATCCCTTCGATCAGCTAAAGCTCCCTCTGGGAGAGGTGGGTGGAGGGGGACAGTTGTAGCCATTAATCCAAGATGTTACAGAAATAAATAAAAAAGAAAGAGAAAGGGCCCATTCAGAGCAGAGCCCTGCAAATCGAATTTGCCAGTAGGAAGCTCCAGCTATTTGCAGACAATTAACTGGATTAGCAGAAAATAATTGTAGAGGAAGATGAGGAAATGAAGAGGAGAGACATGACCCTGCCAGGGCTGCAGTTCTCTTTCTTCAGCCGCTTCCAGTGCAATGGGAGGGGCTCTGCTCTTCCCCACTGCTGGTGCCACCATGCAGAGTGAGAAAGATGTGCACAGGACAGAGGGTTGTGGCTGCCCTATCCTTGCTGGGTTGTGGCCAGCTGCTTCCAGATGTGTTCAGTTTGCCCCCTGAGCCACGTGGATGGACATTGCTCCTTTCAGCCCTGCCAGCACAGCAGCACTCTGTCCACAGGCTGGAGATGAAGCATGGCAGAAGCAAGGGAGCATCCAACACATTCCCAATGCCATGGATCTGTGCTCCCTGTGTGAGGCTGATCCCCTGCCCAGGGCTCTCTCCAGCCTGTGCCCAGGGCAGGTGCCAGTTTGTGGTGCCCTGGTTAGCCAGTGGGTTAAAGCTGTGCAAACAAGGTCATTGCCAAGGGCTCAGCTGCCAGGTTTACCCTGCATTGATTCCTCCCATGTGCAGCCCAGGAATTGGTTTGGAGGAGGCATTTGTCTGCCTCTCCCCTGCCTTGTGAGACCTTGTTCTCTGTAGGTCAGTGCTCTGCCCGTCTGGCCTCTCTGATCTTAAGCCAAAAGAAAGTTGTGTTTTATTGCCTGCCTCTGGGGTTGGTGGGGAAGGAGCTCGGAGGAGCTGCACAAATGGATTTGATCTCTTTGCCCAGAAACCCAGAGTGCCGTTACCTGGCCAGTGCCTCCAAGGACGGCAGCATCCGCATCTGGGACACGCTGATGGGCAGGTGTGACAAAATCCTCACGAGCCACACGCAGTCTGTGACCTGTGTCAAGTGGGGGGGCGATGGCTTGCTCTACTCCTCCTCCCAGGACAGGACCATCAAAGTCTGGAGGAGCCAGGATGTAAGTGAGGGGCTGCCCTTGGGCTGCTGGCAAAGGGAGCAGGGCACACTCCAGGGTAGCTTTGTCTGCTCTCCCTGGCACTGCTGGAAAACAGAGCTGCTGTATCCTCTTGACCTGTTGCTTGACACCATTTGCAAGGGGTAGCTGTTGTGTGATGTTTTCATCCTTAAGAGCATTAAATGGGGCTAAAAGCTGGAAACATCCCTGGAGCAACCTGAGCTGGTGGGTGTTGTGCAAAGGAAACTGATTCCTGAGTGTTATGTCTTGCCTACTTAGCCTGCCTGTGGCTGGGGCGAGTGGCTTTGCAAAGTTTGGGGTTGGTCCCTGCAGTCTGGTGGGTGCTGTGCAGCCTGGCTGTGTCCTGCCTGTGCCTGTGCCTGTGCCTGTCCCTGTCTGAGGGTGGCTTTGTCCCCAGGGGGTCCTGTGCCGCACGCTGCAGGGCCACGCTCACTGGGTGAACACCATGGCCCTGAGCACTGACTACGTTCTCCGCACCGGCGCCTTCGAGCCGGCCGAGGCCACCATCAACCCCCAGGATGTCAGAGGATCCTGTGAGTGCAGTGTCCGTGCTGGAGGCTGGGGGAGGACTGCTCATGCTGAAAGTTAAGATTTTTCTTGCCCAAGCCAGGGTAGAGCAGTCTGGGGGATGGGGAGGTCACTCTTGTTTTCCAGGCCTTTTGCTCCGAAACTGCCCTTAGCAAATTGAGCAGTCGCAAATGCTCCTGCTAAACCTGCAAAGCCAGGATTGGAATTGGCATCACAGGGTTATAAATTTCTTTTCATCTAAGGGTTGCCAATCGCTCTTTCACCTGTTCCCTTTTTCAGTGGCAGAACTGAAGGACAGGGCACTGCAGAGGTACAACCAAGTCCGGGTAAGCCCCTTTTGTCCCTGCTGTCACTTCTAACACTGTCACTGGTGAAAGCAATGGACACCCCAACACTGGTGTGCTTCCGAGCACTCCACATCTGGCTTGTACAAGACTTGGGCTCTTCCATCTCTTTTTCAGGGCCAGGAACCAGAAAGGCTTGTCTCAGGGTCTGATGATTTCACCCTGTTTCTTTGGAGACCAGCAGAAGACAAGAAGCCACTGGAGAGAATGACAGGCCACCAGGCATTGATTAACCAAGTCCTCTTCTCCCCAGACACCCGGATAATAGCTAGTGCTTCCTTTGACAAGTCCATAAAGCTCTGGGATGGTAGGACAGGAAAGTGAGTTGGTTTGTTCTGTTAGAGGTGGAGCTGGTACAGAGTCTGTGTAATGCTCAGGGTATACAGGGCTGGACCCCAGTTCATTGCCAGCAGCTCCCTGGTGTGTTCAGCCTCAACTCATACAAAGTCAGTCTGCTGCCTCTGCCTTTTTCTGCCCTCAGGAAATCTCTTTTGTGGCTTTTCTTGGGTGTCTGTTCTTGGCTCTGTGTGTGCAGCCCCACTGTGATTCAGCCACAGCACTGCCTGGCACCTGTGTGCACACCCTGTTGCTGCAGGGTCGGTTCTCCGGGTCAGGCGCAGCTGTGGTGGGATGGGATGTTCCACTCCACTGATCTCCTGAAGATGTGTGTGTTGGGAACTGGAGACTGACCCAGTTTAAACAGTTCTTGTGCCAGAGAACAGCTTGTCCTGGATGATGCAAATTCCTGTAGTTACAAGTAGTGCTGTTGGTATTTGGATGCTCCTGTAATCCAGCTTTTAACTTTCAGCTGCAGTACTGGTGAGCTCTTGGGGGCAACAGTCCTCTCTTGCAAACCAACCTTAAGGCTCGTGAGCTTGGCTTTCATGTCAGTGATTTTAAAGGTCCTTCTAAATCCTGGCTGCTCAGAGAGGGGAAGGCCACACCTGTGCAGTGAGGCTGAAGCTGGATAAAGGTTTCTTGGAAGAGGGGGTGAGATGAAGAGGCATCCTCTAGAAGGTTCTGAGCCCACTTGAGAGGGTTTTTAGATGGACTCTGTCCAGCATTGACTACCTGGGGTGTGCTGGCATCCCATGATTGTGCTGATGGAGAAGAAACACAAAGGCAAGGGCAGGTTTGGAACAAAGTGTGCCACTCTAACAGCCTGTCCTTGTCCCAGGTACCTGACATCACTGAGGGGCCACGTCTCAGCTGTGTACCAGATCGCCTGGTCAGCCGACAGCCGCTTGCTGGTGAGCGGCAGCAGTGACAGCACCCTCAAAGTCTGGGATGCCAAGACAAAGAAACTGGCCATTGATCTGCCTGGCCATGCCGATGAGGTGAGCTGCCTGGTGGAGCTGAGGTGTTTGGGAGGTAGGAGTGACCCCTCCTGCCAGTGGAGGTGACTGTGATTCCCATCACACCAGGTGTATGCGGCGGATTGGAGCCCGGACGGACAGAGGGTGGCGAGCGGAGGGAAGGACAAGTGTTTGCGGATGTGAGTAACCTGTTTGTCCCAGGGGATGTGGCAGCTACTCCGTGTGTCCCTCAGAGCCACAGTGACCTGTGCGGTTAGGGCATGATCTCCTTGCAGAGAGCACAGCACTGGGTCAAATTCCAGCTTGGAGACCTGACCTCTCTCAGGGCAGGAATTGTTGGTGGGAGATAACTAGAAAGCAGAGCCACTCCAGCCGAGCAGTCAGGGTGAAATTTGACTCAGATGTTTTGACTCCTGGAGAGGGGGAGGAACAGTTGCACCAGCTGGTCAGGCCTTCCATTCTGACCTTCTTCCCTCTCCCAGTTATGCAGACAAATTCCTGGCAACTGGTTGCCATTTGACTGTGGCTGGTGACCCCGGGTCCCTGCTGTGCTGCTCTTGTCCAGTGCCTGCTGGGCCCTGTGGCAGAGCTGGTGCCCCAAAACAGGGACACAGCAGCTCTTTCCCTTTCCAGATGGCGTCGATAGGAACAGTGACATCGAGCTGCTGGTCTTGCCCTCAGCACAATCCTGGGAGATCTCCAAGGCGATGGACGATGGAGGTTGACCTAAGCGTAGCTCCGTGTTCCCGTTGGCAACTCTCCCTCATGGACTCTTTCCTTATATTTATTTAAGGAAATCTTAATTTTAGTTCTTATTGAGAGCTGTGCATTGCAGGATGATTTCCTCTGAACATCACAGGAGGGATATCTCATCTGCCTCCATCTCAACTGACTTTTTATTGGAATTTCAGCCTCACGGTAGCCACTATCCTGAAAGGGGCAAGCAAAGGGTGGAGACTGCTCATGCCCTTTGTTACTCTGTGAAGAACCCCGTGGAGGAAGAGGGTTTTAGTGGGAACAGGAAGGTTGTCCTTGTGTGGCCTTCAGAGAGAGAGAGAAATGGGAAGATTCAGCACATCATTACATTGCAGAGTTGTGCTTGGCTGCATGTCTGGGACAAAGATCTGCTGAGAATGAGGACTTGGGGCTTCTTGTTATTCCAGTAGGGCTTTGCCTTTCCACACAGCCCATTTCCCTATGGGCTGTGCTGAGCATTATCTGCCAGTAATCCTCTGCATCCCAGCAGATAACTCCTTTGCTAATCTGTTCAGGGTGAAACAGGCATGGACTTCAAATGACGGCTGGAGCTGTGCTGAGTTTTCAGGTTTCAACAGCTCTTGGGAATCGGGAAACAAAATACTGAACAGGGGAGAAAGTGTCCATTTCCTGTCCACCTTCCCTTAGCGGGAAGGAAGGATAGGGTGGGGAAGGGGAAGAATGGAGCAGGAATTTTATGTGTTGCTTGTCCCTTGCCCTGGATCTGTGCTGACAGCAGGGCTAGGACTGACACAGAAAATGGCACCACTTCCATTGCACAGAGCTGGCTCCTTCTGGAATATCTCAAGTGCATTTACTTGCCCAGTGGGTGAGAGGGATTCACACTGTCAGCTGGGTATTTGTAAGTTTGCTTATGAATCTTTTTATCAGTCAGTTCAGGCTTCCAGCCATCATGAGGCGAACAGACCTAGGCTAAGTGTTTATTTCCAGGATGCTTATGAAACAGAGAAAATCAAGATGAGATTAATAAGGAGCAGAAATTATACTGTCAGATTTAGTTGCAGCAGGTTAGCATGAAGGTCAAAACATTCTCCATAGCACTCATACACATTGATTACTGGACAGCTCAGAACAGGAGTTTGGGTCTCAGATGCTTCCCAGAAGATCTGCATTTTAGGACTTTATCCCTGCTGGCAGGATTGCTTTGGAGAATTAAGATTGTGCAGTAATGGCCTTTTGCTTGTCTGCAAGTATTCAGATGAGCCAAAGGCTGGAACAAAGGGTTAAATCTTTAATATGACTGAGAAGACAATTTATGGTTCCTGTTGCTTTTAGTGTCTTTCTGTCAGCCAAGTCAGCAGGGATCTGTCTCCATGGGATCTTTTGGGAAAAGCTCAGTGTCCCATATCTGCTCTTTCATTAGGGTGCTTCCTCCAGCTGGTTCTTGCTGACAGTGAAGGCCACATTGCATCCATCTGCATAAACAAAACCTTTCGTAATTCACTGAGGTAAATGTTGTGGGACAGGGTGGTTTAAAAACAGCTGATAATTCTGTCCTTGGGAAGAAGAGGAGCAGGTCACTGGTAACAGCCAAGAAGCCTGCCTGGTTTCCAAGTTTTTTGGGGTGCCTGTGCTAAAGGAAATGATCCACCTTTGGGAGTTCAGCTCTGTGTCCCCAGGAATGACTTGCTGCAAGCAGCAGCTCCAGGTTGCACGTGGCTCTTCCTGAGTGAAGAATCATCAATCTCTGCTTCCTCCCCTGGAGTGCTGCCCAGGGTCACTGTGCCCTGTCAGTCCATGGTGTGTTTTGTGTTGGAGGCAGGGATGTGTCAGAGCTCAGGGAAGTGATCCTGCCTGTGGGAACTTGGCTTGGCTGTGCATGTGTGTAGGTGTACCTAAAATACCAGTGTACCTTGTCCACTGATTTCCAAACCAAAGCAATCACCGTGGCCTCTGACCGTGCTCCTGCCAGCCCTTCAGACTCTGCTTCTGTGACATAAAGCCCAATTAAAACCTACCTTTCTAATGCTGGAGCAGAAGGGTTTTCCAAAGGGAAGTGAGACCTCTTGAAGAAAGAAAGGGCCTTGCAACTAAGTTTACACCAAAAAAAGCTCTCGGCCTTAATCTTCCTGTGATCTGATAATGGGTAAATTTTTGAACCACGCTCTGTGATGGGTTTGCATGTAAACCAAATTGTATTTTCTTATCTAAGCATCTGCTGCTATTTTTACCATTCATACAGCACCACCCTCCATGCATACTAAGTGCTGGCCCCGCTCCAGCTGTATTACTGAGCAATTCCCTGACACTCCTCCCTCCCAGTTTTATTTGAATGCGACATTTCCCGGGCCTGGCTGCAGTCTCCTGCCTGCTCAGGCACTGGGGAAGGAGGAGCTGCTGCCCTTCCCTCCAGAGCTGGCTCCTGCTTGGCAGGAGCTGCAGCGAGCGTGTGACCTCCCTTGATCCGCCGGCGCTGGGGATGGGAGCTTTAATTAGCTAATTTGGGCAATTGCAGATGCAAATTTGGGTTGATGGTGTTATTAATGGGGAAGACGTTACTTTGTGTTAAAGGACAAATCTAGGAGGTAGGCTGGAGCTTTCTGACTGCTTTTCTGGGAACAGCAGCAGCACCAACCTTACAGGAAACCTACTGAAATGCCTGAGCTTTTCCAGTGCTGTTTGATAGGAATCTTGGGATCTGCTCCCATGTTTCAGTCCAGTTCCTCCTGAGTTACTCATTAAGCATCCAACACCAGTTTTCTTACCACAAGGGTGTTATTTTTCACTGGTAATAGAAGGATAAATTTAAGCATAGCCAGAAACTGCCCTGCAGAACCCTCTGACACTTTCTCCTTTAAAAGCTCAGCTGATGCCACCATTAATTTTGTTAAAAATCCCAATGGGAGGACAGTGGTGATAAGGACTGGGAAGTGTGCCAGTCCTCTGAGGAAAGTTTACCTGTCTAATGAAATCCTGAGTGTGATGGAGGGAGGGAAGGAAGGATCTGGTAAGAACACCTGGAGTGAAGTTGATAGCACTGAAGCAGGCAGGACGCTTTCAGACTTCTGCCTTTGGGAGCTGATTTAGGTAAGTGAGGCCTTAAAATCCATGTGAAAACTCTTCTTGGGGCTGTGTTGTGCTTATCCATGCAAGTGGAGTGTGTGTTGTGCTCCCTGAGTCCTTGGAGCCACATGTTCCTGTTTTGTCCGACTCAGATGATCTCTTGAATATTTTCCCAGATCTGTAATTTAATTTCCATGTGCAAGTTTATAGCCTGGGGAGAGACAGACAAGAAAAATCTTTGAATGAATAGGAAGAAAATGAACTTCATTCATTGTTCTGCATGAAAAGCAGGAAAAGCAGCCTTGTTCTACTTTTTTTTTTTGGGTCAGCCCAGGCGCTGTTCAAGTTATGTTTCTACCTCAGGGCTGCATTTTGGTGGTGTGGTATGGCAGAGAAGGGCTTGCTGTGAAGTCCATTAGTGCTTTTGAGGATGAAAGGTGTTAAGAAAACTCAGAAGTGATGTCTGTGTTCTGTGGAGCTGCTACCAGATGAAAGCATCCTTCTCTGCACTCAGACAAGCAACCTGCAAGTTGCTAATTCCCTCCTAGATGCGTTGCTCTTATGATCAGAAGTCCTGGCTCACAACTGGGGGACTAATTTATCTAAAGCAAAGTAGTGCAGCTGGGAAGCAGTCCCAGAGCCATCTCCAGTACTGCTGTTCTGTTTTCTTCACTCTGTGAACGTGTGGTTGCAGAGCTGTGGGTTGCTGATGGTCTCTCTCAGTGGGCTGCAGCTCCTGCAGAGCATGATGTTAAAAATGAACCAGCTCAGGGCTCGGTGCTCTGTGTTTTTGGAGGACCACTGGGGTGCTTTTGGAGCACACTGGGTGTTGTGTCCTGCTGCATGGTTATAGCAGAGCATCCCCCAGGTGCTGCAGGATAGATATAGGGCTGATATCCGTGTGTAGAAGCAGCACGAGCCCTATGGGGTTATCCTGCATCCCTCTCCCAACATCTCCAGCAACGAGGCTCCCTTTGGGAAAGGTGCATTCGGTCTCTTCTGTCTCTGAGCTTTTCCAGCAGCAAAAGCAAGTGAAGGTGCTGTTTGTAGGTTCTTTGCAGTGTGGGTGCTGGGGTTCCCGACTCCCAGAAACTCCCGCAGCCGCCAGTCAAGGACCCAGCTGGAAGGAGTGACCTGCATGCAAATCCCGCATGCAAATCCCGCAGCCTCCGGCGAGCGCTGTTGGAGCCCTGGGATGCCGCTCGGGTCCCAGCGCTGGGTGTTTAGTTATTCCGGTCAAACCTCGCTGCCGATCCTGCCTGTTTGTCCTTGCTGTGCTGAAACAAACCTGCTCCAGGGCTCCAGCCCCATTAGGAGGACAAAAGGGACATCAGGCAGTGCTGCTGCCGAAGGGAAATGTGTCGGGAAATGTGTCTCTCTCTGCAAGTGTGATGCAGAATGAGTGGCTTAGTAATGGCTGTTGTGACTTTTATCTGCTCAAAAGGCATCTTCTGAATGAATTTATTTATTTTATTTTTTTAGCCTCCCTAAAATGTAGCTTGTGACATTGATTTTGGGGTGAGGATACATGCTAACACTAACAACACTCATTAATACTGAAGTGGGAATTGGTGGATGGCAATAAACAACCAGTTCTGAGGGAAATTATTTTTGTGAATCAGAATATTTAACACGTGGAGGCTTGTGGGCTTTTTCCTGGTTTAAAGGGGCACTGCGAAGCGTATCACAAAGTGTCTGTTACTACCAACACTTTAATTTATTATTAACTTGGAATATTTTTACATCTCATTTATTCTTTCCACAGGGCTGTTCTGAGCTGTTGAAATTATGGGTCAACTCCACTTTTTCGGTGTTGTTAGGGTAGTGCCATGGTTGGATTTTGGGTGGGAGCTCAAAACTTCCCCAGATAAAAGGAGGAGTCAGTTTTAGGGGTTTTAAAGCCCTTTGGTTCTCTTTGGCACAAAACAGATTTCTTAGGATTCCTCTGATAGCTTAAAATGTCCTTCATAAAGCTGTCAATCTTTCCTTAAGAATCTCTTGGTGGATATTTTTTCAATCTAAGTGCATTGTCTGTGGAGAAGTTTAGCTGTGGAGGTCCTGACATGGCACAGGGCTCCAGTAGTGCCTGGTTTTGAGTTCTGGAAAGCCAAGGGAGATAAGTGAAGAATGGGGAGAGGTCCAACTGCAGAACTCTTCATTCAGTCTCTGTTTTGATCCAGTGACTCTGAAAGCAGAGCCTGTGTCACGTCAGGGAAGGCACAGCACAGCTGTGTGGGGTCAGAGCTCTGCCCTGGGTGACCCCAGTGCCCACCCTGCATCCACTGGGAGGATATTGGGGAAACCTGAAAGCCTCTGAAACTGGGATGTGGAGGTGGTGTGATGGAGAATGTGGGTAGAGGCGGGGAAGAGAGCAGTGAGGAATGGAACACAGAAGAAAGGAGCATAATTATATAAAGGAGGTGAAGGGCAAAGGCTCCATGTGACTGTTGTTTGGTGGCTGCTTGGTTTTTTTTTTAATGTTTGTACGTGCTGTAAACAGCCCCAGGCTGATCTAAAAGTGCTGGGAGGCAGGGGCTGTAAATTACAGGCGTTGCTCTCCTTATAAAGGGAGCAAACAACTCGAAGTGTGCCTATGGCTCACAGCACTTTGCATGCCCATTCCTCCATTGCCTCTCCATTCATGAAATTCCTTGTTTCAGGTTTGAGGGAGAGTCCTGCTCACTGCTGGAGCAGGGACAGGGCTGAGAGTGTGTGACCTGGAGGTGCTGTGTGAGCTGTGCCACTGCCTTGGAAACCTGGGATGATCCAATTCCTACCTTCCCAGTCTGGCTGCTGACTGTCCCAGCTCCTGTCCTGTACAACTCCGGTCCTCCCTCTTCCCCTGGTGGCCCCTCAGCGTTGTCCTCACTGGCGGGTGCGCCTGAGGCGGCCGAGGAAAGGGCTGAAGTGATGGCCGGGCGTGGCGGGCTGAGTTCGGCCTCTCTACCCCGGCTCCGGCGTGAGGGCGAGGGTGGGCCCAAAGGCCTGGGTCACTGTCCTCCGTGAGGGGACGACCCGACTGGGCCCGCAGAGCCCTGACGGGGCGGGTGCGGGGCAGTGCAGGGCTCGGGGCAATGGCCCCGGTGCGGCCCCGCTCTGAGGCGCTGGCGGCGGAGGGACCGCCGGGTTACCCGGGGTGAGGCACTCTTTGGCCGCCGGCGGAAGCACCCGAGCGCCCGGGCCTGCGCACTGCGGCCTATAAGAGCCGCGGGGCGGTGCGGAGGGCCGGGCACTCGCAGCTGGGGCTGGCCGACTGCGGATATCTGTGGAGGAGCTGCCGGAGCGGCAGGAGCCCCGAGAGGCGCTGGCGGCCTGAGAGACCCCCGTCCGCACCCTCACTCTGCCTCCCGTGGGGGCTGCTGCGACAGCGACAGCCACCGCCACCCCCCGGAGCCGTGGGCCGCGCCTCCTCCCGCGTCGCTGGATGCTCTGGGGTTCGGTCCCTGAGCGGGGCCGCGGCGCCGGCAGCCCCCGCTGTGGCGGGGCCATGGGGCCGGGCAGCGGCAGGGCACGGAGCCCCCTTCCCCGCTGAGAAAGGCCCCTCGTCCCGGCGCCGATGCCGCGCTGTCCCCTCACACCCGGCCCCTGAGATTCCCCTCTTTCCCCTCCCCATGCCCGACGGAGCCCCTCGCCTCGGTGACGCCCTGCAGCAGCCCCGCCGGCCCGGGGGTCTGCGGCGGTATGAGAGGAGCTGCCCCCGCCGCCGGGGGCAGCCAGGACCGGGGCAGGCTCCCACCTCGCCGCCGGCTGCCGTGAGGCGGCTGTAGCTGGAGGAAGAGCCCCTTTGTTTTCCCTCCGTCCTTCCCGGGGGCTTCATGCCCCGCTGAGGGATGATGGAGGTGGTGGGGGACTTTGAGTACAGCAAGAAGGACCTGATAGGACACGGAGCCTTTGCTGTGGTCTTCAAAGGTCGCCACCGCAAGGTAAACAGCGACGGGCTTCGCCCGCAGCCGGAGCGGGGCTGGTTACACAACGCGGGCCGACAGGAGCCCCTCGGGTGGGTGACAGCTGCGGTGGTGGTGGGGGGGCTTGTGTCCTCTGGGGAGTTTTGACGCGGTTTGGGTGTTCGGGGACAAAAAAGAACCGAAGGGGACGTGCGGGCTGGGCTGAGGCCCGCGGCTGCCCCGGGGCCCCGGGATCCGGCCCCGGCATCCATAAACCCTTTATTTTTTCCCCTTCCCTCAACCCCACCGGCCTGTCCGCGGTCCCAGCGCTCCTCCCCGCTGTTGGCAGCTCCCTGAGATAGCGGCGAGGGGAGAGTTGCAGCTGTAGGGGAGGCTGAGCCCTTTGTTTGTCGGGAGGGTCATGTTTATCTGGCTGGATAACGAGGGATCTAATGGAAAATTGTCTCCTTTGGGATTGGCTGAAGATTTCTTAAATTCAGAGGTGTCTGGTTTCCTGGCGTGACTTGCTAATCGCCCCGGATATTCATAGTTACGTTATGGTTTCTTGATGCTGTGAGTTTATTCTGGTGCCTAAAGAGCTTTGCTTTCCAGAAAACAGCCCTTCAGATTTAGCATTTTGGAGGATTAAGGCAGCACTCACAGCTTGGAGAGGCACAGTGCAGTGATTTTGGGGTTAAAAAAAAAAAAAAAAGAGGGAGAAAGGGAAACGGAAACTTTAAAGGCCAATGGAGGTGCTCCCACCTCACAAATAAATAGTCGGTTTGTTTTTGTATAGTATATAAATAGACAATATATAAGCTTGCTTAAAACAGAGGGGGTTTTGTGCAGTTTTCATCTGCGGAGCATAAAAAGGCTAGAAATGAGAAGTCCTTAAAGGAAACGAAAAGTAACTTGATCATTGTGAGAGGGCTAAAAAAGCAGATACATAGCACTCTACCAAAAAATAAATGGGATATGATGACTTGTTTTGGGGGATTTTTAAATGCTTTGGAATCCATTAAAATGCAGTGTAGCTGAAGCTGGATTTTAATAGCTGTCTAAGATATTGTGGAATAAAATAGTTTTTGATGGTACACGTGATGTAGTAATCACTAGTGGATAAAGGAAGGGTGATCTTGCAACTTTTTCTCAGTGCTTTCCTAGATAGTTGTTGGAGGATAAAGTTTAAAAAAAAAAAAAAGAAAACTGACAATACTTTTTCTGTTTGCTTCCAGAAAACTGATTGGGAAGTAGCCATAAAGAGTATTAACAAAAAGAACTTGTCAAAGTCACAAATCCTACTTGGAAAAGAAATAAAAATCTTAAAGGTATGTTAATTTGCAGTGATTTTTAAAGCTGCTTTGCTTGTAAAGGAGAAGAGACTTCTGACCTAGTTCATTCCAGGTCATGGATGGTATCACAGTAATTGCTGTTGTGCTGTTTCTTTGTTAGGGATCCAGAAATAAAAAAACTAAGAAAGAAAAAGAAAAAAACCCCATCTTTTGTTCTGGAAATGTCTCAGGACATGTTATAAGCATGCTTTTGTAGTTAAAAGTAGAAAGTTGTTGTGGAACCAGTCTCTGTGCTTTGCTTATTCCACCTGTGGAAGACTTTGTCCTTCAGGATGGCCAATGTGACACCTTTTCCCACCAGATCATAGCTGAGGGTCAAGCATCACTCTTTGATCTTTCTTCATCTTTTTTTGCTCAAAGCTGCCTTGAAAACTGAAATCTGACTTTGATTCCTGAAGCAGCTGCCCACTTCTGACTTGTGATAATTGACTTAAAACGTGGAGTGGGGCTCTAACAGGGGAAATGTAACAGAGCATCCTTCAGTTTTTCAGTGTTATTTTATGGAAACATCTCCTTGGGTGGCCATTTAGCATTTCCTGCTCTCTGAGTTTCACATCTCACTTCACACAAGTTTGCAGTAATAATGAGTGCTGCTTTTTCTTCCCATGTTTCTGAGCTTCTTGAGATATATCACTACTTTATATACTGTTATATGCATACTATATTCTCATTTATTCATTATATACCAGAAGTTGTAGTGGTGGCTGTATTGGTGTGCTGCAAGTACTTAACAAACAAAAGTTTTTTGAGCAGCTACAAATAATTCATGAGCTGTCCCATGGGTTTTATTTAATATTATTTGGTTTGATTTTCTTTATATTAAAAAAGTAGGGTTGATTTGAACATGGTCTAGTTAGTTACTTCACTAAGCAAGAAATTGTGTAAGAGTAGAAAATTAAATATAGTCAGTTTTCAGTGCTCATTAGAGGGTCTTGTGCTCTGGTACTTTCTGTAACAACTCACAGACATTAAGTTCTGGAACCAAATGTTTTGATGGCCTCTGAAGATATTGCCTAACTTCCTTATCCTGCAAATATTGTCTAAATAGCTGGGATTTCCTCCAAATTCCATCTGATTGTCTTAAAAATACTCTCTTTGGTTATCAACAAATTGGCATTATCAGCATATTAAATTAATAAGAATAATGATAGTAGTAGTATTGCTAATAACCTATTTCCATAATACAGATACTTTGTTTTACAGGAACTTCAGCACGAGAACATTGTAGCTCTTTATGATGTCCAGGTAAAATGTATTTTGATGCCTTTTTTTTTTTCCCATTAAAATTTATTTGTGAAAGTATAATGAAAATGTGTGTATATATGTGTATACCAAGGAGAAAATGTTGCATGGCCCTGTATTTTGTTGCTGTCATCAGTTTGGTATTCAGCAAAAAACAAATGGCAGCAAGAGCAGCATCTTGGGGATCTGTGTGACAGAAATGTGGTGTTCAGCCCTGTGTCACAGTGAGGAGGAACTGAAGGAAGTAGAAAACCACAATCACATGTATCTATGGCTGTTGCCCATGTGCTCAGAAAGACAGGATACAGTGAAAAAAGACAAGCAGACATTTGGATCTTTTCAATTAAATTGCTTCAGATTGTCTTCCTCTCTTTGTTGCCAGGGTCCTGCCTGATAAGGTGGAGGAGTTACTCTGCAGTCTTTCTAGGGGAGTGTGTTCTGCTTAGTAGGAAATACATTTTTGTTTCCTAAGGCCTGCCAGGGTTAAGCAAAGCTAAATAAGGCATGAGCTAGCTCATGCAGCCATTTGTTCTGCTTGAATAAGAACTACACATTTATCTCCTGGGCTCAGTTCTGATTTTAAATACAGAGTTACACTGATGAAAAAAAATTGCTGAGAAGCACCTTTGAGGCATTGCATAGTTAAAGCAACACAAAACAGAGATTGTGACATTCAGTCTTTCCTGTCTTTACACATTCACAAGCTAAAAGCTTTTAGTATGTGTAGACGTGTACCTTTTGCTACAGAAATCTGTGTTCATGTGACATGAATTAGGTGGGCTCAGGTTTTCTAGGGCAGTAGGACACGAGTGACTTTTGGTACAAAGCTGTGATGTTCATGTAGCAACTGACTGTGCATCAAAACTTCTCGTTTCAATCTATAGACTCTGTTTTTCCTGGATCTTGACTTCACAATTCTTCATTTTGAATGGTATTATCTGTTCTGAGAGGGAAAGTATTGCCTGTTGTGCATCTTGAGGAGACCAGGTTTTCCTGAGCATTGCTAAGTGGAAATAATCTCTCAGCATCCTAAATTTAGTATGTCCAGGCATCTCAAAAGCAAGTGGAATTGTTGACTGAGGGTGGTGGTGTGTGAGTAAGCAGCTGAATTTCAGATTTATCATTTACAGTTCTTGATATGTCAAGGTTCCTTAGTCAGCTCAACCTGGGGGTAGTGGACTAGTTAAGTATTTTGATGATTTAACATCTGAGCTTTGGAGAGACTCTTGTTCTTTTGATTTATGCACAAGGAAAGAGATAACAGAGCCCGCTCCTTGCCTATGGTTTCTTTACATAAAGGTTATTTATAAACATAACTTTTAAGTTTTTCTGTTTGCCACAGGAAAGGGTGACAGGACTTCTTGAATGATCAGTGCTGCTCCATTTGAGAAGGGGATGTTGCTGCTTGTCACAACTACTGTGTTTAAATAAAATGAACAGTTAAAGCAAAGAGAAGGGCAAACCTGTGTCGTGTACCTTGATATATTTCATGTACATTCATAGCAAACACAAAGCTTGGCAGCAGGATGCTGCTTCTACAGAAGGAATTGCTTTGCAAAATATGGTATAAAGAGTGTGCCACTTGCACAAATAAGCTTTTCCCTTTCTGCTGTGTTTGTGAAGTGGCAGACATCATTAACTTCTGTGATTACATTAATTTATAACCCAGCAAGAATGAGCACTATGCAAGGCATTCACATGTCTGGTAGGCTGTTACACCTACTAATTTTCTTTAGCATTTCATGTTCTAGCATGTGCTGCCCTTTTTGTTTGCCAGGGTATTGTGAACAGTGATACAGTCCAGCAGATAAGACCTAGGATTTCAAGCTATTTCTAAGTTTACAGAAGCTATTTTTTTTCCCTCAGTGCTGGAGCCAGTGGAGTCTGTGTCACAGTAGGAAGTTCTCAGTGTGAATGGGAGTCGTGTTTTATTTTTGTAGTTCTGTTGGGCTGAAGCTTTTCTTAACCTTAGGCAGTCTGAAATAAGAAAATGCTCCTGCTTCAGATGCAGTTTGACAGATCATTTAGCTGAATAAGCCAAGAGCTGATTGTTGTTCTGAGTTTCAGATAGAAAACATGGTGTGTAATGAAAGTGGCAAAACTAAGTGAAAAAAGTGTTAATTGATTATGATCAAGGATAAATATTTTCACATCTCATAGTATTAAATTAATGGCAGTACTTTGAGATTAAAACTGTGTCCCTCCATAGCAATTTGGAATGTTTCTTTTGAGAATGAAAGTGCAGTTGTTATTTTATATATTGCAAAAAGCTTCATTTGGATTGATTTTCAGGAAGTAGTTAGATTCCTTCTCCTTCACCTCTCTTCATTTTTGGTTATGTTCCTGTTGCACGATCAGTGACCACTCGGCACAAAAAAGATAGATACACCACGAAGGTTTTAATTAAATCCAAGAAGAACTTGTTGGCCCTTCTGCTGATTGTGCATGAACATTTTCAAACCTTCTCCACTGCTGATCCTTCATCTCCTGTGAATACCATTTTGATATATTATTAGTGTGTCTGGAGTTAAATTACTAGAAGTGCCCATTCATCTGGAGCCACACCCAAGTGAACTGGTTGATGTGTGTTAATGGTGGCATAAAAATGTTTTGTTCTGCAGCCAGCAGGATAATTGCCCTTGATTTCCGTGAGGTGGACGTGCAGCTCTGGCAGGTTTGAGCTGCAGATAAGCATTTTATGTAAGCACAGCACTCCACTGCTGTTGGTGCCACCTCACAGGGCTGGGAAGCTGTACACACCAGGGTGTGGAGGCCATGGTGCCAAGGCTCAGGGAAGTTGTAGAGATATTTAAATATTGTCTGAGAGAGACAGGTATTTTTCAGCAGTAAGGCTTTGGAAAATAGCTCACCTCTATAAGTGAAATGAATTTTTTTGGGAAGTTCTTTAAAAAACTCAGATACAATAGATGGATAGCAAGAGAGACATTTTTCACTTATCTTCTTGGGCAAGTGTTTGATTGTCTGTCATTCAAGAGTAAAAGAACTCCCAAATCTCTGAAATGCTTTAAGGATGCAACTCTTTTCCTGTGGTGGTGCTGTGGGATGTCATTCATCCTGCAAAAGAAAATTAAACTTGGATCCTTTTAATTGGGGAAGTGGAGCCACTGTTTCTCAAAAGCAAAAGGAGTCTAAAATAGCCTCTAACTTGCCAGCATAAAATACACTGAGATCCTTGGATAAAGTACTCCACTGAAGTATGAAGGTATCAGTAAGTTATTTGGAATGTTCTATATTTAGGCCAGAATTTACAGTTTTGTGCAGTTCATGATCCCAAGCGTGTGCTAAGTAGAATTAATCTCTTACGCAGTGCCAGACAGTGCCTGTTTTAGCAAATAATTTAATTCAAAACCTCTCTAGAATGTCAGCCCTTAGGATGAAAAAGCCTGTAATGTATCTTGGAGATAGTATTTTAGGAAAGTAAATTAATGTCCTCACTGTATGGAGTCTGAAGTTTGCTATTTGAACAGTAGTTTAGGGAGAACTAATTTCTAGAGTGTTATTGGAGAAACAGTATCTGGATAAAAAAATGTTTCTTGTCGTAGCCTGTTGATACAGAGCAGACAAAAAAACCTGCAGCTGCTTCTGCTGTCCTTGGAAGCAGAGAAAGGCAGTGGGAATGGAGCCAGAGATCCTTCTGGGACCTCCAGCTCAGCCTTTGCTTGTACACAGAGCCCAGGAGTTCTTACTAGGGGTGCTGAGGGGAGGAACTGTTGTTTTAGCAGCAGGAATTAAATACCTGTGCTTTACCCAAGGACTCCAGTTGGTCTGGTACTATTGCATGTGTTTCTTGAGATATTTTGCTCCAGGCATCCTCTGTGTGCTCCTGGTCTTGGTGTCTCACAGCTTTCTTTGCCTCCACGCTCCCAGCAGAATAGGAGATCTCTCAATATCTTTATTTTTGTCCCCTCAGCTCCTTGCTTAAGGCCTTTGTGTTTGTCAATATCCATCCTCTGTCTCTGTGTGGAAATAATCATATGAGAACATGCTGTTCAGATAAAAAGAAAAATCCTGCCCTGTAGCAACTGTAAAGGGTTTGAAACACTACCTGGCAGCTGATGCCAGCTGAAAGGTTGGTTATGACAGTGCAGGAATGATGCCAGTGCAGATGTTTAAGGTTGGGGACAACTAGAATTAGAATTTTTGTGGCCCACAGAACCAAAGAATTTGAGTTACTACACAGGCCTTAACTTACCTGCTGTGCCTGGATGCTGTAATTTGAATTTCAAAACTTTCAGCAGAGTTACTGCACAGTCTTTCACTTACCTGCTGTGCCTGGATGTTGTAATTGAATTTCAGAAACTGTTTCACACAATTTTTTAGTACACAAATGTGCTGAACCTTTGTGCTGAGAGCAGCTCTGCCTTTCCTTGGTGCTGGGCAGCAGAGCAGCCCCTTTCCCCACCTCCCATATATTGGTTAAATACAACATTTCACATAACAGCAAATGGATGATCCAGTTCTTGTGGTGCATTTCTCCATGGCTGATTGCTCTTTTATGTGAATAATTGGCAGCATGCACCCTGTTTGAATCCTACAGGCACATGTCAAGTGACATTTAGTCTGAGATTTAACATTTTGTCAGAATTAACAGAATGTTCAGTCCTTTAGGTGATAGGAGCTGAACATAGATGTTGCTGCTGGTTGCACTCAGAGTAAACCAAGAATATCTGTAATACAGAGAGAAACAGCCTCAAAATTATCTGGACCTGTTCTTTTTCACTGTATCATTAGAATTTTTGCCAAATGTGTTTAGAGCCAAAAAAAAAAGTGTCTTCCTGGCCAGAAAATTATATCCAATATAGCACAAATGAACATAGCAGAAAATTAATCAGATAACAGCAGTGCACAAGCTGTCAGGTTAACTCTTAGACTTTGGGGACTCCCATCATAAACTGCAATGAAATAAAATCTACAGACTCGAAGCAAAAAGAGAGTATTTGCCACAGTTTCTGCTTTGGGAGCTCGCTAAGCTGCTTGCAGACCTTCAGCATGTTCTAAAGAAGGGCTTGGGAACCAAAATGAAATCTAGGGAATGTTTTGTCAGTACTCCAGAGATCTAGCAACAGCTCTTGGAAGTAACCATGGCTGTTTTGACTTCTTTTTCAATTAATGTTTTTTTGAATTGAACTACTGTGCTGAGACTGTAATTCAAGTTGGAACTTCACATCCCCCAAGACAACTGGTGGAAGCCTTGGATTAAAAACATAGCAAATTTTGGCAACTATGTTGCCTCTTACCTCTTTTCTCTTAGGTTTATCTGTTTACCTTTCAGAATTGTAAATAGGTTTCCTCTTAACCTTTGCTATCTTTTACTCCAGCTTGCAAGTAAAACTTAGATTCAGAATAAAAAGGAGCAAAAGTAGGTTTTTGTCAAGAAAACTTTAAACAGCAAAACAAGGGTTGCTGGGCAAGAGTGGTAATTGTTGCAACACAGCAAATATTTGTTTTGCTTGATTATTTATCTAGGTAGAAGTGTAGGTCAGAACAACTCCAGCTGCACTAATTTTGTGATCTGTACATCAATGCAAATTGTTGAAAGCTTTGTTATCTGTTTCAAGAGGCAGTTTAAAATAACTTGCTAGATCAGCTTTGTTGCTGAATGTTAGATCTGAAACATGCTGGTTTTCTAATCTTTCCATTTTGAGCACTTTGCTCTGCTTAGCAAGTCAACAGAAATCACAAGTCTGGGGAATGTTGATAGGGAGAGCTTTATTGTTCAGCAAAATAATTTAGAAGGGAAAAATGTGTCTCCAGAACTGACTTATCTTTTCTGAATGTATTCCCAAAATGGAGATCACATTCCCAGTCAGGTTGGCCAAGAATTGTAAGGCAAAATTTGAGCAGCTCTGAAGGGTTGAACAAGTTAAGCTGTTTCGAACTAAAGTTTGTGTTGGTGGGATATTGAAAAGTGTTTGGTTCTGAGTTCAAGTTGGGACAGGTTGTGGCTGGGGAGGTTGGTATCAGTTCTGTGCAAGCTGTTACTTCCTCACTATGAATTGGAGAGGACTTTTGAGTGTGGGAAAAAGTCTTTGTGGAATCTCTAATCTGCTCTGCTGATTTAATGAAAAAAGATTATCCAAGTTACATTAAGGAAACACACTCTACTTCTTACTATGCCTTTACTTGGTGACTTGATTTGTTATTTTTCATCAAGAGTATTAGTCAAAAAAAAAAGAAAAGGTGAATAATGCTATTCGAGGGCAATCCAGTGTGGTCTGAGAAATGACTTTCTAAACAGGTGAGGGCTGGTACAGCAGGGCAAACCATCAGCTCTGTGTTTCTGAAGAGAGCAGTTCATTTGAGAGGACTTTGTTTCCAAGGGAATCCAGCAAACACATCATCCTAGTTCTGTGATGAATAGATGTCTGTCATGAGCTGAGCATTACATGCTGCCATAAGCTGCTGGTTTTGTGCACTGGAGGCTCTGACGCTGTGGAACATCTTTGTGATTCATGGGATTGCAATGCTGGGGTGGAAATCCAGGAGCTGAGCTGCTTTCTTGTCACTGGAGAATGGACTTTCCATGCTTCTTAGCTGGGTTGTTCTCCACGTCACAGCTGTCCTTTAATCCTTTAAGATCCTCAGTTGACAGAATTTTCAGTTTGATAAACTGAGATCTTAGAGTTGCTGTTTGGTGTCTTTGGGGTTCCTGAAAGAGAGTTTCTGTCTTGGAAGGTGTTGTTCCAGAGGAACACTGCAAAAAGGAGCAATTATCATTATATATTTTCAGTAATTTGCAAAACAAGTAATTACCAGTAGTTTTTTTTTGCTTTGCTGTATGCACTGAGGTTTTGAGGTGTTTATAGGAATGTAAATAATGGTTTGTGTTGGCCACAGCTGTTACAGAAACATTGAACAATTGGCACTTCCTGAAATGTGATCTGCTGCTGCTTTAATATTCTGTATTGGTTGGAATTTGCCTGCCATTCCCAATAGATTTGACTCAACGCTCCTAGAAACTTGCTTTCTTTGAAGCTAATTTCCAAATGTAAACAAATCTGCAAAAAGTGCTTGATGTTTTGGGCTGGAGAGAACCTCAGATGCATTTCTGTAACACACACACACAGAGACAGAGGAGTGACTAAATGCTTCCCAAAAGTGAAGCAGACTAATACAGTCTTGAATTAACCTTAAACCAGCCAGTTCATCTTGAACTGTAATTATTACTGTTATAGTTGTCTGGAAACTTCTGTCTGTGATGGGTTGGCTTTGATGGACTGTGCCATCCCTGAGCTGTGTGTGTGGTGTTTAGGGTCCTTGGTTTCTTTAGCCTGGGCCCATGGGCTCATTTTTGCTTTAATTTCTCTTTTTCAAGCTTGCTAACATAAGCTGTTAGTGAGCCCTTGACAATAGCACCCTGGTGGTATTTCTTGCCAGAGTGGTCAAACTGAACATCTGCTGAAGTTTCAGTGCAAGCACTGAGAAAGGAGGCTGAGTTCACAGTGTTTATTTTGCTGTGCAATGTCCCTTTTGACTTTCTTGTGACACTGTTTAGCAGGATTTAGTCAGGCTGTCTGCAGTCTCACTTCCCACTGGGGCATGTGCCTGGCCTTGTCTGGTGCCATCTCACTCTTTTCCTTCAACTGTCTTAAAAACCATATTTTCCCTCAATCTGTCACCCCTTGTTTAAGTTTATTCTAAAAGGGAAAGGGAGGTAACACACTGTGTAACTAAAAGCATCATCCTGTTTACTGTACACTTCCCTTATGTCTACTTCCAGTTCTCTTTGTGTTCTTTCCTTTCAATCTTAATCAGCTCAGAGGGAGAAGCAAATACTTTTACTTTATAAAAACTCTCAGAATCTTCAACTCCATAGGCCCAGCAGAACTGTTTTATGCAGGAGATTATTAGCATAGACAGGTCAGGCCTTTCTTCCCTTACACAAAATATATATTTGGAAGAAGGATTAATGTTTTTTTTACAGTGAGGCTTAAGCACAGATTTATTTTGTCTTTAACTGCATTTTTGTGGAGGGTGTAGATAATTTACAGTAGAGGTTAGGCAATCTGTCTTTCAGGAACTTTTCCCCAGTTACAAGGGAGGGAATTCAGGTTGCAAATGGGTCATGGGAGGTGAGTCCTTTGGAAAATCTGAGAAGGATGGACCCAGCTCACAGCTCTGCCATGAGGAGCATGGCAGGGATGTGCTTCTGCCAAGGCCTCACTCAGGGAGACACTTTGTGGAAGTATTGCCTAGTGATTTTATTTTTGTACACCTGAAAATATTTTTGGAAATGTAAAATATCTCATGGTGGAGAATCTATGCTTTTCTGTGCTCTGAAACAGTGGCTTTACGTTAAGGTGTCTCAGTGATTACACTTGGTTAATGCAGATACAGACTTTGTCTTCTCCCTTGGTTAAACCTGTTTTCTTCTCCTCTTTTAGGAAATGCCCAATTCTGTCTTTTTGGTCATGGAGGTATGTGTTAACATGTGTGTTTCTGGTTAATTTTAAAGACTTTTAGACAAAACTGCTCCTTTGCACAGCTGCAAACTAACCATGGCTTGCTAAAACAAACAATTTTGAAAAGTAAATTGTGAATTTCCTATGCCCCACTAAATTTATCATCACTGTTTGTTTCATAAATTATTCAATTTCATGTTATACTGCTGTAAGTATTGATGAAGTGTGACACCTCAAATTATTAATTACAAATAATTAACAAAACAATTCTAAGGCAAACAGCTGGAAGGGATCTAATTTTCATTAAAAGATTACAAAGTAGAAATGATGCAGCAGGTGTTTCAGTGCTTGTATTTTGAATAAAAACCCTTTGTTTTTACAGTACTGCAATGGTGGGGACTTGGCAGATTACTTACAAGGTAATTGATTACTGTATTTCCCTATTACTTTGCTTTACATGTTTATATTCTGTATTCCTGACATCCATTGGTGTTTCTCTGAGATTTTTTTTTGCTTGCGCTTTAAATATGGGTGAATGAGGGTGAAAGTAATAATACACAGAAAATGGTGTTTCTTGGATTTTTTTTGCCACAGCTGAATGTAACATTCCCTTATTTGTCAATGAGGGAGAAGCTGTAGTTAACCATAAGTAGCATGCTGAAAAATGTGTGGGTTTCTGTTTCTAAAACTGCATTTTAGGGGCTGTTCCCAGTGTTTTGATTCCACCTGGTTTTCTTTTACAAGGTGTGAACTTAAAAACACTGATTTACTTACAAAATAATGCTCTCAAGAGAGAGGCAGTGCTGGCTTAGGAGAGATTTTCCATGGCTCTGCCCAAAGTGAGGACAGATTTTATAAAATCATGACAAATAGATTCTTATTCCAGCCAAAATTTTAAACAGAGATGTTAATCTTCATATTTTTTATGTTGAAAATATTCTACTTGCCCTTGTATCTCAGCCTGGTGAAGGAATCTTTCTGGTGCACAGCTATTGTTATGGTAACAGTGTGTATTAAAAGCCTAATTCACTTGCCATTAAAACCTTTGGAAAGACTCAGTGAAATCCAGCTCCTGTGTTCAGTGCTTTTTCAGGCTGCAGGATGAGATAACACCTTCAGAAGAGACTTTCAAAAGTACATCTCATTTTTTTTTCCTTTCCAAATAAGTTTTATTGTGGATGAAATTTCTGAGCAGAGTGGTTCTCAGCATCCCACAGTCATTTGTTTAAAGAACAAATTTTATGGCTTCAGGTTTTAACATGATTTTTGGATGCACTTCATGAGAAGTTCTTTTATTTTCTTGCCTCCTTTGCCTTTTTACTCAGTTTATGATTTAATGGCGATTGAGAAATTTTACAATTATGATGCTACCAAGTTGGAAAAACGACTGTAAAAACAGATGATTCAGAGTTCTGTAGCTGCTCTAAAACTATGGTGATGTCTATATTGTTGAGAATATTTACATTTGTAGAAAAACCACTGGAGACTGGATCATTCAGAGTGTAATTCATGATGGCTGGATTATAGTTAACTATGTTTTTAGTGGGTCCCTGTGAAGTTCATTGCTTTTACCCAAAGATACTGATACTTATTCTCCCCCCTGCTCCTGTGTGTGTCACTCCCAGCTAAGGGGACTCTGAGTGAGGACACCATCCGAGTGTTCCTGCAGCAGATTGCAGCAGCCATGCGCATCCTGCACAGCAAAGGCATCATCCACAGGGACCTGAAGCCCCAGAACATTCTGCTGTCCTACGCCAGCCGCAGGAAATCCAGCGTCAGCGGCATTCGCATCAAAATAGGTAAATGGTCTCTGCTTGGGAGGGTAAATCAGCACCGTTGGGCTGTTTCCCTCCTCAAAAATGTCTCTCCAGTTCAAGTGCTGCATATGGAGTGTATTCAGTTGATGCAAATCAGACAGCAAGTCAAGAATGATGAGCTTCATGCTGTGATGCATTCTCAGGATAAAAAAAGAATGAATCAGAAAGACTTTTTTGATTAAATCTGCAGGACAGATCTATTTAGCTGATGTTTCTAGTACTAAACTATTTTAATTAGGCATAAATCTAACTTTTGAAACTTGGAGTAGCCTTTAACCCACTTCGATACCGTGTATGCAAGACTCTAGTTGCAGTTCCTTGCTTTTTTAGTTGTAGACCCTTCTAAGGGTTATGTGAGAGGTTTAGAAATGAAGGTTATGACCTATTTTTGGCATGGCAGAAGGGAGGTTTGCCCTTGTAATAGGGGAGAGATGTCAGATATTCAGGATACTACCAAACTCCTCTGCAGAGGCCACTTCAGGAGTTTTACTCACTCCTTATTGTCTGTTAAGTGTCTATGTAAAACTGCCTTGTTTTTAACAAGTTCTTTCCTATGCTTTTACTCAAAAACTGCAAAGGGGAGACAGAACTTCCCTTGCTCTCCTTACTTGATAGCTTCAGATGCTTTTGCCTGCATGGAAAAATTCAGGCACCTGAAACTTGACTTCTCCAACTTGTACCTGACGTGATTTCACTGCAGGCAGATTGTATATTCATCACTCTTAATGAGCCATTTATATTTAGCCAGTGACTTTAATCCTTTCCTGCTGACGCCAGACAGGCTGTTCTGCAGCTGGGGAGGTGCCTGAGCAGCAGTTTGTGCAAGTGATGTCACTGCTGCTTCTTGGCCTGCTCATTTGAAAGGTAATACATTATTCTTTCAGCATGACAAAGATTCTGCTCTTCCATGTAACTGGCTAGATATTAAACCTGTCTTTTTTTCAATCCCACTGTTAATTGTAGCAGGTTTCAGTCAGAGACAGGTGATTTATAGACTGTAAAAATTTGAAAATTAGCTTTCTTTTCATTTACCAAGGTTGTTCTTTACACAGCTGACTTTGGGTTTGCTCGTTATCTGCACAGCAACATGATGGCTGCAACTCTCTGTGGTTCCCCTATGTACATGGTAAGGGACATTTCACATTATCTTGCTTATCTCAAACATTCTCCTGCCAGAACAAAATAATTGACTGCTTGCAGATTGGCAAATGCCTCATGTTGCTTTACAAGGATCAGGAACAGAGTGCAGTTCCCCTTTCCATAGTTTTACTACCTTTATTTTCTTTGGGACTTGGAGATCGTGATTCTTAAAATCAGAGATTCGTCAAACATTTCTTGGTGGTTCTTTGTCCAAAAGGAGAACTGCAGAAGCCAAGTAAATAACACTTGCCTCTTCTTCCCAAACATGCCAAATGCTGGATGCTTTCTTCAGAAAATCAGCATTTCTAGTTTTTTTGTTGTTGTGAAACACAGCTTTCATTTTAGATGGAGCTGTTACTTCTCAAGCCATGTGATGCACATGAAAACATTAATTTTCTCTTACAATAAAGTGGTCTGTTAATTCTGCTTTGCCAGTAGATTCATATTGCTGTGGCTTTGCTTTTTCTGTTTTCCCTTCTGAGACCTTGCTGTTCTTTCCAGGCCCCTGAAGTGATTATGTCTCAACACTATGATGCTAAAGCAGACCTGTGGAGCATAGGAACTGTGATTTATCAGTGTCTTGTTGGAAAACCACCTTTTCAGGTAACACTTCTTTTTCTTTTTCCCCTCTTCTCAGTCTGAAGGACATTCCTGGGGTTCTTGCTTCTGGTCAGGAAAGCAGAAGCAAGTGATGTCTGAGTGTTGATGCTGCAAAGGCTTGAGAATACCAAGGGAGAAGTTGTTTATGCTTAGTCTGCATGATGAGTGTGTTCAATCCAGAGGAAATACATAAATAAGGATCCTCAGTGCTGAAGTCACTGCTCTGCTTGTTGTTTTCTCCTTTAATGCAAAAGCCTCCTCTTTGTGTATGTGTGCTTAGGTGCAAAAGCTATTTCCTCCATAAAACTAAGCTTTAATTAATGTACATTTTTATTTGACAGGCCAATAGTCCTCAAGATTTGAGAATGTTTTATGAAAAGAACAGGAATTTGATTCCTAGGTATGTCACCATGGCCTTTCCTGTCACTTATGCTTGTTGATTGAACACTTTTTCATCTTGGGGAATGCCTGGGATTCATAAAAATATTTGCTGCTGCTATCTTGACAAGGATGTATTGTGATACCAGTGAGTCATGTTGCATCTTGCCTTCATTGTACCTACCTGAAACTAAGTGTACTGAGGCTATAAGGCACAGATAGTGATGACTTAGGGACGTGGCAGAATGCGGATTTCCTGAAATTCAATGTGTTATGCATTATTCAATGCATGCATTACATTTAATGCATGTTTTTCTTCCTCTTGTGTGCAGCATTCCTAGGGAAACATCAGCTTACCTGGCTGACCTGCTGTTGGGTTTGCTTCAGAGAAACCAAAAGGATAGAATGGACTTTGGTATGTATTTCTTTTTTCCTCAGGCTCTTTTGACTTTCCTTGTTAGTTGTATTCATGTGACCAGAATAATTATCTTGACCTTTTGTCCACAGCCAATTACATGAGAAGCAAAGTGGGTTTTTTCTTCTCTGTTTTCATGAAGAAGGCAGAGTAGCTAAAACAAATCACTGGATAACTACTGTCAGTATTAAGTGATGCAAATAAATCGTGACTTTGTTTTTGAGTAGTGAAATATAAATCAGTTTAATTCTTTCAGTTGTGCCACTTCCTTTGAGGGTTTACTGCTATACCTTAAATTTCATGTGTAAGTCTTATTTCTGTTACTTTAACTGGCGTTTTGGCATCAGACTGGGAGCAAACATTTCTGATCTCAGAAATGTAACAAAGTAGAACCCACTTTGGAAACAATACTATTGAAAAGTTAAATCTTGATTAATTCTTTTTAGCTGCATCTTATATGTCATGATATTCATGCTGATTATTTAAATTTTATAGCACTACTTGTTAATGCAGTTTTATCATAGCTGCCAGGAAATGTTAAGCTTAAAATTTTAGTTCAGATCCAGAAACAGCTCATGATAATTGGGTAAAATATCACAAATTATACTGACAGTATCCAGGGGTCAGTATATAAATCACTATGTGTAGGAGAAATAATACATCACAAACATGGACTGTGAGTAATTGATCCCACTGCACTCCGTGTGTGCTGATCCCTACAGTTTCTTCAAACATGGGAAATTCACTGTATCACTTGTGGTGGTGGAAGAAAGCATTTGTGCTTCGAAAGAAAAATAGAAAGCAGGATGGCAGTGATGAAAGTCATGTTTTCCTTGGCTGAGCCACTTAAAGGGCCTCAAAGGGGCTGCTCTGGAATGTGCTTAGCAAAGGGAGTGAAAGGGAGAGTTTATAACAGAGCCCAGTCGCCTGTTGTTAAAGTAAAAATAGCACTGGAAAGCTTGTTGATCTTCCAGCAATATAAAGTAGAACAGCAGGTGTTGTAGGAAAGCTGGAGAGCACCTGATCCCTGTGTTAGAGTTAACAGTTACATTGTTCAGGCATTACAACTGCATTCCTTCCCTTATTGGGCCATGGAGAAAAGTGTTGCTGAAGGAAGGGAGACGCTGCAGGCCTCAGATTCTTTCTTCTTTTTTTTTTTTTCTCCTTGTTATTTGCTTATGTCTGAGGCACAGCATTGTTTTTCCTCAAGTGTTAGGACATTAAAGTTCACCCAGCTCAGCAGCTGGCTCCCACCAAGCCTCAAATTCCCTGAACCAGCTGAACACTGCTCCTTGCAGAACAAAACTTTCCATCTAACCTGCTGGCCAACTGGTTATGCTCAATTAAAAGTGCCTCAGCATATCCATTTACAACAAAAGCAAAGCATTTCTAATGTAACAACAGCAAGATTGAGGAAATTGTTAAAGAAATGGTGTCTAATTCTGCTTTATGCCATGAACTGGCTGCACAGGTCGTGTTCTGCCATTGGGAAGTGGAAAGGAGAATGGCTCTGCTGTGATATATTTTTTTTGCCACCTAAGGTATAGCATTAATGACTTCAAAAATAAATGTCAATCCTTGGGAAAGGCAGAGCTGAAAATACCTCCTGTGTCTGCTGTGAAAAATGCTCACTGTTTTGAAGAGCAGACTAAAACTGAATTACTACCACAGAGAATATCATTTCCTCAGCAGTATAGGGAGGTTTCTCGTGTACATGGCTTTAAGTGCTGTCATCAGATGTCCTCCAGGTATTCAGTCTGATTTGCCTTGCTGACTGATGTTTGAAGTTATTCAGTTGATTCTTGTTTCCTTTCCAAACTCTATAGCAGCACATACCATAGAAAGCTTTAATCTTTCATAAGCTCTTCACCCTCTGGCTCTGCAGTGTTGATTCTGGGAAGGCAACCATTTATCACCATCTGCAATACAGTCTGTAAATTCTGTCATTTGTACCTCTACTCACAATGGTGGTTGTTTCTTGTTCCACAGAAGCATTTTTCAACCACCCTTTCCTGGATCACATTTCAACAGTGAAAAAATGTAAGTAGTTGGGGTCTTTTTTTCCACTTATTTGTGTAAATGATGAATGTTGTGGGCTGGGAGGGAGAAAGATCTGCCAAATATCACACTAAGTGTTTATGAGACATTTTCCTCAGTCTGCCTGTTGTTGTGCTCTATTATGAGCCTGAGTGTTGAATCCTTTTTTTGTATTATGCCAGACTGAAATGTGATACTTATTTACTTGTTCTTTTGACGTTTCCACTGAACTTAAATACCCTCGTGTGATTGAGGATGTGCTGTTCTTATAAGCTGTGTAAGGGCTTATGAATGAGCAGCAGTGAGGAAATTTGTTTGAAATTCAGCCTTTTGAAGTCTTAGTCCCTTTTTTTAGTCCCCCTCTGGGTTTTTCTCTTCTAGCTTGTCCTGTACCAGTGCCCACGTACCCAGGCTCAGTCTCTGGCAGTTCCTGTGGTAGCTCTCCTTGTCGCTTTGCTTCTCCTCCAGTAAGTTCTGTGTTACACAACAATCTTCAGAAAATATTTTCTGTAATGTTTAGCCAAAAGTTCATGAGTTTTTTAGATCCTTTCATTCTTGAACACTGTAAACTGTCATGTTGAGGAGCAAAGAGCAAGGAACACCCCTGTCTTTTCCTTAAAGACCATTAACATTTTGGTGCTCTCTTGCTCCCTGTGTTGTATCTTATGTGGGTTTTGTTATTCTTTCTGGTTAAGGTGAAAAATACATGGAAGTATCAAATGCTAGAGCAGTAAATCTTTAGATACTCTGACATGGTTTGCAATGTAATGGCTGTTACAGACAAATTTTGAATTGGCCCTTTTGGCCAAGGCTCCTTATTACAAACCAGTGGCTTTAATTTTATGTGATATTTGGAACAGATACATCTGTATCACCAGGAATGACTGAATAAATCACAATTGTTTAAACTCACAGCCTAAACAATACAGAACTGTCTAAACTGGCACTTACAGGGTTACCCAGTATTTGAAATGTCATCGTTCAAAAGCATTTCTACTTTCTGAATCACTGAATTTACAGTGGGTTTTTTTAACTTCTTTTCCCAACGCCCCCCTCCAGTCTCTGCCAGACATGCAGCACATTCAAGAAGAAAATTTGTCTTCCCCTCCGCTGGGTCCTCCTAACTATCTTCAAGTCTCTAAAGACTCTGCCAGCACCAGTAGCAAGAACTCCTCTTGTGACACAGATGACTTTGTTCTTGTCCCACACAATATCTCTTCAGACCACTCATGTAAGAACCTTTCATATTTTTACATCTCAAACCAATTTTCATTCATAACACACTTCTACCTCCTGTTGTTCTTTGGCTCCCTTTTCTCTAAATGTGTCTGAATTCACATTGAAATTAATTTCTGTAGTTTGATTGCTCTCTGGAAGGAAACTCTTTGGTACTGCATGTCCATCTGGGACATTTTTATCTTAATTGAGCAGCCAAATATGCAATAGGGGCAGTTTAAAGTCATGGAAAATAGTGGGGCTTGGCAGTAGGAGAAGAGATTCAGTTGTAAACAACTGCTGATAAGAGACCCAAGGATTCTCTTGGAATTCTTTGTGGAAGCAGACACTTTGTTTCCTCCAGACTCACTGAACATTTATAGCTCGTGCTGTAGAGCTTTAAATAACAAGAGTAGGTAAAAACATAAAACACTTCTAACGTAAAAGGTAAAACATCAGCCTGGGCTTATACAAAGGAAAGACTTGGATGTAGCACATTTATGACGTGGTCCCAACCTGAATTGCACAAAGTCAGCTGATTTCTGGACAATGCCACCAACTTGTGGTAAATATTTGACTAAATGACTGCCTGAAGGGTTTCTGTCATGCATTGTTGTAAACGTCCCAGTGCTGATACCTTGTACTCATAAACAATGGCTTTGATTTCAAAATTATTATAGTTATTATTATGGCAAAAAAACCACAAACAGCAAAATAACGTGGTAAAGACCTCCCTTCCCCAGTTCCATTTTTGTTGGTGCTTACGTTTGAGCTATTTTCCTACACAAAGCCTTTTGTTGGAAACTTTCATATATTCACAGAAGTGTTATTCTCTACAGCAGCAGTATTGGAAATTTAATTTTGTGTATGATTCTGCTTTGTGACATGGGTTTTCCATGTGTTCCCCCCTGCAGATGATATGCCTTTGGGAGCAGCGGGCAGGCGGGCTTCCAGCGAGTTCTTGATGTGTGGAGGGTAGGTGTGCTGAGCCTCTTCCAAAAGAAACCTCTTCTTCTAAAATTGATGCCACAGCTGCAGAAGGAGATTCTGGGCTTCTGGCACTGGGTTTTCACAGCTCTGTGGACTTTCTTAAAGATTGACAAGAATTGAATTTAATATGAGTGCCTAAACAGCTTGAATTCAGGAAGTTTTGCTGCCAAGTAGAGTTTCTCTAGTGTGAGGACCTGTCTTTTGACAATGGTTTTGTTTTCATAGGCAGTCACCATTAACTATTTCTGGAAGCTCAGGAACTGTACAGAAACCATCCTCAGCCTCTTCTCGAAGTGCTGCTTCTGGTACAGCTAACAGGTGTGTGATGTGGCCTTAGATTCTCTGCCTTTTATGGTTTGGGCTTTATGTATTTATTTTTTTAATTGTGAAACTGGACTGAAATAGAAGCCAGACCTCTTTTTTCAGGCTCTCTACTCTTCGTGCCTTTTCTGGTACATCCCCAAAAGATTTTCTTAAGGACTGGAGAGCATTCTTAGTCTGTTTAAATTTTGAACTGTTTAAAAGCAGAAATTTAGGGACATAACTGACTTGACTTCTTTGGTGTTGGGAAACACAGCAGAGCCTTCATGTAGTGAGTCAAGATGTTGGATGCAGATACATTTTAAGAAGTGGTTGTGAGAGAAGAGGGACTTTGAAAGCCCAGATTGCTGGGGATTTGTGTCTCTTGCTGGCTTGCTTTGTCTGGTCACTGGGTGTGGCTTTTGTGCAAGTGGTTACTGTGAATGTCATGGTTGTGTCTCACAAGATGCCAAAGTCACATGAAGGGCATAAACATGTATTGCAGGTTTCCCATCAGCAGGACTGGTAATTAGTCCCCTTTCTTCCACATAGCTGTAGGCTTCAGTTTCTGCTGGTTTAAAACAGAACTGATTTTCATCAGTGGTGCCTGAAATCTTTCCTGTGTTATATTGGAAAATGTAAACCTTAATTATGGTGTTTAACTACTCATGGAACATCGAAGCAGAATTTGTTCAAGTGATTAATTTCCTGATGTTTTCAGTACAAACAGAAAGAGGATGAGTGGCTAACTGGGGAATAAAGCTATTATGTTGGGTGCATTTTTGGCTTGTACCAGTGCTAGAGGGCTGCAAGTCAGCATTATTTGTTTAGAAATGCTTGTCACAAGAAAAGTTTGTTACTTTGTGCTGATCTTTGTGCAGTTGGTGAAATCTGCTGACAGGGGCTGTCGATACAGCTTTTAGCCTCATGTTTTATGTTTAAGGGCAGATAATGGGGATGGTTTGCCTGTAGAGATCCATTTGCTCTGCATTGGCCATGTACAATGTAGTATAAATACACTGTTCTTTCCTATTTTAAGTTGTGTCAGGCAGAGTTTTTGGAGATAGAAGTTTTATGAAGATATGCCAGCTGTGTTATCTGTACATTACTAAATGGTCATGTGATTAGAAACAGGTGCCTATGGTTCACACTCTGTGTTTGTACTATAATATGATTTAATTATTGGCTGAGTTAATTCAGTAACTGCTTTTGGAGCTGCATGGGGCATGGTCTGAAGAAAGCAGAGTGTGTGTCTGGTATTCTACAAGATTTTGGTTTTGGGGTTTGGTTATTTATTTCCTGACAAATGTTCTTTCATTGTTTGTTGGTTGTTTCTTTTAGTTTTCTGATGTTTTACAAAAGGTGAAACAGTGAATCTTTCTGATTAGCTGATGAAACTTGAATTAATTGTGCTCATAGTTATGCTGCTTTATGTTGTGTGCCTTCACAGACAGTCTCCAGCCAGAATGGGCAGATTAGGTCGAGGTGGTTCACTCTCCTGTGGTTTATAACCAATTTTATCCTCTGGATCTCAGAGAAACAAGATTTGCAAGCAGCTCTGCACACATCTGTGTTGCATTTTCTCTGACTGACAACAAAACATATCAGACTGGAGGATGCCTGGCCAGAGCTCAGCTTTGGGCTGAGCTGGGGAGCCCCAATGGGGCTGTGCCTCTGCACCCCACTCACACAGCACTGCTGCCTCCTGGTAGCACAGAAGCTTTCCTGGACATACCTGCAAGGCTGTGTGAGAGCAGCGAAAGGCATTTTCCATGCTGAATTCTTTAAAAATTGAAGTGCCTTCATGGTCTCCTGAGTGTCACTGCCACAGTTTAAATAACATCTGCTTCCCTCTTCTGGGGAGAGGCTCCCTGTGCTCCCTGAGTGTTCTGTGTAGTCGTGGCACGTTGCCCACAGCCTTCCTGTGGTTTCCACTTGGGAGTCATTCTCCTTGCCTGGAAGTTTTCAGGCTTTCTACTGACTGTGTGCCCACAGCCAACTTCCAAATTACTCTGTGGGATCTAGAAACTGGGTGGCAATAGCAGGACAAACTTATTTTCTTTTGCTAAGGAAGTTCAGTGCCTATTAGGAAGTAATATTTCATTCTAAGTGGTAGTAAAGAGAATAGGATAAATACATTAAAAAAACCAGATTTCTGTTCAGCTAGAGTCAGGCAGTGAGTCTTGTAACTGCCTGTCTTCTAGAGAAATTTTTTCACATTTCTTCTAAGAATTTGTAATCTTTCTTTAAAGACATGGTCAATAAAGGACCAGATAGTAAAGTGATTATCTTCCAAACAGCCCATTTATTTGAAATTCTTTCCGTTGAATTCTGTTTTCCTTTAAAAGTGTTGGTTACTGATTACATGCAGTGGTTTCAGTCCCTTATCAGGAGCCACACTGAGGCGAGGCAGGTCACTGACACTGCAGCTGAACTTGGGCAATCTGCAGGTGGAATCTGTGGATTAATGTTCAGGTGTGTGGTTTGGCTCCTCCTGCCAGCGGTTGGTTATTACATAACATGTTTTCCTCCTGCAAGTTCACAATGTCTCCGGGGATATCTCTGCCTGTGCTTTGGTGGCTTTTGTCCACATTCCAGCCCTGCTCTGAACTTCCTGTCCCTGGCGCTCTGGGTTTTCCTAGAACGCTATTTTCAAGTGTGGTAAACACAGCGGGCAGCCTGGCAGGGAGTCAGAGGGATCTGGAGATCTCAGTGATGTGTGACCAAGGGCTGACTCTCACTTCCATGTGATCCCAGTGCAGGGAAGGCAGGGAGTCCTCAACAGTTCCTGATCCTCCTCCGTGCAGCGCTGGAGCTGGGTTAGGGCAAGCCGAGATCGCAGCGCACGCAGGGACTGCAGAACAAGTTATTTGCCTGTTTCCTAGATTTTCTCAAAATTCCTATAATACAGTCCTGAGAGAGACAGACCTGCCTACCTGTATTCATCTCCTGTCTCCACACCTTCCAACTTCAGGCACTGTCAGCCTTCCGTGTCCCCCCGCAGCGAGACGGCGCCGATCCCGGTTCCCACCCAGCTGCGGAATTACCAGCGCATAGAACAGAACCTCTCCTCCACTGCCAGCCCCGTGTCGAACCCCCACGGATCACCCAGGTGAGGCTGGGCTTTTGCACTCCTTTCTCTTGGGTCTGCTTGGTGTTTGTACCCTGGCAGATGTCCCTGCTCTCTTGCTGATGTCGTTTTTTTTCCACACTAAAGAGACGTTTCAATGATAACAAATAAAAAAGCCCTTCACAATCTCAAGATTGTTGGATGGGCACTTGAAATATTTCATGGAAACAAAATGAGCTTGTTCTTTCACTCAAAATGTAACCCAAGAAGGTAAAAAGATGAAGTCTTGCTTTTTTACTGCTCTTTGTGTGTTGCATGGCATTACATCATGAACTGGAATGTCAGCAATAAGTTATGTTTTGTTTTGACACATGTAGTGATGAGATGAATGCTTTGTTCTGTAGAATCTCAAGGAAACAATTTTTGGCATGCTAATTAACCAGCTTGTCTCATTACAAAGCTCTAGTGAGCCAGACTTATTCTCTGCCTTGTGGTCTACAGGATCAGGTTGGTGAAGGTCAAAGACTCATAAATAGACTACTCAGAACTCTGGAGATCTTTAAAAAAACAAAACCCAGGGTTTCTTGCATACTTTTCCCAGGATCTCTGATTTGATTATAGTTGGTACATTTGGGAAAATTACTTTCCCTTAAATAATCTGTTTTCAGTTATCTGATCTGTATGCCAGACCCAGTATGAAAACTTTGTCAGAATCTTTGCTGATTAAAAAATAGGCATTTACAGCAATACTTAGTTGTGAAATAAAAAATTTTATGATCAAGTTGTTTGAAGATTAATGTGTACTAAGGGAAATCTGTTTTGATGTTCTCCAGTTAACATTATGGCATTGAAAGTTTAAAAGTCCGTGGGAAGAAAGGGAATTAAATCTTGATTATTGTCAGTATAGAAAGCTTAGCTTAAGCTCTTAGCCTTCTCTTGAAACACCAGCATTTCCTTTCCCTGATGAAATTCCTCAGGGGAGATTCTGAAGCTTATCTCAAGGAACCAGTGACCACAGTGTGTTTTCCCTTGCCAGAGCTGGGGTTGTGAGACGCTCCAACACCAGCCCCATGGGGTTCATGAAGATGGGCTCGTGCTCTCCAGTGCCAGCTGACACTGCCCAGGGCGTTGGGCGCAGGTTGTCCACAGGATCTTCCAGACCATATTCTCCTTCACCACTAGGTAAGCACAGAAATGCTTAGCAATCAGTACAGCTTTATCTGGAGCAGTCATTCAGAACTCTAATTCTTGCTTGTAATTAATCTTAAACCACAGTCTGCCTGGCTAGGTCACGTCTGCAGAGGTAATTTCTGTTAAATGGCTCACAGAAGTAAATTAACTAGGTTTTCACTTGCTTTATCTTTGTTTGTAAGTGAAGTATAAAGTGTAAATCCACATTTGGGTTTTTTTGGCGTAGTTGGAACCATACCTGAGCAGCTTGGGCACTGTTGTTGTGGACAACTCCAAGGACATGAATCAAGGAGTAGAAACTTCTCAGGTGAGTGACTTTGGACAATGCAATCAGCATTATTTTGATCGAGCTTCTCAAGCATTTTGTGACGGGATGGGAGAGACACCACACATTAGAATGGGTTAGTAGGAGACACTGAGTTTTTGTGGAGACAGCCCATTTGTGGCCTGGGTGACACCTTTGCCCATAACTAATTCCCCACACAGTAAGACAGCAACTGAAATTTCTTATTCTCAAGATAAAAAAAACAACAACTCTGATGAAGCCTGTCTTTAAAGAGGGCTGGTTTATAATGAATGGTAGTAACATACTTCTCAGAATCTGGTTCTGATAGACCAGCTCTGTCATGCCAATTCTCAGAAAAGGGAGGCAGAGCTGCCAGTGCACAACGTGCAACACGTTTTCATCATTCCCTTGGGAAACGGGCTGGGATCTGATGTTACTGTTGCTAAGCAGTCAGCAAGCTTTGCATGTCATAAATTATTATGGCATGCCAGCAGGGAAAAAAAAAAAAGATCAGGAAGATAGAGGACTTGAAGATGTTTTGAGACTGTTAAAGATGGGATTGCATTGTAATGCCAGAAGGATTTGATATAAGAATATGCAGTTCAGACACTTGTTCTTCTGCTCTGTGCACATTTTGGGTGAATTTTCTTCTCTAGCTAAAATGCTAGTTATACTTTTTATTTTGATTTTCTAAGATGTGGTGTTGGAACTGCATTGTGAGTTTTTTTTCCCCTATTTAAACACTTGTCAAAAACCATTTGGAGGTGATAGAGCCTTCACTTCTTGGAGTAGCCATGTCTGGGAATGTTTCATCCATAGGAAATAAGTTCTGTGATGTGTCTTAGCAATTATAAAGGCAATTTTTATGCCATTGGCTGGTTCAACAAAAGGAATGAGTGAATATTTTGATTTGAAATGGTCTCTTAAAAGTGGAAAAGGGTGTGTTTGAAGAGAATACAAAGCACTGTGTTTACTTTTCTTGTTGCAACTTTTCTTTGGATAGAGTTTTGTCAGGCTGTTGATTTAGTGCCTTTTGCCAGTATCAAACTAACTTTTAACACAGTACTGTTTTTATGGCTGGCAGGGGTTTTAATGTTTCATTTCTTCATATGTTTTCTGCATTCTTTTCCTCCTTGGCTCCACTTCTTAATTTGAGATGATTGCAGTGATATTTCTGTTTGTACAATACCACAAATTGCAGTGAGTCTGTTTCTCAGCATTTAAATGGGTATGAGAAGCAGTTTTTTGCTTTGGGTGAGGTGAGGTCATCTGAGCTGAGATTTTTTCTAAGGACTGAAGATGTCTTTCGTAATGCAGCTTCTGAACTAATTGAGCTGTTCTTGCTGCCAGTGGCAGCAGAGGACACACTTTTAATTCAGAAACCTCCCCTGGGGTGGCAACAACCCTGGAACAGTAACCAGTGAGATTTCAGACTGATTGTAAAAGGACAGGTGAGGACTTCCAGTGCTGTGAGACAGACAAGCAGAGGGATTTCAGGCTAGCGAATTCTTGGCTGGAAAGTTAATGAGAAATGGACTTGATCCCTCTGCTAGAGCTGCAGGCAGACAGGCTGTTCTGAAACATTCTGCCTAATAGAGTGGAATGAAATGAAGTAGCTCATATTCAAAATCCAACTAGCAAAAACATGGGCTTAAGGAGGCTGAAAGATGTGAAGTTTGGGGTGGTTTTTTTGAGCAAACATTTATGAAATTAAGCCTATCTCAGAAGATTCTCGTGGCCAGCTTTTAAAAACCTCTAGTTATATGGTTCATTGTCAGTTTTTCCCTCTTTCTTTATTTTTTTTTTTAAACACGAGTGAAACTGTCACTTCAGTGTCAGTTCTTGGAGGTTACAGACAGGCATTTTCTCTGGGAAGCTGGGACCATAAAGCTGATGTACTGTTTGTAACTTTGCACGTTTCCTTATCATGAGGCATAAAAACATACACCGGGAACAGAATAGTTAATCAAATTTCAGTCTTAATTTTGAAAGAGAAAGGGCATCTTTGAGTAGGTGAGGTGTTTATAAGAGATATTTCCCCAAAGCCCTCTGTTTAAATGCTAACTTGGAGTTCTCCCATTTGCTTTAGGAGGAACTTTGCCCTTGTACCTAAGTGTGGACTTTCTCTGTCAGCTTTAGAAAAAAGATTCAGTCTGAGAGACTAAAAGTTAAACAACTGCTCAAAGTAATGTCCCCAAACTGTTCCATCTGAATAATTTGGCTCTTTTTAGTACCTAGTTTTCTTGCAGGAACATGAGCTGCCTTTGTGTCTGCAGATGAAGTCATTACACACAAAACAAGTCCTTAACATGTGATGTTGCATTCACGCTCTTGTTTGCAAGAATATAATTCCAGGCCTTGAGAACCTCTATTCAGCTTGGAATTCCAGTGCTGGTTATGCCATTCCTGCTGAATCCAACCACTTTATTTGTCTTGGTGCAGGTTGCCAGATGTACTGCAGCTGCCAGGACAGCTGTCAGCCTGAAATTGTGCCTATTTGGCAGCCTGGAGGTCTCATCAATGTGGTGTAGCAATAGTCCAAACAATCCGTGGGCTAAATCCTTTCTAATTGCTATCCAATGAGCTAATCATCAAACACATCTCAGTATTTGCAGTTTAATGTTGTTCTCTGGAATTTTGGGCTTCATCAGTACACTTTCCAAACACTGCAAGTAGAATTTTACCTTACTGTTTGTCATCTCCACAGGTTCTCCTATACCACCATCTCAGTCTCCACAGTCCCTTTTAATGGGAGCGAGGTTGCAGAGTGCTCCTACTCTCACAGATATCTACCAAAACAAGCAGAAGCTCAGAAAGCAGCACTCAGACCCGGTGTGCCCGTCCTATGCTGGGTATGGATACAGTCATTCTCCACAGCCAAGCAGGCCAGGAAGCCTGGGAACATCCCCTACCAAGCACATGGGATCCTCACCCAGGAGCTCAGACTGGCTCTTCAAAACCCCACTGCCAACAATCATTGGCTCTCCCACCAAGGTTTGTTAAATGTCCAGTTCTCAGTAACACAATGCCTGAAACCAAGAATATTTTGGGGTTCTAACTTGGAATTTTTTTTTGTGTGTTCTTGATTCTTAAAGGCAACAGCTCCTTTCAAAATACCTAAAACTCAAGCATCCTCCAACTTGCTGGCCCTGGCAAATCGCCAGGGCTTGGCTGAAACCCCACTGCAGCCTAAAGATATCACTGACCCAAGGGACTTCACACACTTCCACTCCAGCCAGGCAGCTGACAAACAGGCAGGAGAACAGCACAGCAAAACCACCTTTGGCAGGTAGGCACTGCAGGGTTCATAACCCATCCCTGGGGGAGGCAGCTGGGCAGGAGAGCTGCACACAGCTCTCCTGAGGGTGAAAAAGCTGCGAGGGGATGCTGAGGTTTGGTGTGTGCAACAGAAACATTTTGTGCTGGCTATAAATATAGCAGGGACTTCCTGGAGCACTTTGTGTTGCTGTCTACTTCCCTTTTGTTTTGATTAGCTGAATCTGGAATTTCATTGCCTCTGTAAAGCCTGTTCAGTTCTTGCTTGAAAGTCTATGACAGAATCCCAATATACATTTTTTTAAGAGAAAAAGGTCTCTTTATTTTTATGGTTTGCTCTGTTTTAGTAGATCCATGCTAACAAGCAAGATTTCAATACTTAGTTGAAAAATTCTCTGTAGTAAATACCAAGAGTCTTAGTCATCCTTAGTTGCAAGTTGGACGATATTCCTGAATAACTGTTTTTTTGGGAATTCATGTGTTTTCCTGTCCAGGTCTGTTAGTACTGGGAAGCTGTCAGATCAACAGGTAAAGACCACCCTTGGGGGCCAGTTGTACCAAGGCAGTACAGACAGTCTCAACACAGAGAGGCCAATGGATACAGGTAAGGATCACATCCAAGCTGTCTCTGTGTGCCTGGGTTTTTATGGAATGCCAGCTGGATCACAGTTCTGCTTCCAACTTGGATAATTGGTTCTGGCAATTTTTAGCCTCAGCACAGAAGGCTTTTTTTAATGTTTAAGGGGATCTGTTCCATTTCTTTACCATAGCTTTAAAAATAACCAAGACAGGAAAATGCTTCTTATTTCTGTGCTAAACACAGAAATATCTCAACTGCCTATGCTGGCTGGAGGGGTTTGGGATTTTCTGGATTGGTTTTATTTTTAATTCAACATTTGTGGCTTTTTATTTCCTAATTCCACCCTGATTTTATATAAAAGCCAGTTTATGTAATTCTGGGTGTGTGGTTGGGTTTTTTTTGTTCTCCTCCCTAAGCTTGTCCCTTGCCACCAGAAGTTCTCCCTTCCAAACAGGTGGAAGGAGTTTTGCAGACAGAGCTGGTCTTTAGCCTCCAGACCTGTCATGATCTGCCTTTAGAATTTTTCTGTTGTATCTTTTGCTGCAAAACTGACATCTTCAGGCTCTTAGGGAGTCTCTGTTGCTCTTTTCTGGGTGAGAATAGAACACTGAGATATTGAAAGTAAAAAGATAGGTTAAACTGCACCTTAACTCTTTTTCTATCTCACCAAGACTGTCCACTCAGCTTGTTTCTACTTCCTGTCAGAACCTCTAACCAGCCCAGGGCTTGGATCTGCATCAAAGCACGTTGTGTAGCAGTGCTCCAATTTGCTGCATATAATTACTTTGTGGTGTGATTATATGGGATAGGGACTAACTTGCTGAAATGTTCTCTCCTAGCTCCAGCAGGAGCCTATGGAATTGCAATGGCAACTCCATCCATGGGAAGCGGGGCAAGTTCTCGGGCTGTCATGTTCACTGTGGGGTCCCCTCCAAGCAGTGCCACCCCTCCCACCTGTACCCACATGGTCCTCAGAACAAGAACCACCTCAGGTAAGACTTTCCTGGCAGTTGTGTGGACATTTCTCAAAGGCAGCCCTTGGGTTTGTCCACTCCTTGGGCCAGTAGCCTGATTGCTGCCTTGCACAAGGCCTACAGTAAAAGTGCTCTGGAAAGCAGAGATTAATATCAGATGGTTTCTGCCTTTTTTCCCCCTAAAGAGGGTCAAAGGCACAGATTTATAATCCAGCAGCGAGTAACCTCCTGTTTACACAGCTTTTCTCCCTCACTGGGAGCATGATCTCTGTAGCAAAGGGGGAGAGGAAAAGTCAGAATTCTGATTTTTGCCTGCTGCCGTGCATTGTCCCAAACCAGCACACCAAGGGTGGGAGCTGCCTGCATTTTGGAATGTGTCAGCTGTGCTGCCAAATATCAAAGACCTCAGGGTTAAGGGCTCCTGATGAGCAGTGTGAACCACAGCACAACCTGAAATCCTTGTCATCCATGAATCCCAGAATCTGTTAGGAATTGTCCCTGCTGTTACAGCACAGCCTTTGCACTCTCTCCAGAGCTGTGCAAGGAGCAGTGAGAGCCTCTGAGCTGGCTCCTCACGTGCCACTTGCTGTCACCCACAGCCCCAGTGCTGAATCAGACTGAATGTGTGTGTTATTTTTCTTGTAGTGGGATCAAACAGTTCTGGAGGGTCCCTGTGCTCCACTAGTGGCCGTGTTTATATGGGCTCTCCTCCTGGTATTTATATGGGCTCCTCTCCTCCGGGGGCCGAGGCGGCTCCGAGTCTGAAGTACATCCCTTATGGTACTTCCCCTCCCAGCCTAGAGGGCTTTATCACTTTTGAAGCTCCTGAATTGCCTGAGGAAACTTTAATGGAGGTATAAAAACAATCATTTCATGTTTTCTAATGTGTGATGTTGCTGAAACAGATGTGGTAAAAGCAGGATTGCTCCGTGTGCTTTGTAGTTTCCTCTGTGCTGTCTCACATGTTGGTTTTTTTTGTTTAAGATCTTGGAAGTGTTGCTGAATCAGTAGTTGCTAGTTTCCCTTTGGTAGTTATTGCTGGCATTTCATATGTTTAGATAGGTAACCAAAGGAACATGACTGATTTTGTCCAGCAGAGCCTCCCAGAGAGGCCTCTGTTGAATGCCAATGCATGTGGGTGCTGACAGTGACAAAGCCCCTCTGGGGCATTTCATTTCTTCTTCACAGTCAGGGAATGATGTTCAATCATACTTGTGGGAAGACTGTCCTATATTTTTTTAAATGTGTGTGGGAGTGACACGTTAAAACCACAAATTGGGGTGGTCTTTCACCAGAATGCTATTCCTGGAGTGTACATTTCTCAAGACAGATTGCTGTTCTGTTTTTTCATTTACATCTTGCTGGAATGTGTTTGAGTCCCTCAATGTTTGAGATTCAATGTATTGAATCTCTCTTGTAACATGAATGCTTACCAGTATGCTGTATTCTTCCCACAGATAGAGTTTAAAATGTATTTAGACCTGTATTATTAATGAAAATATTAAAAATGTTGCTAAGATATGTTTGATTAGTTTTGAAAGCATCTTTTTGAGGAGGAACTATGCACGTGTAGTGTCTGTTTTACTGACAGAGCAGCAGTGAGTTGTTCACTCCAATTGAAATTTTTAGTCTAGAGTGTAAACTTTGGCTACAGCCACCTTTTAGCACAATTTAATTCTAGAAGCAAGTGTAAATTACAGTGAAGCAGATCAGTTCTTTTGTAGGTATTAAGTCTGTTACATAATAAAAGCCAAATAAATGTTCCTCCTGGCTCTTCATACAAGTGCCAAGCATACTTCTGTATTGCTGATAATAAATTAAGTAATTTATCCCACTTGCGATTCCTTTAGTTCCTCAGGTTTCAACACAGAACTCCATGTACCAATTCCTTTGGCTTTGTTGAAAGACTTAAGTATAAGCTACAATATCTTGCATTCATTAACAAAGAGAGAACAAGTTCAGATCTGTTGGGGCCCATTTGGTTCTGTCACCCTTAATGCTGCCTCTACCACAATGTCATTTCTGCACAGAACTGACAGACCAAGAAATCCTCAAGTGATTAACAAGAGTTTTATATGTGGCTGATGGCTTAGAGTGGTTAAATTGCTGTCATCTTTCCCCCTGACAGAGAGAGCACACAGACACACTGCGTCACCTGAACATGATGCTGACATTTACAGAGTGTGTTCTGGATCTGACAGCAGTGAGAGGAGGAAACCCAGACCTGTGCACTTCTGCTGTGTCACTGTACCAGATCCAGGAGAGCATAGTTGTGGATCAGATCAGCCAGCTCAGCAAAGAGTGGGGGTGAGTATGCAGTCAAACAGGAGAATCAGTGAAGATTCAACACATCCAAATTGTATTGAAACTCTGCCCTTTTTGCTGGGAGTGGTTGTCTTCCTGTAGAGAATCTTTATAGGAATAATTTTTTTTTTTTTTTTATAACAACTGAAGGCAGATCAGAAAGAGCAAAGACAAATAAAAGATCCTTTTCTGGGGAAAGTGGTGAGGAGTGCAGGTGTGAGGTGCAGCAGTGCATTTCTGAGCATGGAAATTCATGTACTAGCTTTTGGCAGATCTGAGCCCTCATCCCTTCCTGTTGCCTGAGGCATTGAGGTGGAGGTTGGGAAGGGAAAAGTGTTCAAATTTGGTTTCACTGGAAAAAACAGTCAATCAGCCCTAATACAAAATCAAAAGCAAGGAGAAATATGAGAAATTTGAAGTGGTGGGAACGGGCAGTTCCACTTCCTGCCTTCTTCCTGAAATAATAAAAACCCAGCAGAAAAACCCTGTGAAGTGTTTGCTTTTCACAACTGAGAATTCCAGGGGGATAGGAAATGAAAAGTACACCCAGTCACTTGTGGCGAGACATTGACCTCGGGCAGAGAGTCCCCACAAATAAGTGCTTCTTTTTCAAATCTCTGCATTTAAAGCAGTTTGTCTTTGCTGCTGCAGCTCCTAAATGAGCAGATGTCCCCTCACCCTGTGACAGAGCATCTGTGAAGGGAAGGGAGGGGAGGGGTGGAGCTGCATTTTAAACATCTGTCTTCCTTTTCTGCTCTTGTTGGGTCCTGTGGGGTGTTGTGGTTAAAAAGTGGTGTCTGCCCCTGGCTTGAATGCATACAAAAAAGGTGTTTTGATGCATAAATTACTTTCTTTTCCCCCCTCTTCTCCCTAGACAAGTGGAGCAGCTGGTGTTGTATATGAAAGCTGCCCAGTTACTGGCATCTTCTCTGCATCTTGCCAAAGCACAGGTCAAATCTGGGAAACTGAACCCATCCACTGCTGTTAAGCAAGGTAGATGCAACATCATCTAATTTGCTTTGCTTGTGAATTTTCTTTGTTGATACATCACTCAGAAAGCTTAAGTTGCAACATTTGTTTTGTTTTTCTTCTCTACAGGAGGTCTGTAGATACCTAAAATTGCACAAGTCTGATAGTAAACACCCAGAAACAGTTAGGAAATGGGTATTCATTAACTTGAAATGGAAATTATTTGGTAGCTATTCAAGTCATAGAAATGGTGGAGTAAATAAACACTAAAAGCAGTTTAAACAAGTTTACTTTGCAAAGCTGAACTTGGGCTGAGTTGTTGTTTGGGTTTTGTTTTAGTTTGGGGTTTTTTTTAATTTCTCCTTACCTTTCTCCCAGTTGTGAAAAGCCTCAACGACAGATACAAATTCTGTATTGGAATGTGCAAAAAATTGACAGAAAAGTTGAATCGTTTCTTTTCTGACAAGCAGAGGTTCATTGATGAAATCAACAGTGTAACTGCAGAGAAACTCATCTACAGCTGTGCTGTGGAAATGGTAAGTCCCTCCTTTTCCCTGAACTATAGGAATTGCTGCCTTCTCTCACATACCTCTTCTACATGACCAGAAAATAGAATTGATATTCTCAGTGACCACAAAGGAAACTGAACTGCTTTAATGATGAGAGGGAATTCTTTGTGTCACACAAAAGATTCTGGCAAATACTGTGCTTAACCCTGATAATGGTGGTGTTGTGCACAACGGATTTGTTTCTTTACAAGAGAATGCAGGTGTAAGAATTAGCATATTTATTCATATCAAAAAGTGCTTTTATAGATTTTTTTTTTTTGTGCAGAATATTCTCAATTACCACAGCACAGGTGCTGTGTCCTCTCAGAATCATAGAATGGTTTGGAAGGGACCTTAAAGATCATCTGGTTCCACCTTCATTTTTGTTGTCTCAGTTACAAAAACACATCAGCTAAATTAAAGCTGAAAAATAGTTTCTTAGTGACACTTTCAGGTGATTAATTTTGAATTTTTCATTTTGCTACTTGCCTAAAGGAGTTTCTGAAACTGAATGTCCTGACTGGTTGCAGGTGCAGTCAGCAGCTCTGGATGAGATGTTCCAGCAAACTGAAGATATCACATATCGATACCACAAGGCAGCCTTGCTGCTGGAAGGACTGACTAAAATCCTGCAAGACCCTGCAGATATAGAAAACGTGCACAAGTGTAAGTTCAGCTGAATGATGAAAATTATATGGAATTACCATGGTGTGAAATAACTCTGGCCATCACCTGTCTTGTGTCTCTCTCTGCAGATAAATCCAGCATCGAGCGAAGGCTTTCTGCACTCTGCTACAGCACAGTGGCTGTGTATGAGCAGTAGGAATATCCTGAGGACCAGATGGTGTGAACATAAGGGACCACATCAGTGATACTGCACTTTTTTCACTACAGCTTCATTGTTGTCCTTGTTCTGCCCCATGTGGAAGATGATTCTTACATTTCTGTGGTGACTACCAAAGAAACAGCAGCATATTCAAAGAGGAGAAATTCCAAAAGTACACTTGCCTTACCAATCCAGCAGCTCCTTTTCCTTCCTAGCAACAGAATTTAAAAGAATCTCTCTTCACATTTCAAACTGATCCTTGTATGTGTGCTTTGAACTCGAATGATCAGGGTTTGTTGTTTGTTTTCCACGTGAGGTTTTTAGAGAGTGGATCCTTCTGCATCAGGTACAAAAAAGACATTTCCCTCAGAAGATTCTCTCAAGAGTTTTTAAGCTGTTCAGTAAAATGTGGCTGAGTAAATTTGGGAAACCCTAACCATGTGCAAGTGCTGCTTGAAGCTTTTTGGGGCTCAGCTGCCTTGTCTGGGAGCTCACCTGTTGTACACATGGCTCAGGTTGTCATATGAAGGGATGGCAAACACGCTCTTACCCCGGGGGAGAAGTGGAGATGGAAGAAATTCTCTCCATCTGTGCAAAATCCCTAGGGGATTTTCAGCTGATGTGGATACAATTAGATGATCTTCTTCCAAAATATTTTATTTTGCACTAATTTACTAAAGCAACTGTATATTCATTTTTGAAGAACTATATTAAAAAAAAAAAACTAGAGAAAGAAGGCACAATGGACTTGGCTGAATTTCATTTCAGTGTACATAAAATTCTTTTCAGAATTTCAAATGTAGCTTCTAGAAGACTTTCAAACAAACTGTGTAAAAACTTGTATTCATGTGAACCTTTCCATTTTATACCTATTTGTCTAATACTTGAGTAATTACTGCTCTGGACTTTCTCAGTAATAGCAATGTTGAGTTGCTGGCTGTTTGCTTTTTCTATAGATTTGGTTGCATCTTTTGTTGTGCATGCAATATGTGCATTAATGCCTGCAGTCTTTAGGGGGTGTAATGACAGTTCTCTGTAGTTTGTTTCTTGGGCAGTATTACAATAAATACTGTAAACTGAAAGGTTCTGCACAGAACCATGCAAAAAAAAAAAAAAAGAAAAAAAAACAAACCAGAAAATAATGTTGTGGTTTGAGATGCTGATAAAATGATGTAGAATCTCTACATATAGAGTGTGTGAAAAATCAGGATTATTTTGTGTGCATTTTGGGGGAGAGGTGGGAAGCTTCATTTAGCCTTATAGGCATTGTCATTTCAAGCATCCCATGAGATCATCAGGACAGCGATTTGCAGAGTATTTAGGCAGATCAGCTTCTCTGGAAATGGTTCCTATACTTTATTTTTGGGACTTTTTTGTTACTCAACTGCTTGAATACTTGAATAAACCATTCTCCAGGACAAAATCATTTTAATCCTCTTAAACACAGTGGTCTGAACTATTTGACAAAGTTGTACAGGGCTTACACATCAAAATATTGTTTCAGTGTTGGGATAACCATGTGTTTCCTTTACTTTGACAGAGTAATGTACTTTTTACCTTATTTATCTGTATGAAATTCCAACAGTTAATTTGAAAGTGTTTGTTTATATAATGTTTGTACTTTTAGGTCTTTAATACGGTGTTTCTACCTCTCCTTTGTAATTGCATGCATTATTCTTGGAACTAGGTAATAACTCACTGAACTGTTGCGTAATAGCCTTTTTATTATGGCCTGTATAAATGTATATTAAGGTAAAAATAAATACTGACACTAGAAGTGTTTCTATGGTACAACTGAGTTTCTGAGTCTCTGTGACCTGAGGTGTTAAATTTAGGAAAAACTCTCTACTTGGCTGGGTAAAAAAGTTGGTGAATGTTCCCCTCAGCAGCTGGACCTGCCAGCAGGGCAGGATGGGGCAGCATCCTTGAGTTCATTATCTCTGGATTGCTCTGGCACAAACTGTCCCTGAGTTTGTTCTTCCCTGGCTTTGGGAAGACAATTTGCCCTGCTTTTTTTTTTTTTTTTTTTTTTTTTTTTTTTTTTTTTTTTTTCCCAAATTTTTTTTAACTTAGATTGGAAAAGGAAAATGCTAAGTAAGATCCTGGGTAACAGCTGTATGATCTTTCAACAAGGTGCTTATTTGTTACCTCGAGCCAAAAGGAGCTGTCTGGGTTGCCAGAAGAGCATATACAGAGCTAATTGACAAAAGCTGGCAGGAAGTTACAATTTCTATCCAAAGCTGACCAAAAATGGGCTTTGTTCACCTTCTGGCTCATACCCTCTGCCCAGCTGAGGTGTGCTGTGGCAGCTGCTGTGTGGCTGTTGTATTTTTCAGTTGTGCTATTAGATTTTTCCGAATTTATAATTAAAAACCCCTCCACTTGTGAGTGGCACATAAACAGGACGAGGAAGGAGTGAGCTGGGAATGCTAATGACACATCTGAGCCCAAATCTGGGAACAAAGCAACAGCCTTAGTGCACAAGTCTAGGAGATAGGCTGCTTTTCTCAGGAACTCACTGGGTTTTGTTGGTTTTCTTTCTTTCCTTTCAGGATTCAAGCTTGTTCTCCTTCCCCTCTTGCCAGCAAGGCTACAGCTGCACAAACAGGAGGAGAAGAAAAGGGCTATTCTTGCTGGCTGTTTTCAGGAGGAGGAGACCAATGTTCATGGCCTGTCTTTCTGCATAAACTCATTCCACAGAGATCCTGAAGCTGTCCTCTGTCTTTGGCTCTCCGTGCTGAACAGCAGGTGCTTGTTTTCACCAAATACTTTCTTTTCCCCCACCTTTGAAAGATAGGAGTTGAAAGGAGAGATTTGATGTGCTTTTCTAGCTCAGCTCTCCAGCATCTCCTCGAGTGTTCTGCAGTTGCTCTGCTCTGTCCATTTTGTAAAATGTCAGTTGAGGAATCTAAAACACATTTCAATTCTGACATTTGCTGCTTTTCATAAGCAAGAAGTTGAACTCAGCCCTTCCTCTGACACAGAAGAGGAAATGCAGCTAATTTGACTTGAAACCAAGCTGCTCCAAGTTATTCCAAGAAGCATTTTGAGGGGTGAGTTGTTCTGGGACTCTCTGGGTTTTGCATAGTTCTTGATATTATCTTGTACAGTTACATCAAGTTATTACCACATCACCTCAGGGTTCAGAGGCAGGAACTTGTGATTCACCCATGTCACAGTGCTGTGCCCAGCTATACCAAAAAGGGAAACCTGCTTTTCATCTGGAGCAGGGAAAGCTGAATCCTGCTGCTTCCAAAGCTCGTTGAGGCTCTGAAATTCAGATAGGCTGGCTTGTGACCTGACTTGTGACCCGCCTCCTTTTGATTCCTGCTTCCTCTCCTATTTTGCTGGGGTTTTTTTATTTTATTTAAATTTTGATCCTTTGACTTTTTTGTCTTCTCTGAGCTCTGCTTGCTATCTTTTTTGGCTGTCCAGGATGCCTTTCAAAGTCTTTAAGCAAATCTCTTTTTACCCTGAACTTTCCCATCTGACCTGAGCCACAGCCCTGGCTGTGGCTTTTCCCAGAGTGCCCCCACAGCTCCTCCTTCCTGCAGAGGAGTGAAGTCTATCAGGGTATCCCCTCTCCTGAGGTCTCCAAGTCAGCTGGAGCCCAGCTGAAGGGAGCCTTGGCACTGCTGCTTGGGACAAACACCTTTTCAATAGGCTTTTGTGCCCAGCAGCCTCCCCCCTCCTCGCTGCCTGAAAGCCAACCGAGTGCCTGTGGGGCTGTTGAGTCTTGTTGCAGTCCTTGTGCCAATCATTCCCATTGTTTCTTTGTGTCCCTTTCACATTTTCCATGGCCTGAACTCTGTCCACAATGCAGCCCACAGCCCAGGGCTCTGTGTGACACAGAATCTCCTTCTTGCGAATGTGAGATCAGCCACAGCTTTCAAAACAAGTGATGCCATAAATGAACTGAGCTGCATTGATTCCTGTAGGTTCCTTAAAACCTCTCCCTGTTGTTCATCTTCTGTACCCGCTTTTATGGTCGAGTGCTGTTTGGGTTTTGTATCTGGCTGGGTTGTGTGACTTCCAAAAAACACTTGGAATTTGACACTCAGCAGGCATTTAAGCAGAGATTGAGGACTGTAGCTGGAAACTTCAAGTTCTGTGAGTGTGGTGTGTGATCTAAAAGGACATTTATTGATTAGCTGTGTCATTTGGTGGACTCTTGAAACCAAATACTGCACAGTTTATCTTCCAAACCAAAGTCCTCCTCCCCCAGGCTCTGCTGGATGCTTTTGGAAGCAGGGTAAGGATCAGCACAAAGGGCTGCTCCCCAGGGCAGGGCAGGAGCCTGCATCACTGCTGTTAATTGACTCCAAGAGAGGAGTGAGGGGAGAGGGGAATCTTGAGCTCAGCTTCTCAATAAAACACCTCTTGCTGCTGTAACTACAGATTAGAACCACCCCCCAGCACTGCCTACCTCCCAGTTCCTCTGGAGTTCCATTGCTTTCCCATAAATAGCTCCCTTTATTGTTTCTTAGTGCTTGAATTAAAATAGAAAACACTGCCAGCTCCCAGGCGTGGGGAGCACGGGGTATTCCTGTGTCTCACTCAGGATCACACACTTCCCTGAAATCCACGTGTCTCACCCAGCTGAGACTCTGCAATGCTAAAAATGCCCTGAGCCTTGTCTCCTGTCCTTAACTGGCCAAAAGGTGTCCCTGACAAGGACCAAAAGGTTCTGTCTCCCAGGATGTTGCCTCGTTTCTGTGGAGGTTTATCCCTGCTGCCCACTTGGAGCTGGGACATTTGCTCCCAGTGTGTGCTGCCAAGTACCAGCAGCACTGTTGTGACATGAAAACCCTCTGGGGGCTGATGGGTGAGAATTGTACAAGCTCTGGAGAATCCATCCACCTCCCTGCTCCTGCTGCCACCCTGGGTTGGGTGCATTGCAGCACCATTTCCCCAGGCACGATGTAATGCTCCATGCTGAGGCTTTTACTCTGATTGCAGTTCTATTAATGCCTTATCCCAATTCCCTTGGGCCTGCACAGAGCTCCAGCCTGCAGTGCCTCCAAGGATACTTACAGGATAAGGGGAAATATTTACATCAGGTAATGGTCATGTGAGGAACATTCCTGCTTCTACCCATGTTTTCTTCAGTGCAAACCCAGCTTCTCTCCATACACCACCTGGAAGGGCTCTGTCAAGCCCAGCCTGTTTTTCCTTCTCATGTTGCCTCCTGCACACAAGTTTCAGCAGTTGCTCATGTCATTCTTCTCCACAGTGGGGTGTTTACTGCTGAAATCTGTGCAACAGCTTGTGAAATGTTCCTGCTGAGCCGTAGCCCCGGAGGTGTTAGGGAAGCCAGCTGACCACAGAAGCCAAGCTTGGTGTTCGGGGAGATTCAGATTGTGCTGTGTGGTTCAGCACAATTTGAAGCCAAAAGGGCACTCCCAGCTTCAGAGGGCTGTGTTCATGGGGGAAAATGGGATTAAACTTTGCAGGAGAAGGGGTGCCCAGGTGCAGGAGTACCCAGGTGCCAGTGTGTCACAGAGGTGTGGAGGGCATGGATTTAGTGGGGTGCAGCTGCAGCTGAGGAGCTTTACCAGTAAATGGCCTGGGTAAATCAAGTCACGAGAGGCAGCGTGTAACAACCTGCGGGCAATTTTTAAATAAGCCCCGTGCTTTTCTTAGAACAAGTTGTGGCAGGTCTATTTTTAACCGGAATGTGCCCAGCCTTGACTGAGCTCCCTTCTCTGAGGTGGTTTGTTTTTTGGGGTTTTTTTTGGCTCGTTCCCCACGCCACGACTGTATCAAGGTGAATTCGACCGTCCAGCCGGCCTTTTCCTGCCTCCTCCGAACAGCATCTGCCCGGCTTTGCTGCGCTTGCGGCCGCTGGCAGGGCAGGGCCACCGGCGGGTGCCGCTGCCCCGTTCGTTCCCCGCTCCTTGCCCCGATAAGGCTCCGCAGGGACTCTGCCCTCCGCCCGCAGAGCGGCCCCACGCCCCGGCAGCGTTTCACAACCGGCCCGGCAGTGCCAGAGCCGCTGCCAGCCCCGGAGCGCACGGAGGACTGCGGCAGCCTCGCACCCCGCCCGCAGCGCAGCGAGCACGGCAGGAGCATCCCCGACAGCGGCAGTCAAGGTAGCGGCGGTACCGCCGGTCCCGGGGACGGCGGCGGGGACACGGCCTTCACCCCGCTCTGCTTTTTCCTTCTCGTCTGTCACACCGAGACCCTCGGGCGGGGAGGGGGAGCGGCGGCCCCGCGGCCTCGCCCGTTCCGCTTCCGTCATGTGAGCGGAAAGAGGAAGCGGCGGCGGCGGCGACCCCGGTGGGCGGCGGGGCCGCGGGGGCGGAGGGTCCTGCCCGGGGCGGAGGGCACCGGCCGGGGGGAGAACCAGCAGCTCGCAGTCACGGTCTCGTAACCACTGCCACGGTTGTCGCCCCAGCCCCGGTGTCGCTCGGGGGTCCCCGCTGTTCCTCGGGGAAGGGGGGGAGGAGGGGTCCCCATCCCGCCGTGTCCTGGCCGGGTGTCGCTCGGTACCGCGCACGGACCCCGCGCTCCGCCCCGCCGGGAGCAGCCCCCGGGTTATTGGTGACATCCCCGCGCTCCCACCGACGCCCTGCGCTGCTTTTCAAACTTTTCTAACTCGGCAATTACGTAAGGTTTCAGAGAGGCGCGGTGGAATTAGGGCCGATCGGCGGCGTGTTCGCTGCCTGGAGATGGGGCGGGGGCTGCGGCCGGAGGGTGGGAGCGTGTCCGGTGCTTCTGGGGACAAGCCGGGGTGTGTGTGGGGAGGGACGGTCCGTGGTGAGCTGGGTGTCGCCGGTGTCCCCTCAGCGCTGAGCAGCCATGGAGAGGATGCAGCAGATCGTGGGGCGGGCCAGGGCCGCCTTCAACTCGGGCCGGAGCCGCCCGCTGGAGTTCAGGATCCAGCAGCTGAAGGCCCTGGAGAGGATGGTGCAGGAGAAGGAGAAGGAGATCCTGGCAGCCCTCAAGGCGGATCTGAACAAGGTCTGAGTCGGGGAGTTTCTCCCCTCAGCCGTGCACGGACAGTGGTCGGCCCTGAAGGGAAAGTGGGAAGGCCAAGGGCTGCCTTTTTGCTCTTGTCCCCCTTGGGCCTGGCTCCCACTGTGGCCTGCCACCATTTCTAAGAAGTAATTAGTGTAAGGCAGGACTGCAAAGGCAAATCCTGGTTATCAGGTTTTGGGTTCTGCATCACACACCCAGACTGGCTATCTCTGGCAAGGTATCCTTTGGGGCAGCCCTGCCAGTGACAGACATTTCGAAGCAGCAGGGCTGTGATGGTGGGTGTGGCTGGTGGGTGCCTTTGCCATCACCTCTGCCTTTGCCATCCCCTTCCCAAGCTCCCTGTTGTTTCAGTGTGGGCCCAACGCCTATAGCCAGGAGATCCTGGGTGTGCTGGGGGAGCTGGCCCTGACCATGGAGAAGCTGCCATCCTGGGCAGCCCCTCAGCCTGTGAAGAAGAACCTGCTGACCATGAGGGATGAGGCCTACATCGGCTACGAGCCCCTGGGCGTGGTGCTGGTCATTGGGGCCTGGAACTACCCCTTTGTGCTGGTCATGCAGCCCCTGATCGGGGCCATCGCAGCAGGTGGGGACCCAGCACAGCCCCGGCCTTGGTGGGTGCTGGGGGAGAGGATGTGAGGGCTCAGTGTTGGTGCTGTGTCTGCCCTGCAGGCAATGCCGTGGTGGTGAAGCCGTCAGAGGTCAGTGAGAACACGGCTAAGCTGGTGGCTGAGCTGCTCCCTCAGTACCTGGACAAGGTGAGTGTGGATGACATGAGTGTCTTGATCTGTCCTGCTTCCAAAGGGCACCTGCAGGTTTATGACAAATCCATTGCCTGCTCCCTTCAGAGGAGCATAAGGAGGCATAGGGAAGGTTGAATTGCTGTTAGAGTCCAAAGGTACGTTGACAGAGTCTCTCTGTGTTTGTGCCTGTGCTTACATAGCACTGCTGCAGTGTGACAGCCTTTCTGACACCCGTGGCCATATGCAGAGGTGTGTATGTACTTCTCACTGCAGGAGCTGCTCTTTTGGAGCTGTGCTGGGGATGCCCTTAGGTCAGCACAGGTTGTGTGGGATGCTGGCAGTGCCTGGCTCTTCCTGAGAATTGAGCACTGTGTGTTCCATGGCAGTATGTCCTGGGTTTTCATGTCCTACTGAACTGCACTCATAGGAGGAGATGTTGTTCCTCCTCCTCTTGCCTGGCAGTTCTGTATCCCTTGCACTGTGTCACTGAGATAGACTGTTGCTGTCACTGCACAGGGCCCTGTGGAGTTTCCTCCAGGGAGTTCATGCTTTCTCTAGGTGGGAGGCAGGGGCAGAGGAAGAAGATAGCCCTTGGGAGAGCCTGGCAGCCATATGTGCCCTGATTCTTACTGTGTGGGAGCAGCTCTGCAGCCACACTCAGCCCTGGCCTCAGCCCACAATTCTTTTAGTTAATGTGGCACAAAGTGGGAAATGAAGCTTCATCTCAGGGGAAGGAGCAGAGTATATATCTGATACCACTATCTTTTGTCCCTATTATGAAGTAGCCCACAAATAAGTCTGCTCTCTGCCACATGCAGAGCTGCTGCCTTGATGTGAGTGCTTTGAACCAAGGTAACTCTCAGGTTTATGTTTGCCCTGCAGGAGCTGTACCCTGTGGTCACTGGAGGAGTTCCTGAGACAACAGAGCTGCTGACCCAGAGATTTGATCACATCCTCTACACTGGCAATACTGCAGTGGGCAAAATTGTGATGGCAGCAGCTGCCAAGCACCTGACCCCTGTCACCCTGGAGCTGGGGGGGAAGAGCCCCTGCTACATCGACAAGGACTGTGACCTGGCTGTCGCCTGCAGGTCAGGCTGCTGCACCCTGGATGGGGCCTCAGCAGTGGGACAGGGGGACATCTCTGGGCCAGCACCCCCAGCTCAGGTGCTGGCAGCCGGGCTGAGGGGTGTGCAAGGGAGTGACCATGGAGAAACTATGTCCCTTTCTCCCTTATCACAGGAGGATAACGTGGGGCAAGTACATGAACTGTGGGCAAACCTGCATTGCCCCAGACTACATCCTGTGTGACCCATCCATCCAGAGCCAGGTGGTGGAGAATATCAAGGCGACTCTGAAGGTGAGGGAGGAGTCCCTTGTGCCGTGGGAATTGTCCCAGGTGGGATTTCCTGGAGCTGTGGCTGTTGGAAGATGTGCTGAGCACTTTTGGTTCTGCTGTGCCCTTTGTCAGGAATTCTACGGGGAGGACGTGAAGTCGTCTCCAGACTATGAAAGGATCGTCAACCAGCGTCACTTCAAGAGGGTCAAGAGCCTGCTGGAAGGGCAGAAAATTGCTTATGGAGGAGAGACTGATGAGGCCTCCTGCTTCATAGGTGCTCCTGGCAGCTGCTGTGGAGGGGAGGTGGTAGTGGGTGCTTTTAGGGGGCTGTGTGTCTGTGGCTTGCTTGGTTATGTTGAACAGACCTGTGATAGGCCAGCTCTGTGTCCTGCTCATGCTGTTCTCCCCTTCTCCTGTTTGCTGCAGCACCAACCATCCTCACTGATGTTTCCCCGGAGTCAAAGGTGATGGAGGAGGAGATTTTTGGGCCGGTGCTGCCCATTGTGACTGTGAAGAGCGTGGAGGAAGCCATTGAGTTCATCAACCGTCGGGAGAAGCCTCTTGCCCTGTATGTGTTCTCCAACAAGAAGCAGGTGGGTCTGGGCTGTGCCAGAGGAGATGAACATTGTTGACACTTAGCTCCCTTCTCAGTATCCTCAGTTATATGGTCTGGTCTCTTCTTTGAGCCTTTTTTATGTTTAGCGGGGTTTTTTTTCTTTTTCTAGTTAATCAAGAGAGTCATCTCAGAAACCTCCAGTGGTGGTGTGACTGGAAATGATGTCATTATGCATTTCTTCCTCTCAACTTTGCCTTTTGGTGGTATTGGTAAGTTACTGGACCTCCTTAAGAATTGGGACTTGCTGCAGTGTGTCCCAGGGAGCAGCAGCTCATGGTTTGTGTCTGGGTATCCCTGTGCCTGCTACAGCCCAGGAGTCTCTGTGCAGCAGATCTTAATAATAATGATAAGTTCTGGGAATGCATAAGGACAGGGGCCAGGAGGGAAAAACCTTTGGGTGTATTTTTGGAAAGACTGAAGCATCTAGTGCAGCCTGATGTGAAAGGTGCATGAAAAACATTCGCTGCAATCACAGCAATTGGTGGAAATCAGCTGAGGAAGAAGAGGGTTGGAATACAGATGGACATCGTAGAGACTGAGAAGTGCAGCAGGGGGAAGGGTCAGCAGTCCCCAGGTGAACAGAGGTTTTTCTGGCTGAGGCTGAGGAGTGAGCTGCCTGGCTGTGTCCCCCAGGTCACAGCGGGATGGGCGCCTACCACGGCAAGCACAGCTTCGAGACCTTCTCCCACCGCCGCGCCTGCCTCATCAAGGACCTGAAGATGGAGAGCACCAACAAAATGCGGTACCCACCTGGCAGCCAGAAGAAGGTGGATTGGGCCAAGTTCTTCCTCCTGAAGCGGTTTAACAAGGCCCGAATTGGGCTCTTTGTCCTGGCCCTGCTGGGGGTTGTGGCAGCAGTGATGATTAAGGTGAGTTTTGGGTCTTTGCTGTCCATGACAGTGCATGCGCAATTTATCTGATCTGTTCTTTGCAAATGCAGCCCTTTCATAAAGCCTGACCTCTTTTTCTGTCTTATGATGCCTGTCCCACCTTAAATTCTTACCTTCTCACTCTTGCAAGCAGTTTGTAGAATAGGAGTATCCCCGGAGAGATCTCACAGGCTGCTGTACTCCTTGTTGCTCTTCCCTGGTAGGTGACACCCGTGGGATGCTCCCTCCAGAGGCAGAGGTTGGTAGTTTTGGACTGGTTAGGAGTGATTCTCATTCCAGGGCTTCCTTCAGCAGTGTTTGAGCTGCCTCACAGCCCAGAGAGCTGCAGTCTTGTGCTTTGGCACCCTGGGTAGGGAAGCTGAGTCCCAAAGCCGGGGTTAGCAACGAGCTCTTGTTCCACCTGGCCCATTGCAGCCCCTGTCTGACCTCAGCTCAATTATTCCCATTTCCTCCCTGGTTTCCCGCTGGGTAGTGCGGAAGGGTGGGATGTCCTCTCCTCTCTGCAGGAGGCAGAGGCCTGCAGGAGGCTCAGGATGCCTCCTCAGGTGGAGGAGCAGGATCTGAATCTCTTAAGCGTGATCACTGTTGGTTGTCCGTGTCTGACAAACCAGACACTACATGTGCCTTCACTGACTGCTCCGTGGGGTTTAGTGAGCTTAAGGGAGCAGCTCCTGAGGGCACAGGAGGTGGCAGGGTGGATCAGACCTCTGCACTTCAGTCTGTGTAGTTACTGCTGCGAGGAGACGCTCGGGAGCCAAACATCCCACAGGAAATAACCTGCCCACATAATCCAGGAAGAGATGTAAGAGCCAAGAACTGCCTCGAGGCAGCAGCCAGGGAGGCAGGCCCTGTGTAGGGGAACGAGGAGGGGGAAACTCACGGCATCTTGAAATCATTTGGGTTTCTCAGAGCCACCAGCCTGTGCTGAAGAGAAAAGCCCTCTTGGTTGTGCTGGCTGTGCAGAGGCTGGGCTGGCCCAGCGGGTGGTAAGGAGGAGCAGGTTTCAGAGCACTGCTGTGGCTGTCACAGTGAGGTAGGAGCCTTTTTCTTCTCCTGTGTGTAGACCTAGTTTGAGATTGGGAAAAGCTTGGGAGATGAGTGAATGTGGGGCTGAGCCAGAGCACGGTGCTTTCCCTGGCTTCTCAGTTGACCAGTGCATGCTGAGGGGCAGGAGGCAGGAGAGCTGCACGCTGGGGAACTCCCTGACTGAAGGGGCTTTGCTTCAAGCTGTTCTAGCAAGGGAGTTGGTTTTGTCTCAGCAAATCCTTTACAGGACGTTGGTGTTGTGTTTTGCTTTCACAGGTGGTTAACTGATGAAGAGAGGAGAAGGCACCATGTGCACGTCATACTCTGGGTGCTCGCTTTGTGTCTGTTTCCTTAAGCTGGGAAGTCATTATTTTCTTTTGTTCTGGGTGATTTCAGTGAGCTGTCGAGCACACAGAGTAGCCTTAGAGAGGCACTAACCACCAGAAGGCTCAGATTCCTGTTTACTTAAAAGCCATGCTGGAACAGAGGGACCAGTGGGGACAAGCTCTCTGAAGGAGGACTGCAGAGCAAGAAATTCCCATCCCTACCTCCACCCTGTACCATGCAGAGCATCCAGGGACACACAGTGTCCTGCACCAAACCAATCACCTTCCTTCAGCGACCAACAGGAGCTGAAGTTTCAGCAATCCTTGGGTTGGCAGTGTTTTCCCTGCAGTTTTGGGGATGGCCTGAACACCCACCCTCTTGGTGACAAGGCTGAGACAGGCCCTGCTGCCCGATGCATTTGGCCAAGAGTGATGGCTGTGAATAAACCCCAGTGAGATTCCCCTTGCCATTTAATTGAAGTGAAACATTCTCACAGATCTCTGCAAACCAGAATCATCCACAGCTGGTCGGGGTTCTGTGTTTCATCATGTGCCTTTGACAGTTATTTAGCAGTTAGAAAATTCCAAGGGTGATGCCTGCACTGCCTGTGTTGTGCTGATGAGTGTCTCATGCTGGAGCAGAAGAACATTCAGGCCTGTTCAGAGAAGTGAGAATGACAAATACCTTGTGGATTAGCCCAGCCCCACACAGCCACTTGCTTATTCCCAGTGGGATGGGGAAGAGAACTGGGAGAAAATGAGAAAACTTGTATGTTGAAATAAAAATAGTTTAATAGGTGAAGTGAAAACTGGGCTTGCAGGCAGATTAAAGCAAATTAAGGAATTTGTTCATTAACTCCCCTCATCAAGCAAGTGTTCAGCCATCCCCAGGAGAGCAGGGCATCATCACACCTGGTGGTGACTTGGAAAGACAATTGACTCCCAATGACTCCCAATGTCACAAATCCAAAACAGCACTATCCTTCTACGGAGAAACTTAGTGTCTGACCTGAAAATTAACTTCATCCCAGCCAAAGCAGTACAAAGCTGTTCCTGCTCAGATTCCTCCAAGGGAAAACAATTAGTGGAAGAGTATGTGTGCTCCTTCATGTTTGAGCTTCTCAGGATGCTGTAATCTTGCACTGGGGGATAATGTGGGGCTTGTTCTAGCTTGGGAGAAGGATGCTGAAGGAATTGAAGGTGAAAGAGCCTTAGAATTATTAATGTTAAAGCAAATTTTAAAATTATTACTAAATGCAATTACTGTAGAGTAGAAAATTATATTTACTGTGCAATAAGTGGGATTTCTTCATGTCTGGTGAAAATCCATGTGCTAAGCCTTTTTGATGATACATTTTGCAAGCCACTAAATAAACACTGAGAATTTAAATAATAAACCCAGTGTGGTACATCCTTGCAGTCTCCTGAGGAATCCTGCTCTGCTGGTCCCAGCTCTGGCCATGGCTTGACTGAATGGCACAGGTGTGTTGTGAGGTGGCCCTGGCACAGTGGAGAAGGCTCCCCCAGAGCTCTGTTGGGGCACTGAAAACGCCCCTGGAGCCAGGCAGGGAGTGGGGTGAGCCAGCAGATGAGCTGGCCTGTTTCCCCCTTTCAAATCTATGCCTGGATTGCCCCCCACCTGCCTGGTTGGGGTGTTTTAGATCCCAGCCTGAGCGTTGTCTCCTGGCAGCAGCTGTGGGTCCCCAGCCTCCTGTGCCTGGCGTGGGCAAAGGCACGCGGTCCCTGCCAGCCCACACCGGGGCTGAGTCACTGCCCCGGCTGGGTGCAGCCACCCAGGGCTCCACAGCCCGCGAGAGAATTGGGTAAAGGGCATCCTGTATCCAGCAAGAGCCCTGGAGCAGAGCCAGCTCTCCCGTGGGAGGAGGGATCGCCCTCAGCCATGGCAGGGGAAGGGCTTGTGCCTGCTCGCAGTCGCCACAGGAGGCTGGTGGAGAGAGGAGCTTCTCTGAAGGTAACTTGCTTTTTTCCTTTGTTTTTTAATGAGTCACTTTGCTTTCTTGGGCTGTGTCACGCAGCGGTGGGAGTGGGCTGGGAAGGGCAGGATTTAACTGTTGTGAGGGGATCGTGATGTCTTGTTTGGTCAGGCAGGGATGCAGGACCAGATCTCTGGTTCTGCTTAAAGAGGGAAATGCTGCTCCTGGGAAGCAGGGTGAAGCCTCTGCAGTGTTTTGTCATGTTTCTCTGCAGACATGTGAAGGTTATGGGGGAGATGGTTTGAGGCTGGCTCAGGGCACACAGCTCTGCTTCCAGCTGGCTGCCCACCCAGGCCACGGCCATCTCTGTGTCTTCTTACCTCCTTGGGAACGTCCCTGTGAGCAGAGAGTGGAGTGGCTGGTGGGTTTGGGAAGCTTAGAGAAAGCACCCACAGAACAGGATCGATCAGCCAAGCCCAGATTGCTGTGAGAGGAGCCCTGTGCAGGTGGAAGGGGCTCGGATGCTGTGAGCCCTGAGCACTCAGCTGGGGAGCGGGATCTCCTCTCCATGGAGGAGAACTTCTCCAGGCCTTGCTGTGGGTGGGACACCTCATGGAGGTGTTCCCAGGGCTGAGCAGCCCTCGGTGGCCCTGTGGTGAGCTGGGTGTCGCCGGTGTCCCCTCAGCGCTGAGCAGCCATGGAGAGGATGCAGCAGATCGTGGGGCGGGCCAGGGCCGCCTTCAACTCGGGCCGGAGCCGCCCGCTGGAGTTCAGGATCCAGCAGCTGAAGGCCCTGGAGAGGATGGTGCAGGAGAAGGAGAAGGAGATCCTGGCAGCCCTCAAGGCGGATCTGCACAAGGTCTGTGTTGGCAGGGAGGGTCTCCCTGTTTTGCTGGGCACGGACAGGGTGGGGTAACCCTGAGCAAAGCAGGAAGGCTGAGGGCTGGGTTAGCAGTGACAAATGGCTTTTGTCGTGTCCCCCACCATGGAACTGGATAACTCTGCCTCTCCAGGGTGCCACAAGTGGGTGTGGTCGGTGGGTGCCTTTGCCATCCCATTCCCCAAATCCTGTGTTGTTACAGAGTGGGCCCAACGCCTACAGCCAGGAGATCCTGGGTGTGCTGAGGGAGCTGGTCCTGGCCATGGAGAAGCTGCCATCCTGGGCAGCCCCTCAGCCTGTGAGAAAGGATCTGCTGACTATGAGGGACAAGGCCTACATCAACTATGAGCCCCTGGGCATGGTGCTGGTCATTGGGGCCTGGAACTACCCTTTTCTGCTGGTCATGATGCCCCTGATTGGGGCCATCGCAGCAGGTGGGGACCCAGCACAGCTTGGTGGGGCCATGGTGGGTGCTGGGGGAGAGGATGTGAGGGCTCAGTGTTGGTGCTGTGTCTGCCCTGCAGGCAATGCCGTGGTGGTGAAGCCGTCAGAGGTCAGTGAGAACACGGCTAAGCTGGTGGCTGAGCTGCTCCCTCAGTACCTGGACAAGGTGAGTGTGGCCCCATGTTGGTCCCCAGGTTTCTTTGTGATGCACTGGGCTGTGGTGACCCTGACACCCCTGCCCTGCAGGATCTGTACCCTGTGGTCACTGGAGGAGTTCCTGAGACAACAGAGCTGCTGACCCAGAGATTTGATCACATCCTCTACACTGGCAATACTGCAGTGGGCAAAATTGTGATGGCAGCAGCTGCCAAGCACCTGACCCCTGTCACCCTGGAGCTGGGGGGGAAGAGCCCCTGCTACATCGACAAGGACTGTGACCTGGCTGTCGCCTGCAGGTCAGGCTGCTGCACCCTGGATGGGGCCTCAGCAGTGGGACAGGGGGACATCTCTGGGCCAGCACCCCCAGCTCAGGTGCTGGCAGCCGGGCTGAGGGGTGTGCAAGGGAGTGACCATGGAGAAACCATGTCCCTTTCTCCCTTATCACAGGAGGATAACGTGGGGCAAGTACATGAACTGTGGGCAAACCTGCATCGCCCCAGACTACATCCTGTGTGACCCATCCATCCAGAGCCAGGTGGTGGAGAATATCAAGGCGACTCTGAAGGTGAGGGAGGAGTCCCTTGTGCCGTGGGAATTGTCCCAGGTGGGATTTCCTGGAGCTGTGGCTGTTGGAAGATGTGCTGAGCACTTTTGGTTCTGCTGTGCCCTTTGTCAGGAATTCTACGGGGAGGACGTGAAGTCGTCTCCAGACTATGAAAGGATCGTCAACCAGCGTCACTTCAAGAGGGTCAAGAGCCTGCTGGAAGGGCAGAAAATTGCTTATGGAGGAGAGACTGATGAGGCCTCCTGCTTCATAGGTGCTCCTGGCAGCTGCTGTGGAGGGGAGGTGGTAGTGGGTGCTTTTAGGGGGCTGTGTGTCTGTGGCTTGCTTGGTTATGTTGAACAGACCTGTGATAGGCCAGCTCTGTGTCCTGCTCATGCTGTTCTCCCCTTCTCCTGTTTGCTGCAGCACCAACCATCCTCACTGATGTTTCCCCGGAGTCAAAGGTGATGGAGGAGGAGATTTTTGGGCCGGTGCTGCCCATTGTGACTGTGAAGAGCGTGGAGGAAGCCATTGAGTTCATCAACCGTCGGGAGAAGCCTCTTGCCCTGTATGTGTTCTCCAACAAGAAGCAGGTGGGTCTGGGCTGTACTCCCTCATGGAAGCATCTCTGCACTGTTGGATCCTGAACATGGCTGATCCCAGACACAGCTGGGTCTGTGTCAGTTCCTTTTTCATGTAAATTGCAGCGTTTGGGGGCCATGAGAGTCCCCAGAGCTGCTGAAGGCTCCCAATGTCCTCCTGAAGGGCCCTGGGTTTGTACATCTCCACCCACACAGGTGGGTGATGCTTCCTGCCATATCTCCTGCCCCGATTGCAGGCTCTGTTGTGCCAGCTCAGGAATTCAGGTCAGGGCTTTGCCCTGTAACAACAGCTCCAGGCAGTTTGGGTGGAGGGCTGAGGAGCACCCTGGGCTGACATGAAGGCTTTTCATTTTGTGGCTGTTCCAGCTGGGCACATCCTGAGCTTAAGTGGTGTAAACTGGCTTCTCTCATGGAACAAGGCACAACCTGTGCCCCTCACAAAGGAGGATGGAAGCATCACCTTGAACCCTCCCTGCTGTGGTACATGGTGTTGTGTCCCATCCTGATTTGTTCTGTGCCCTCTCCCTTTGTGGGTAGCTGATCAGACGGGTGATATCAGAGACCTCCAGTGGTGGCATGACAGCCAATGATGTCATCATGCACTCCGTGGTCCCAGGCCTGCCCTTCGGCGGTGTGGGTGAGTCCCTGCTCCAGCCCAGGCACCTGCATTCCATCAGCAGCAGCCTCTGATCCAGGAGCTGTCCTGCCCCTTTGGCAATTCAGGAGTTTCCAGCTGCATTTCCCCATTAATGTTATTTTCTGGGGTGGGTTGCTTTGCAAAAAAGCTCCTTAGTGTTTTGGTATTTAGGCCTCCCAGTGAGAGAAGAAAACCTCCTGGCACATAAGTGAGCTCAGGTTCTCCTGTGCAGGGGTGTGGGATGAATTTGTCCCTGGCCTGGTGGAGTTTGCACAGCTGCTGTCAGGTTCATGTGGCAGAGACAACCCAGTTGTGGGCAGAGGGATGAGGTCTTGGGTGTTGCTAAGTGTCCTCCTCATGTCCCACCCCTTGAAGTCACAGGCCCAGTTCCTCCTGTCCCTGACCCCAGTGTGAATTTTGTGGGAAAAGCCAGACTGGCCCCAAGAGAAGGGAATTGGTGTCATTAACATGTTAAGGGTGGGTTCACACCAGCAGCAGTTCAAGGCAGTCAGCAGGTCCTCACTGAGTTCTGCGGAGTTATAAAAGCTGCTCCTTACTGCTCTGCCCAGAGAAGCAGCATGGCCAGGCTTTCCCTGTGTCTTGGGGGCTGCCAAACTGAGTTTGAGGAAAGCAGGTGTCCCAGTGCCTGGAGTGAGCTGCCTGGCTGTGTCCCCCAGGTCACAGCGGGATGGGCGCCTACGTCGGCAGGTGCAGCTTCGAGACCTTCTCCCACCACCGCGCCTGCCTCATCAAGGACCTGCGGTGGGAGCTTGTGAACAAACTGAGGTACCCCCCTGGCAGCATGGAGATGATGCATTTGGCCAAGTTCTTCCTCCTGAAGCAGTGTAGCAGGAGCACCGTGGGACGCTTCATCTCGGCCCTGCTGGCGGCTCTGAAAGCCGTGCTGGCAAAGGTGAGCTCTGGGTCTCTGCTGTCGCTGTGAGTGTGTGCTCCCCTCAGCCTCCATCACCCCATTCCCCTGGGCTCTGCTCCCTCCCTGCAGGGCTCATCCCTGTTCCTGTGCCTTTCCAGGTGTTGTGCCCCCAGCGAGAGGGGTGATGGGCAGCCAGCCCTTGGACCTGCTGCTCACTCCCTGCAGTCCTAGTGCTGAACTTCTCTTTACTGCAATTTCATTTCTTCCGAGGCACTGAAGAGGTAGAAGACAAAAAAATGCACCTAAAGCAGAGACACCCCAAGTTAAAGGCTCCAACTCCTGCTGAAACAGGAATCTATCCAGACCTATCCATGGGTCATGCCTGAGCAGTGAGTGGCAGATGGAAGGAAACAACATCCACCCTGCTTTGTAAACAGGAGCTCCTCTAAAGGCTCCTGGGAATGTGGGAATGTTTGTCACAAGGGTATCTGAACAAAGCCAGTCGTTACTCAGCCTGTTATCTGTGTAATGCCTCACCTGATCCCCAGAGGAAGCTGGCTCATCACAGCAATAAGCCTGGAAAATGTGCAGGGGACAGTCCAGGCTGGTTGTTCCCAGAGCAGAGGGAAGGAGCCTTGAAGAACCTGCAGCATCTCATCCTTGAAGGGACTCCTGACTGAGTGTGTGATGCTCATTGCAGGGAAACCACCTTTAGCCATACAAGATGTGCAAAGGCCACCTGAGGTGGTGGCAAAAGCCACCTGAGCTGTGGCCACACTGTCCCAAGGACTCGAGAAGTGCCAGGGACTGTTGTGCTGCTGCATTTGGGGCTGCTGGGGCAAAGACAGGGGCACTGCTGTGACTGGAGTCCCAGGTGTGGGATGTCCCTGGCCAGAGTGGCAGAACCACCTCCTCTGTAAGTGAATTTCAGGGGTTTATTGGTTTATGGATAGTCTTTTACCTCCGAACTTGTAACTGGGAGCTGACCTTGACCCTTGCTGAATAAAACCTTTGTTTTACTGCTAAAGCCCCCTGGGGTAGGGCAAGACCCATGTGTGGATGTTCCCTGCTCTGGCCCCAGCCCTGCCCTCAGCCTCCACCCCAAGGAGCCAGCCCCACTCCAGCCGGGTTTATTCTTTATTGGGCATTTGTCACGGAGCAGCAAGGGGAGCTGGGCTGTGGGTGATGGCAGTGCGGGCTGGGGGGGTCACCCACACACTCGGTGTGTGTCAGGCGGCCCAGAGCAGCATTTTGGGTGCGAGAGCAGCCTCAGGGCCCGTTCCCAATCAACACCTGCACGAACGCTGCTGAACGCTGACAGAGGCCCTTTGGCTCCTGGGGGACAGGCGTGCTCTGGGCTTCCTCGCCGGCTGGTCTGTGCTTCATACGCCTGTCCCTCAGGAAAGGCTTTCACCCCAAAAAACAAGTCCCCAGAGTCCTTGTGAGAGTCAGTCTGTGCTGGTGATCAGCTTTACGGCGATGCCGAGCGCCAGCGCAGCGACGGCTGCGGCCACGGCCAGCCCCCGGCGGAGGATCAGCCGCTTGGTGACCACGGGGGTGGCCGGAGGGGAGCTGGCCTCCCGCAGCTCCAGCTGGTACGCGGGGCCCTCCGTCTTGGTGATGCCCGTGAGCACAACGTCGTTCTGCACTTCTATTCCCGCTGCAAGGAGAGCGGGGCTTGAGGGGTTTGCGCGGGGGGGGGACCGAGGGGTTTCTGGGGAGGGCTTTGTCACAGGGCTGAAGGCACCTTAGGAGCAGCCCAGAGCGTGGAGATGCCCAGCCCTCAAGCAGGTCCTGCCCCAGGAGGTGGGACCAGGTGTCTGCAAGGTGAGGACTGTCCAGGTGTCGTCCCTCTGTCACCCTCCTGAGCCCACACTTGTAACTGCTGCTCTCCCAGTAACGATGTCACCAGCACGATGCTGCATGTCCCCTTCTGTGGGCTTGTCCCTGGCTTATGTGAACCCTTAGCGACCCCTCCCGAACCCAAACCCTCCCCTGCATGCAGTGCCCGGCTCCTGCCGTACCGACAGACCCCAGCACGGCCCTGGCGGGGAGGTAAGTGTGGGGCTGGGGGGCTGGCCCCACATCCAGATCCTTGCAGGAGGGCTCGGGGCCCAGGCTCGGCAGCTCCGCTGCTGGCAGCTGCTGGGTCACTCCTGCTCGGCGCTGAGCCTGGGGAGGGAACGTGCTGGGTTTAGCTGGCAACTCCCACCAAGAAAAGCTGTGCTGCCTCTCTTGAGGTCCCCCTGGAGCTGCTGAGGTGCAAGGTGGTGCTGCAGGGCTGAGGTAGCCTGGGTCACCCCATCTGCCCTGAGCTTCGTGTCCCCGAACAAGGTGCGGGGGGGAACCTTGAGGCCACTGAGTGCTTGTGGAGGAGGGAGCAGAACACAGGGATGTCATGGGAGCGCTGGGTTTTGCTCCGGGGCACTGGAGGACAGCACTGAACGTGAGACTGAGCCTGTCTCATCCCAGCAGGGCACTGAGGACCTTCCCACTGCAGGGACGAGCTGTCAGTGCTCGGATTACCTCCTTGGCTGCCTGCTCCCAGTCCAGGCGGGAGATGTAGGTGACGAAGCAGGTGCAGAGGATGAAGACACAGACGAGCATCGCGACCCACAGGCCTGAGGAGGGCACGTGGCATCAGGGCCAACCCAGCATCCCAGCACAGCAGGGGATGTCACCCAGGTCAGCAGGGTGGTCACAGGTGCCTGCTGTGGGGTTCCTTTTTCCCAGAAAAAGCTCCCAGCAGCTGCAGGAGCCACCCCAGCCCACCCCAGTGTGCCCAGGCAGGTCGGAGAGGGGACAGAGGCAGGCACAAGGGTATTGGTGAGCCCCCAGTGGAGCTGCAGCTGCCCGTGGGGGGTTTGGGGGTGCAGTGCCCAGGGGTCAGTACCCATGACGCCGATCTTGGCCACGAAGAGCAGCACAGCTGCCAGGGGCATGCCCACACCGTAGTAACTCACGGCGTTGAGGATGGCACCAAATTTCTGCTTCCCGATGCCTCTGAGCAGCCCACTGCAGGCACCCTGCCAGGAGAGGGAGAGGGACTGGGGCAGGGAGCAGCACCTCGGCCAAATTCAGGAGATGGCCCAGCTCCCTGCCTCTGCCCATTATTTCAGTGTCCCTGCCCAGTCACACGGGTCACAATCTTTTTACACGCTCAATGTTTTCCAAGGGATGATCCCAGGAGCTCTGCAGGGTCCTGGTGTGGGCACCAGGGCTCAGCTTCAGCCTGAGGGACCCTCAACTGACTGATCCATGATGCTGCTGCCTGAGCACCAAGGTTCCCTATGGAAAAGCGCAGCATTCCCTGGGACTTACAGTCATGGCTTCAAACAAGTGGAAGACAACGTAGATAGGCATGACCCACGCCACCAAGTCAATGATCTCCCTGGGGATGGAGGAAAGCCAAGGATCACTTTTGGGAACTGACCTCCGCACAGCAAGGCCAGGAGCTGGGGGCACTCACTTGTCCTTGGTGAAGATGTGTCCCAGCACGTTCCTGGTGGAGGCTAAAATGGACCCCACAATTACGGAGAACACCCCTGAAAGCACAGCACAGAGCTGAGCCCAGCCTGGCTGGAGAGCAGGGGGAGGAGAGGCAGGCAGAGGACTGCAAACACTCCCTGCTCCACAGGGAGGAGCCCAGGCAGAGGCTTTCCCAGGGTGCTGTGGACTGACCTGTGCAGATCAGGCTGGTGGTGGAGGATCTCTTGGCCGCCTCGACGTCGCCGGCGCCCAGCGCGTTGCCCACCTGCACGCTGGCAGCTGTGCCCAGCCCCAGGGGGATCTGCAACCACAGCGCTCACATGTGTCTGACCATGGGGCTGCCACAGTGACACTGGGATAATCACCCAGCAGAGAGCAGGATGCAGTTCAGGATTTGATTTAAAGCATCTCCCTAGGAGGGACAGGCCAGGAGCAGGGAGAGGCTCAAGTGCAGAGGGGGAAGATGGGAGTTTGCTGGAGCTGATTTTTGCTGTGTGCCTCTCTTGGGAACCCTGATGTGCAGTGATAACCCAGCCCTTACCATGAAAGCCACAACAGACACCTCATAGATGATGGACTGGACAGAGAGCTCGACGACGCTCAGCAGGCCTGTGGGACAGGAAGGGTCAGTGCTGGTCAGTGGCTGCTGCTCTGGGTCAAGCCTGGCCATGTCCTGGCTCCTCCCCTCTCCACTGACCTATCAAGAAGCTCCCAATCTCGTAGGTCCACCACTCGATGCACATCATGAGCATGCTGGGGATAGCCAGGGAGGTGAAGCTGTCCCACTCCAGCAGGCACTCGCTGGACCAGCCTGTGGAGAGGAGGAACAGCACCTGCTGGGTGATCAGACTGGCCATGTGTTCCATCCTGCACAGCCCCTGAGGCAGCTGCAGGTGCCATTCCTGTTCTCAGAGCCAGCAGCTCCACAGGATCTCCAGCGGCACAGTGTCCACCTACGACCTCTCTGCTGCTGTCCCGTGGGCCACAGAGCAGCACCACCCTCAGCCCATCCCTCCCAGAGTGGAGTGTCCAAGGACAGCCTCCTGCCTACGTCTGTGCTCATCCAGCTTTGGGGCTGGACCTTCCAAAGCCTCAGCAGAAAGTTTCATTTCTGCAGAATTAATGTTTAGTGCTGATCACACAGCTCTGCCAGTGCTGGTGCGTGACGAGCTGCCACTGAAGCAGCACTGTGGTACCCGGGGCACCTCGGGCTGGGGTTAATATTTCACCATCAGGACAAGCAGAGCTCCTCTTCTATCCAGAGCACCTGATAGAAGTTTTGTGGACACTTCTGGGTAAAGCAGGAAGCAGAGGGAGCAGGGGAGATGCCCTTACCTCCCCAGGTGTTCACGTGGAGTTTCCTGCCTATGATGTACAGGAACAAGAAGATGGTTTGTGAATACTGGGCGATGGTGTTGGCCCAGGCAGAGCCCCTGCAGAGGAGGTGAGAAAGGTCCTTGGCATCCTGCTGACGCCTCCCTCAGGGTGGAAAAAGACATCCCGCTGTACCCCTGTGAGCTCAGTGTTCCCTTGCCCTTGCCAGGTGCCCTGTTTTGCTCTCCAGGGGACGCAGGTGCTACTCACGTGATGCCCAGCTGGAACACGTAGAGGAGGACGTAGTTTGCGACCACGTTGACGACGTTGCCGATGACCCCACTCAGCACCAGCGGCCACATGATCATCTGCAAAGAGGAGGAGATGGAGGGTCCTCACAAAGGTTTTGGGAGGGGGCTGTGAAGGTCCCCCCCCCAGCCCCACTCTCAGTGCCTTTCCCAGAAAAATGCCTAAACTTCCAGTGATGTCGCCTGCTTGGAAAATGAGTGTGATGGAGGTAAATCTCTGATGTGGGGAAGTAGGAAGGGAGATGGATGGGTACAGCTGGCTGGGGGATAGGGTGAGGTACAGGGTCAGAGCTGTTTGGGGGCACCTGGGCCCCTCACCACTGGGAATGGCGAGCATGGAAACCTTGGATGCACTGTGGAAGGGAGCCCTGAGCCGGGGCGGGGGGNTCAGGACCCACCTGGTTCTGCAGGTACCTTGTCTCCAGGTTATAGAGAAAAACCACCTGCAAAGGAAATTCTGGATGAGATGAGGCAGTGCTGAGCTGTAGGATGGGGACAGCCTGTCCCTGTGTGCAGGTGGCACCCAGGGTGCCCAGGGCCACTCACCGGGAGGGCAGGGAGGAAGGCATTCACGTAGTGCTGGGTCAGCCTGGGGGCACGCAGAGGGAGGGTCAGAGAGGGGCATGGCCATGGCCACCCTCCTCTCAGCCCCTCCACGCTTGGGAGGGATGAGGGCACCACCCAACCTGGAGACCTCGGGGTCCTGCTGCATGACCAGCATCAGCTGCTCGACGTTGAGGAGGATGGCGCAGCAAGGGAAGCAGCAGAGGAGGATGATGATGGTGGCACGCTGCAGGATCACCCCCACACGCAGCAGGTTCTTGCTGCCATAGGTCTGCAAGGTGAGAGGGCAGCACTGAAATCAGTTGCTGCTGGGGGAAAGGGGAGCCTGCAGAGCATGGAGCAGCTCTGACCACCCTGAAAACCTCCTGGGAAGGATTTGGAGCACGGATCTCCTCATTTTGAGATTGTTACCCAGGGATAAGCTTCCCCAGCTGGCAGGAGAGCAGCCAGGGCTCCATGTGGTGCCTGGGCATCATCAGCTGCTGCTGGAAACGCCCCCGTGACCCCAGGACAGGTGCCAGCACATCCTACCCACCTGTGATATCAAGGTGTCACACGCTGAAGTCAAACCGTAACCTACAGAGATGGCAGTGACGTTTATAACCTGGGAGTTAAAAAGAGCAAGGAGTGAAGATGAGCCTTCCAGGCAGGGATAGGGGCTGAAAGGAAAAATGGGAGTCTGAAATCTCTTCTCTCCTTTTCCCCTGCCATATCTCATCCCAGTGCCAGCAGGGTGGGAGCTGCGGCCCGGCCCCGGGAAATGCTTACAGCGATGGCCAGCGTGACAGAGGCCAGCTCAACCTTGCCCAGGTGGCCACAGAATATGGAGCTGACAAGGTGGATCAGGAAGATCAGCAGCTGGATCAGGATCTAAGCACGGAGGAGAGCTGAAGGTTAGGGATGGAGGTGAGCAGGGGTGGTCGTGCTGGGGGGGAGTCTCTGCTCTCTGCTCCTTACCAGCGGCCCCGCCAGCACCAGCAGCTGCCTCACGTTCTCCCAGAAGTTTTCCGGAATCCAGCGGCGCTTCTTCTGGCAGCTCTCGGGTGTGGGATTGCCCTGGCCAGCGGCCCTTCCCTCCCTGAAGCCATTCTCCTCGGGGAAGTTCTCCGGCTTCATGCTGCCCTGCCAGGGGAGTGGAACAAGCCCCTTCCTCCGCGCTCTGTTAAACCGCGCTGGGGTGAGCAATGTGTAACCACGCCGGGGTGAACTTCAGCCGGGGCCGTGTTCCCCGCGGCTGGGCTGGCGATGGGAAGCGTGGGCAGTGGGTCAGGGCAGGGCACGGAGCGGTGGAGCCCAGCGAGGGTCCTGGCAGCGCGAAGGAGCCCGGACACACCGCGCGAGGCGCTTGCTGCCTGTCCTGAGCCGGCGGTGGGGGCCGAGCCATCCTAAATCCACCCTGAGAACCCTCCTACCTCCTCCTGCTTCACCACAGCTCCACCGGCCAGTGGGCTGGAGGCTCGTCCTCCTGTTCCAGCGGCGGTGGAGGGTTGCCGGGGCCGTGTGCGGCTCTGGCGAGCTGCTGCCGGCAGTGGCGGGGCAGTGTCTCCCTCACTCCCATCACAGTGGCCAAGACAAGCCGGCCCCCTTGGCTCCAGCTGTCCCGGGCACGGCCCCGCCGTGTCGGGTTTCACTGGCACCGCTCCCCCAGGCCGAGAGCGGTGTCCTTGGCCCGGCGGGGAGGCACAGGAGGGGAGATGCTGCCCAGTGCAGACCCCACCTGCACGGAGCGGGCGCTGGGCTGGGATAAGGCGCGGGACAGAGTGAAACACCTTCCTCCCGTCCCCACACTCCCATCCCCCCAAACCTACCGGGATGCTGGGCAGGGCAGAGTCTGCCACGTCCTCCCGCCGGCGTTGGGGATGGTGGCAGTTTCGAGCTTGTTTGTGTCACATTTTTTCATTCACAGCCCCAGGAGAGCTGTGGGGTGACAGGGAGGTGCCACACATCTGCTGTATGAGGTAGTGACCTCCCAGGGCCCAGCAGGTGACATGTCACAGTCACTCCAGCTGCAGGTGACAGCCAGGGACAGGCCCAGGGGGACTCAGTGATGAGCTGGTTGCTTTACGACATAGGGCAGCTCTTTGATGGCTCTGTGGGGTTGAGCAACACGCTCTCCCCCTTCCACGGCACTCAACAACCCTGACAACAACAAATCTTGCTTTTGTACCCAAGGGGAAGAGTGATAACACTGTCTGGAGCCAGCTCCAAACCTCAGGGGGCCAGGACCAGACCCACATCTTTCCTCTTAACAGCACATTGGCCCTGCCAATGACCAGGGTCATGCTCACACCATATTAAACAGCCTGAAGTTTACTCAGAAAACTTTATTGTATCAAAATCCCACCTTACAAAAGTGCAAAGAAGAGTTGCTTTAGGCCCTGTGCCCACCCTGCAGAGGGAGAGTGGGGTCAGGGCCAGCAGCTAGCACCCAGCAGCAGAGTCAGACATCTTCCAGCAAAATGCACTTTGTTCCATGCTGCCACAGCGGCTGCAAGCGGGGTTTGCCACCCCAGGATGCTGGTACAGGCTGGTGTGTGAAGAAACGTGCTGTGGGCAGCAGGAGCCTCTGCCATGAGCAAATGGCATGGACCAATGTCCCCAGAGAGCAGGACAGCAGCAGCAGGACCCTGTCTCCATCCCGGGGTCAGCCCCAGCACACACTCCCACCTCTCACGAGTGACATCCCAGTGCAGTGCAGGAGAGGAACCAGCTCTCAAGCACTTTTTTCTCCGGGTGCCACATCCTCACTCCCTTTAAAAACTCAGTAGGTGGGATAAAACATCATGAGTTAACCAGAAACGGTGCAAAAGGGACTTTTGGTAAGGCACTGAGGGGGAATTCCTTCCCCACACCATCCCCTGGGACATTGCCACGTGCCCCCCTGCCCCGTGCACAGCTCCCCAGTGTCCCTGGGTTTAACCATTGCCAGTCAGGAGCCGGACCAGGATTCCCACCAGCAGGACAGCGATGGCAGCAGCAGCAGCCAGCACACGGCGGGTGGTCACTGCCCTCCACTCCACAGGGGGAGGAACAGGCACAACTCCAGGCTCCTCCTGCCTGCTGAGCTCGTGGTCAGGCTGCCTCTCGCCCATCACGATGCTCTCAGGCAGGACCGTGGTGTCCCTGGTGTCCGTGTCAAGGGAGGTGTAACCTGTGGGCCAGAGAGAGCTGCAGGGAGGCTGAGCTGCACAAGAAACCTGGGACACTCCTCAGGGTCCTGTCCCAAGGCTTGGGGACACTGGGATGTGCAGCTGCAGCTGTCCCCAGGTGAGGCAGGTGTGGAGTGGCAGTCCAGGCTCTTCCCTGGAGCAGCCAGTGTATCTTGTACCCCGTTTCTCAGTGCAGAAATGCCACTGGCCCAGGGCCAGCAGCAGGCACTGTGCTCTTTCCAGCCATTTGAGCCTCCAGGACAGACATGGCTGCCATGATTGGGAAGGAAACAGGAGCTGGGTGGAGAATTTGGGCTCCCTCCCTGGTTTCAGGCCCGGCTACGTACCCACAGCAGATGTTTTGTTAGCAGCTGTGCCATTGGAGTTCACATCTTCCACTTGTTCTTTCATTCCAGCTCGGACTTGAGCCTAAAAACACAGGGAAGAGTTGCTCTTCTCAGGGCAAGGGTGTCTTGCCCAGCCCAGAAAACCCTCCACTCTCCCAAGAAAAGCATTCTCAGCACCAAATTTCTCCTCTGTCACAGGAGAAGGACAGACCCCAGTTCACTTCTGCCTCCTCCTAGAGGGCTGCAGTGTTGTACTGAAACAGGAATTAACTCAGCACCTTTCAAGAACTACCAGAGAAAAGCACAATTCTCACCTCTTCTGCAGCTTTCCTCCAATCCATGCGGATGACAAAAGCCAAGAAGGAAAGGGCTTGCACGGAGATGCAAACGATCATCCCAACCCACAGACCTGCAGCAACAGGAAGTTACTTCAGGGGGAGCTTGAGGAAAACCTGCCTTTGCCAGTCACTGCCAGAATGCCCAAGGGCTTCACACCAAGAACCTTCAAGGAAACAGCTCCTGGGAGAGCTGGGAATAAGCCAGGATTTACTGGGACACACTCAGCACCCGCAGTGTGCAATCCAGCCCCACTGACCCAAAGGGAGATCCGGGCACGACTTCCAGGGCTGAGCCTTTGCTCAGCACAGCAAATACCGTGCCAGCTGGAGGGCACACGTACCTAACACCCCCATCTTGGCTGCAAACATCAGGGAGATGCCAATGGGGAAGCCCATGGTGTAATATCCCACGGCGTTGGCGATGGCACCCAGCTTCTGCCTGCCCGTGCCCCGCAGCACCCCGCCACACGTCGCCTGAGGAGAGAGGCCAGAGGGGTCACTGCCAGGGCCATGGCACAGCCCTGGGGACAGGGGAACCCACAGCACTGCCCACCAAGCCAGGAGAGAGCAAAGCCACATCCTGGAGCACACGGTGTGGGGCTCCGCTCGCTCCAGCTGCCCCAGACACCGAGCAGATCCCAAAGAGCTTCCCCACCGTGCCCAGGTGCCTCTCCCAGGGCACAGCAGGAGGAAATGGGCCAAAATTACTGTCTATTGAGTATCCCAGTGTGCTGGGAGAACCTGGTATCTCTGAAGACCCAGCTGCTCTCTTGAGTAGCTTTGATAAACCAGTAAAAAGCTGGAGCCTTGGCCAGGGGAAAAGAGGAGGAAAACCTGAGGTGTCTGCAGCAAAGCACAAGGGACACCGAGGTGCTACAGGAAACACAAGCAGCTGCTTTGACAGTTCCTCAGTTTGCTTCTCTGGGTCATTTTAACAGGTCCAGAGTGGGCTTCAGGCAGCTTTGCACCCCAAGCTGCAGAGAGGAATCACTCCTCGTGCTGGAACACTCACTGCTGTTGCATCCAGCAAGTGGAACGGGCCAAAGATGAGCATCACTTTGGACACCAAGCTGACAATCTCCCTGTTGGGAAGATGGATGGACTGATCAGGGGAAGCAGCACCACCTGGTCCCTGGTTCAGCCACAAAGGCTGATCCCAGTTCCCTGGTCCCAGCCTGCTATCATGGTAGTGTCCCAGTGTCAGAAGCAGCTGTGCTGCCCAGGGACGCTGGGAAATGGGCAGGAACCCTTGAGAAACGTTTGCCAGATAGGAGTTTATGAACTCTTATCTGTCAGCAGCTTCTGGGGTATAAATAACACCCTCCAAGAAAGCAATAACACTCAAAAGAAAGCTATTAACCCACGTGTCACTGGTGAAGATGTATCCCACAACGTCCCTTAGGCTTCCCAGTAATGCTGCAACCACCACAGCAAAAACTCCTGAAAAAACCAAAAGGAATAATCAAATTACTTCAGGGGCAGCACATCCTGCTCCTGACCCAGAGCCAGACCTCAGGGGCTTCGTGTGGTGGGGACTGGACTTTGTTGACATCAAATGATTCTGCAGCAGAGGACAAATCTGTTTCCCTCTCATTCTCCCCAGATACTCCCTCTACCCTCTGCAGGGGGAGGACAGAACACTAAACTGCATTTTTAATTATGAAAGCCTTTGCACCAGGTTCATAACAGGAAACAGGAGTCAGGACCTTGCCTTGCCCAAAGGGTCCAAACAAGTGGGTTTGGGTTCCTATGGGGGAGTCCCCAACCCTGTCAGAGGGAAACGGAGCCATTTGCTGATAATTGCCCCTGACTCTGCCCTGCAGGACTGCACTGACCTGTGCACAGCAGTGCAGTGATGCAGGAGGTCTTGGCTTGCTCCACATCCCCTGCTCCCAAGGCATTGCCCACTCTGACACTCACAGCCACGCTGAAGCCCAGAGGCACCTGAGGAGCAGGGGACAAGAGGAGGTGAGAGACAGCAGAGGCTCCAGAGATTTTCTCCTTCCCCACTGAGGAATTCAGGACATTGCTGCAGTGAAGGGATTTTCTACCTGCAGCACACCCTGGATGTCCAGGCTTGAGAAGCATCACCTGCCTGGTACCAACCCCTGCCTCCCAGCCCAGCCCTGATCCACAGGGCCACTGTTTTGGGGCTCCTCCCAGGCCGTTTGGGGTCTCACACCCCCAGCCCTTACCATGTAGGCGACACAGGCGAGCTCGTAGATGACAGATTGTGCACCCAGCTCCACCACGCTGATCAGCCCTGGAAAAGATTTGTCACCTCCTTCACTGGCTGAAAAGGAGGCATCTGTCCCCATGGAATAGATGGGAACTCCTGCAGTGTCCTGCAGCCCTGCAGGTGAGGAGGCTGCTGCTGGCAGGGGGGCTCTGGGGACAGGCTCAAGCAGCAGCCACCAGGAACCAGAGGGAAAAGAGGCTTTGGACTCACCAGCCAAGAAGCTCCCAATCTCAAAGGTCCACCACTCAATACACATCATGACCATGCCAGGCACTGCCAGCCAGATGAAGGAGCCCCAGTCCACGAGGCACTCCCTGCTCCAGCCTGACACGAGGAGGTGAAGCAGAATGAACAGGTGTTATCCACCTCCTCCCCTAAAGGGGAGCCACATCCTCTCCTGGACACCCTCTGAGGACAACCACCCCCACAGCTCACAGGACATCAGCCCAGGATTGCTGCTGTGCCATTCCTGAGACAGAATATTCAACAAGAACGTGCTTGGAGCTACGGTAAAGGCCTTGAGGACATGGCTACAGCATCTTCCCACTGTCAGGGGATGGCAACCCCTTGGTCAGGTGCTGGTGACAATGCCAATCCCAGGGCCACTGGTGCTCTGAAGGATTAAGATAGAACAGTACCTCCCCAGGTCTTCACATGGATCTTCTTCCACCACATGTAAAGGACCAGGAGGATGACCTGGGTGTACTGAGAAACCATGTTAGCCCAGGCAGAGCCCCTGGGGAGAGACAGAGGCAGGTTACAAGTGACATCCTTCCCCACCCCCTCAGCCACAGCAGGACAGACCCGGGGACACCCACACCAGCCTTGCTGCAGATATGGGACAGACCCCTCCAGCCTAAGGTTTGTTGTCTGGGGGCTGGGGGGAGAGGGTGGCAGAACTGGGCACCCAGGGAACTTCCCCAAGCCCTGAGCAAACCCCAGCAGCCAGGGAGAGCCTGTCAGCAGCCCTGCTGACACTTACACCATGCCCAGCTTCAGAGCATAGAGGAGGAAGGCGTTCATGGCCGCATTGAGGATGTTGGCTGCAATCCCTGTCACCACCTGAGGCATAATGATCTCCTGGAAGCCAAGGAGGAACTTTGGAATTTGCTTCCCCAAAAGGCAGCCCAAGCCCCATCCAGTGAACACAAGGGAGACCTCCAGCAATGCCCAGGGAGAAAGCCAAGAAGGCAGCTCATGTTCCAGGTGAGGCTGGGCTGTGTGAGACATGCAGGAGGTGACAAGCAGAGCTCAGGAGCTGGTGCAACCCATAAAACACAGAGCTGGGAAGCAGGAAATGGAGCCAGCTCTGGTTCCCATGAGTTCAGCCTGGGGAGCTGTGCATCACACATTCCTCAGCCCAGAACAGGCTGAACTTAGATCTCCAAGTTTATCCATGTTGCTGGGAATACCTTTATTCCATGGCCAGAAGCTGGCTAATTATACAATACCTGACTCAGTAAATATCTTGTCAGCAGCTGGTACAGAAACGCCGCCTGCAAAAGTCAGGATTCAGCTCATCACCACACTGTGGTTCAACAGCCAAGAGACCACTGAACACTGGCAGATCAAGCTCCCCCTCCACCTTCTTCCAAAACTCCTGTGCTCCAGCTGAAGCATTTCCAGCACCCAAAACCGAGAGTGACAGAAAGCACATCCCATTCCCACTGGGAAGACAGATCAGTCTCCAAGTGGGAAATCTCCAATGCTTCCTCATCAGAGTGAGAAAGCCTGGAAAGCTTGGAAGAAAGGATAAACCTACAGACCCTTATCCCACAGGGGTACTGCTCCCTGCCTCAGAGGAGTCAGAGCCCAGCAGCTGTGAGTGTGGGAACAGCTCCAGCCTTTATCTGGGGGCTAAGAGTGAGCCTGGAGGCCCTGGTTCCAATGTCCACCACCAGTTACAGGGCCACAGCAAAAGCCTTTGCACGGGAAGATGAGAGAGTCCCTATTGCTGGGTCCAGCAGCTGCTGGCCAGGGCACATCTGGTACAACACAAGGTCAAGGGGCACGTTGTAAAACCCCAAACCTGCCCTGTGAGCCCCACAGCAAAGGCCCTCCCTCCTTCCCCTGATGTTACCAAGGGATACAGAGCTTCTAACAGCTTTAGCAGAGACTTACAGGAAGTGCTGGAATAAAGATCATCACGTAGAGCTGAGTTAACCTGGAAAGAGAGTTGTTTCCCCAGTTAATGATACAGCAAAGCAAAAGCCAAGCCAAACAGCGTTGCACTCCAGCTCCAGAGAGCCTTGATTTCAACACTCCATGGCAAATGCCTGATCCAGAAGGGCTGGATCTCACCCCTGACCTGGAGACCTCGGGGTCCTGTCGGATGAGCAGGAGGAGCCTCTCGGTGTTGATGAAGAGGGCCCAGCAAGGGAAGCAGAACAGCAGCAGGATGAGGATGCCCCGCTGCAGGATGGTGCCCACCTGCTTCAGGTTCTTGCTGCCGTATGTCTGGGTCAGGACAGAGGACCAAGGTGGGCATCACAGGCAGCCAAAGGGTCTGGGCAAACGCTCAGGGCAACAACAGGCAAGTAAATGCCTTTCCCATGCCCTGCAGCTGGGAATGCCAGGCTGGTTGGGTGCAACTCACAGATTGCAAATCCTTTGGTACCCAGGCATGACCCAGAGCTCCCTGGAGAGGGAGCAGGCTCCAGCCAGAGTGTTTGCAACCCTGTCCTGCCTGGCAGCTGCCACCCCCCTGCCCTTTGTGCCCAGTCACACTGCACAGCAGGTGAGACACCACCAGCAAACCCCCCCAGGCACAGGAGAGGGGGAGCTGCTACTGACCTGGGTCATCAGTGTGTCACATGCTGAGGCTAAGCCAGAACCAATGGAGATGCCTGTCACGTTGATGACCTGGAGGAGAGACAGAGGAACCTGGCCCACAGCACTGCCTCCCTCCCAGCTGGGTGGGGAGACAGCTCTGCTATAAGTTTTTGCGAAGTTTTTCAGTCCTTCTCTATTTCTCAGAATAACACAGTCTTTTTAACTAAATAGCTTCCTCTCCCCTCTGGTGGGGAAAAGGATCTTCTAGCAAGGGGTGAAGATCTAAAGCACCACAACAAACAGAGCTGCTCCTGGCTCCATGCCCAGGTCTGGTGGGTTCAGGGAGCTGGCCAGAGGCTCCCAGGTGCTGGCCTTGCACTGGCACAGGCAGTGACTGCTCAGCTCCCCTCTCCTGCCTGTGCTCAAGGCAAAAAAAAAACCCAGGGTCCTCAAATATACATTCCTACATGTTGGGGTTTTTTTATTTCTTCTTTTTTTGGTGACACATAGTTCATATGTTTTAAACCCAAGGGGAATTGGAGCAATACATACAGACACAGCCAGGGTCACAGCATCCAGCTCAGCTTTCCCCAGGTGGCCACAGAAGATGGAGCTGACCACGCTGATCAGGAACCCCAACAGCTGGGCAAAGAACTGCAATGAGAGGAGGAGGAGATGGTGAGAGAGGACGTGTTAGGGCTTGTGGAACACCACCCCTCCCCCAGGAGATGGACTATGAACACTCATGTTTTCTGGTGTTTCTGTCCATGCCTCGAGGCCAGGGCTCTGCTGAGGTCCTGGGAAGCCATCCCTGCTTGCCAACACTGCTGGGCAGGGGAGGCAGCTCCAGGACTCACACAGGCTCCCAGTGGCTTTGTCTTTCAAAGCCAACAGCTACCTGCCCTGTGGTACTTTGGTGTTACACAGCCAGTCTGCCAGATGACCTCATTGGAGAGAGGCTTAAGGCTTTCACCAGAAATCCTCTTTCCCAGGATGAAGGCTGCATAGAGAAGGGAAAATAAAACATCCCAGTGCTTTCCCACATCTGCGTGCATCTGTGGAAAACTATCCTCCAAAACCACAACATCCTCTCCTCCTGGAGAGACACCAAGGCCAGTCTGAGTGTTCCCTGCCAGCAGTGTGTAACAATTGCACTCCAGGCCTCATTTTCCCTTGGCAAGAGGATGTCCCCTTCACAGGCACCCAGGGCACAGAGTCATGGCACAGCTGGAACCAGATGGAGTTAGGGACATTTATACCCACTGAGGGGTGGGCACAGCTGGAAACCATGCCCAGGAGCTGCTCATGCTTCTTCCCACACAGCAGCTGGCAAGCCAAGAGCCCAGAGCTGCTGGAAAACCAGATCTGAGGGGTCAGAGGAAGAGCAGAACAATCCCTTCTCCTCTGCAGAGCTCCCACTGCTGCCTGCAGATGCAGTCCTGCTGCCAGGCCCAGGCATGTTCGACCTGCTGCTGTGAGCAATCCCCACAGGAGGGATCTGTACCTCCAGCATCATCCCAGCGCGGTGTTTATCATGAAATGATCATTAAACAGCAGCTGTAGGTTTGGGTTTGAGGTGTCTGTGCACGTGGAGGAGCAGGCTGTGCTGCAGGCAGGACGGTTGAGGGGACTGAGAGGGTTTGATGTGTTCAGCTACAAAAAATGAAACTAGTCTAGACTTCCTCTGCTGGCTGAACACAGCAGGTCAGCTAATTGATCTCAGGGAGGGTGCCTCTGAGAAGTTGGTACTTATTTACCAGATATAGAAGACTAAAAGCACAACATTTCACACACGAGTGACTAAGACCTGGGCTGTGGTGCATGGTTCCCCTTTGCAGAAACTTCTTCAAAACGTGCTCAGCACTGTCTGTGCCAGATCCCAAAGGGTCCATTTCCCTCCAGAGGGTCCAGACAAATGGCAGTTCCAGGCCGGGGAGAATTTTAGGACAGCGAGGCATGGGGCACCTTTGCACCCAGAGCCTGCGGGAAGGGCCAGCTATGGACCTTGCACAGAGTGACTCGCTTGTCACCCAACGTGAGTGCCAGTGCCAGGGCTCAGGTCTGGTTTCACAGAGCAGTTTATCAGCTTAGTCCCCCTCCCCGAGCCCTCTTCCACAGCCGTGCTGCAGGGAAGCAGGGGCCACGCTGGGCAGCAGCAGCAACAGCGCCTGGGGCAAAGAAAAAGGATCCGAGCGCCAACCCAGGCACGGAGAGCGGCGGAGGGACCGCGCTGGCCGCGGCGCGGGAGGGAGGGAGGGAGGGAGGCACATCCCCGGTCGCAGAACCGTGCCCGGAGGCTGAGGCAGCCGAAACCCGGCAGCACGGGACCAGCAGGGCCCGAGGTCTCCCTCCTCGGCATCCCGGAGCACCCGGGGAGCGCTGCCCG